>CM055112.1:5640149-5981043 GCA_029204225.1 Diphasiastrum complanatum
CGCCTTGAGATGGTGGCCCTGCAAAGCCAGGAGCTTGTGGGGGCAAAACCCGAATAAGGGGAGGCCCAGAATAGACAGAAGGAACTCGGACTGAAGGTCCCAGCATACGGACCAGATGGGAATGAATGAGGACCTTGATGTGCAGGTGGAATTGGATATTGTGGCCCATAATGATTTGCTGGTCCTGAAGATTCATAAAAATTATTGTAAGGAGGGGGTCTCAAAGGGGCTCCCCATGGGGGAGGAGCTGCTTGATATGGACCATTGGCGATCCTTGAGGAGGGAGCTGCTGATAGGGAGGATAGCCACTTCCAACCATATAATCTTGTCCTCCCGGAGCACCGGGTGGAGGTGGACGGCCCGCAACACGCACTGCCAGATTCTTTCCTTCGAGCCTGTATCCATTCATATGAGCCACAGCCTGGGCTGCACAATTTGCATCAGAAAATTTAACAAATCCATACCCTTTGCTCGATCCATTTAATTTGTCCCTAATAACCCTTGTACTCTCAATTTGACCAACGGAGCAAAGAGCTGCCTTAAGCCCTTCTTCATCAAGAAAATTGGGCAAGTAACTCACATAGAGATTTGAATCGTCATCTTTCCCAAACTTGCCAGCAAATTGTCCAGATTGAAAAAACTGATTTCCAATACCTTGTTGCTGCGGCATTGCGAGACCTGATCCTGCTCCTCTTGGATCCATAGATGCAACATTTTGACCACCCATTGAGCCAGCTTTGTACCAATGCCACTACCTGCATTGCTGCCACTACCTGCACCTGCATTTCCAGACCAAGGAGGGCCCCCCTGGGGGCCGGGAAGAGCAAGAGGAGCACCCATCTGTCTGCTGCCTCCAATGTCCCCTCCACCATCAGAACCCTCCTCCCGAGCTCAGCAAGAAAGTTCTTATACTCATCATCCATCTTGTTCCTTGGGCGGACCCCCTCATGGGGCAATCAATGGTTGGATGACCTCCATCTCCACAAATTCGACACAGCACATCACTCTTAAATGTTGAATGGCGTGAAGGACAAGCAAATTGCCTGTGCCCTGCCTCACCACAGAGTCGACAGAACTCATCATCTCTAATTGTGCCATTCAATGCTGCGAGCTCCCGCAGCTGTGCACGTCTTGTGCTCATTTCTAACCTCATCCACGGGAACAAGAAGCCTCTCAACCATCCCCGCAGCCTTCTCCAGGGCCTCCTGATTGTCTGCCTCGACCAGAACATGCAAATCCTCATTCTCAGAAATATCTGGCTTCATATCCCGCTTCTGCAACAGCCGTCCTTCCTTGATTGAACCCTTGCCCCTGATCACAATTTTTGCACCCGTTTCTTTCTCCATGCGCTTCTGTGTGTTGCCCACGAGGGCCAATGATCAGCCCAATGAAATTATAACCAGGATACTCTTTTAGAGGAATGTAGAGCTTCTTATAGACTTTTGGAGGCCTATAATCTGGGGGTGGCTTGAACGCCGGATTTTTTCTTGATGAGCTGCGAAATGATTTCCTGTCGATCACGAGTTAATCCTCTCTTTAACCCTGTATTCTTTTGTGTTTATTCGAATGCCATTATTGTCATAGAGAGGCTCTGGAGAGGGGGACCTGATTTCATCGGGTCTTTCATCCACAAATTGGCCAGACTGCAATTTTCCTGTTGATCTCCAGCAGCTGGATGTTTAGGGCCTGAATCTCTGGATCTAGATCCACACCACCCGTTAGCGCTTTCACAAAATCTGGAAGCTGAATCTGACCAAGAAGAGATGGCTTCGGCTCTCAGAGGCCTCCCATCTTGACTTCCTTTTCTTTGTTTCCGCCCCTTCACTATCCTGAGGTTCGGATTCGCCGTCCGGCTGAGGCCCCCCATCTACTGCGCCGTTTCTTTCCAGAGCTTGTTTCCCCCCTGCCATCTGACTCCCCTGCGAGCAATCCCCCTGACCCCCGGGGCTACCTCTTCCTCGCCCCCCTGCAGAAAGGACTGCTGCTCCAAAACCTCAGACAAATCGGAACATGGATGTCTACCCTGACCATTGGCCTCAACACTACCACCTCATCTGCTTTCGCTAAAGCCCCTGCAGAAAAGAACTGCTGCTCTGATCCCTTGGACAACTCAGGAATAGAATATCCAGCCTTACCATTGGCCTTGCCATCGCCATCGGCATAGCCTCTGCTGTCATTTGCTTTCGCTAAAACCCCTTCGCAATCATCACTTGATTGTTGCCATCCATCCCTTGCTTTTCCTGAGTTCTCGCTAATTGCTAGGGTATTTTCTTCAGCGCTGTAATCTAACACATGCTTTTGATCGGATGCGGCATCCCTCTGCTGCCATTCTGAGGAGCCTCCTTGCCATGGAGGCCGCTGATCCTGCCCCCCATCCACATCTGTCTCATTATTTCCATAATCTGAGTCATCCCCAATGCCCTGTGGCTGCTCAAAACCCTCACCACTGGTCGTGAACGCCCCAAACCCTGAGTAATCCACCGGATACGCTCCATTGTTCTGCACCGTCAACTCCTTGCTATCAGAAATGCTTTCCTGCTGCTGCCAAGCCGAAGGATCTACGTCTGCCACCCCTAAGCCTAACTCCATAACCCTCAACAATATCACACAAAACCCTAAAACAAACTTAACAGCTCTTTCTGTACAACCCGATCATGCCAGTGACCAAACCCAAGGAACAGATCCACCCTTCCCGATTGCCAATCACGCAGAGCAACTAGCACCTGGACTAAAACCAGGACAACCTTCAATAAGGACACTCAAAACCCCAAAACAAACTGCAGGATTCGTCTTATGGCATCTGATCGTGCAGATGAGCAAAGCCATAGACCAAATCCACACTTCCTGCTTGCTGATCATGCAGAGCAACGATCACAATAAGCCGCTCGACGATCCATCCGCCATATCTCGCTTTCTCTGCTTCCTATTTCTTCTTCTTCTTCTTCTTCTTCTTTCCTTCATGTAGGCGGGGGTGAGCCGTATAGCTTGGAAGGAGTTCAAATAGATACGGCTCAATTTTAGCTGAGTTCACATTTAAGCCCACCACCCCCTCTTTTTGGCCTTGCCTTGCAAAGGCAATACTATGTGTTAAGATGGGTCAATGAAGTTTGTAAAAAAAAGGTCGATGTTCAAGGATATTATGTGGTGATGGTCTAAAATTTTAAGGTTAGAACTAAGTGTCTTGCGGAGACCAATTACCACCTACATCGGTTGGTCAGTCAGAAAAGAGAACCTGAGAAGCAGGCGAAGCAACTCGAAGAAATAAAACAAAGAAACTGAGGAGGAAAGGACAAAACTTAAGCAACAAACAAGTTAGATCGACCTTGATCAAAAGAAATTCTCTGGAGCAATGATAGTCAAATCCCCTCCTATGAAGCCCGAAGAGATCCAAAGTAATGGATCAAAGGAACAAAGTGTTGTAGAAAAGGAAAAGATAAAAACAACAGTGAGCCTGCAAGACAAAGTGAGCTCCTCCCAACAAGTGGTGGTCAAAGCTCGACATTGCAAAGGTCCAAGGCTGCAATTGTAGAACTATCAATTCCCTTGTCCTTCCACCAAGTCTCTATCCAACCCATCCATCCAAATTTGTTCCTACCTCTAATTTGTTAATAAGTCCATCCCCATAAAGACTGATAACCCAAGGTTCGTGCAACTTATCAGAAAAGAGCATCAACAAGACTGGAACTTCGACTAAGAGAAGAACTGATGCGAAATAATCGCGAAACAAAACGAATCGAAGCGAATTGAAACGAAACAAAACGAAGCGAGCTTTGCTCCATTGATGGGAGGAAGAAATAGCTCGAAACGAAACGAAACCGAAATGAAACGAAACGAAATGAAACGCTAACGAAGGCTGGATAGAACCGACTTGGCAGGAGTAGCTACTGCTACGGATGACTGCAGTCTAATTATCTTCCAAGCCCAGATTGCTACTGCAGATCTGTTGTAAAAAAAAATCAAACTTGTAAACAGCAGATAATGTTGAGTAATAACAATGGCGAAAATTTATCTACTGATAGCATGCATTCCAATATTGCAGATCATACACATTACAGAACAGAGTATTGAGAAAATCCCTTCTATTATCAGAATTGAACTTTACAATATTTTCTTGAGCGATGTCTGTTTCCTAGATCAACGCATTGGCGCGAGAAAGATGTTCTTTCTCACAAAAATATGACTGGCTACTGCTAACTTGTAAAACACTCTGTGTCCGTGGCTGACCTTTTTTTTTTTTTTTCTTCGTTGTCTTGATGTGTCTAGCAATACATATATTCATAGTAACAATTCTGATTAGAAAGATTAAACGATCTACAACTAATCTCAAATTACAAGAGCGGTGGATTAGGCACGTCCTAACACTCTTCTGCTTACGTTTTCATATCAGATGAAGCTGTACTACATGTATCTTCCTGGTCCTTTGGAGTGCAAAGAGATTTGAGTCGTGAACAGTTTCATGTCGTGGTGTGGTGTTTGACCTTCTCCTTTTGCTCGTGCATTAGTTGCCTTCTGCCCGTTGGACAGTGCCTTCACGCTGCAGCCCTTCGCCTTTTGCCAAAGAGCACTTTCAAGATTTTAAGGGCGGTTTCTCCTTTTTAAGGGAAGTGTCGCCTTTTTAGGGGCACCTTCGCTATTTCAAGGGCAACTTCACTTTTTTCCGAAAAATGCAAAAAACCCGAAAGGCGAAAAATGCGAAGGTTGGCCTAAAAACTTTTCTAAGGCATTTTAAAGACAGTGTTGCCTTCAAAAAATGCGACAGTAGGCCAGAAAAAATTTTCTAAGGCTTTGGAAAGAGTATGTTCCCTTTTTTTTTAAGGCGAAAAAATGTGATAGTAGGCTAGAAAATTTTTCTAAGGCGTTGGAGACAATATGTCGCCTTTTTGCAAAAATGCGGAAAACGCGACAACGTAGGGATGATTTTCTCATGACCCAAAAACGCGAACTAAAAACCAAAACAGTTCTAAAATGTAGACTGTGCGAAACATAGTTCAAAATGCACAGTCACGAAAAAACAGAAAATATCAAAGGAAAAACGAAGGAAAAATGCTAAGGCTTTAAAAGATAGAAACTAATAGTTTCTTCAACTCTCTCTTCAATGCTAGTATTTTTCTGATTCCTAAGCTTGCACGCTGCTTCTCAAAGATTGCCTTGTCAAGAGGCTTTGTGAAAATATCAACCACCATCTGTTTCGTTGGAACAAACTCGGTCCTCGGCCTGTCTTTCTCAACCAAATCTCTTATTAGATGATATCTGATAACAATGTATTTCGTCCTAAAATTAAACACTGGATCCTTCGTCAGATAAATGGCGGATGTGTTATCCATGAATAGTAGCAACGGCTCATTGGAGTACTCTCCCAGTCCGTCAAGGAACTGCTTGAGCCATGTAAGCTCGTTCGCCATCTTGGCTGCTACAACATACTCTGCTTCGTAGGATTATTGCACAGTCACGGTCTGCTGATCCATATCACAGCTACACCGGCTGCTATTGTGCATCCTCCTGAGATGCTCTTGTAGTCATCTTTCAGGGATGCCCAGCTTGCATCGTTGTAGAATTTGATCTGAAATCCTTCATACTGGGAGAAACACAGCCCATACTCCTTCGTCTGTTGAAGGTATTGCAGAATTCTCTTGGCTATCTTCCAATGCATAGGGCCTGGATTGATATTAAATTGGCTCATTATGAAAACTACATAAGTAATGTCAGGGCGTGTATTATCTGCCAAGTACATGAGTGATCCAATTAACCTTCTGTAGGGCACGTTCTGCATGGCTTCCTGCTCTTCAGCATTCTGCGGGCAGTCTTGCTTGGTCAGAATTATTCCAGCTACCATCGGCGTATTAGCTCCCTTGTAGTCTACGTGGATGACACTTTGATTCTGTCTAGAAGCGACGAGCTGATTGCTCAGGTGAAGCATGATATTTCACAGTACTTTGAAATATCAGACCTACATGACATGAAACTGTTCACGACTCAAAACTCTTCGTGCTCCAAAGGACCGAGAAGATCAAACAAGTACCATGTAGCACAGCTTCCCGATCTGATATGAAGACGTCAGCAGAAGAGCGTTAGGACGTGCCTAATCCGCCGCTCTTGTAATCTGAGATTAATTGTAGATCGTTTAATCTCTCTAATCAGAATTGTTACTCTGAATATATGTATTGCTAGACACATCAAGATAGTGAAGAAAAAAAAAAAAGGTCAGTCACAAATATAGAGTGCTTTACAAATTAGTAGTAGCTAATCGTATTTTTGTGAGAGAGAACATCTTTCTCGCACCAATGCGCACTCAAGAAATATTGTAAAATTCAGTTCTGATAATAGAAGGGATCTTCTCAATGCTCTGTTTTGTGATGTGTATGATCTGCAACATTGAAATGCATGTTATCAGTAGATAAATTTTCGATGTTGTTATTACTCAACACTATCTGCTGTTTACAAGTTTGATTTTTATTTTACAACAGATCTGCAGTAGCAATCTGGGCTTAAAAGATAATTAGACCGTGGTCAGTAGCAGTAGCTACTCCTGCCAAGTCGGCTCTATCTAGCCTTTGTTGTGGCAAACAATTTTTGTGATAAAGATTGGCTGCAATAAGCACTTGGCTTTACACAAGCGAACGAGGATCTATGCTTTTCCAAGTGACAATCGAAGATGCCAATGCGGAAGCGGAGTGACATCATTCGATATGAGTTGCAGTGGGTCCTACAACACATTAGGGGTGGGATGATATTGGCTGATTCTGATGAATCCCCAAGATACTCAGCCAGAACTACCCACGAGCACCTCTCACCTTAGACCGAGGAGGTCTTTGGGAAGACGAGACAAACGAAGATTGAGAGCCGAGTATGAGAGCCGAGAAGTACTAGTTAAGAATGACAAGCAAGAACTATGTAAGCCTCATGGTGAATCCCAAAAGATGGAATGAACATGTAGGAACTAGTATTTCTAGGCAAAGTAAGAAATGCAAGTAGACTCCTCTTAAAGAAAGTAGAGTGAGCCACCTTTTGACAGTGACCTCTAGTGGAGAGCATAATTCCACTTGTAATTTGTGTAATGTGGAAATGCCACTAGGATGTCACCTAAGGAGCTCTCTTGCTTATTTAAGAGACTCACCCTTTGTAGAAGGGAGCTTTTGTAAATGTATCCACTCCATGCTGAAATGAGAAGACCTTCCATGAGTTTTGATGCATTTTGGAGCTCCTTGATCATTCTTGTTTCTTGAGTAATGCATTAAAGATCTTGCCCTTCCATTTCCTTTGTGTGGTTGTGGATCTTAGTGGTGGATTAGTTCCCTTGCTTTCGTAGAGTGGATTAGATTTCACGTTTTCTTGTGGATTGATGTAGGTTTCAGCATTCAAGTAAACTAAATAGGCTGGATTTGTCGTGTAAATCTTGCATATCCTCTTACAATCTAGTTCTTGACATTCTTGGTCTATCCAACAATCAAGAAATGAGTGTTTCTGGATACTTGGGCTTTCAAAATATTGTTTAATATTTAGTTTCTTGTTTCTTGTTTCATGGAATGTATGGTAGCTTAGTTTTAGATTGTTAGGATCTGCCCATTTCAATTTGCAGCATTAAAATAGGATTTTATGGCTATTCAACTACTCTACACGCTGATTTCTTGGTTGAATGCATGATCTACATATTTGGTTTGTAAGCAATCGATTTCAGTGCAAGAGAGATGCCCCTAAGTTGTCCTCTGATAGGTAGGACATATACTACAATATTCACTAGTCCTTTCTGCCTGATTTGGGCCTAAAAAAGCAAGAAGTGCCCAATGTAGCTTGGTAACAGACAGCAGGAAACAGTTCTGAAACCAGAGAAGAAGTAAAGAACCAGCCAACTGATTCTCTAAAGCAGGGAATCAGTAAACAAATAGTTAGATCTAATTGGCCTTCCTAGATGGATCCTAGATAGATAGGCTAGCCAGTAGTGTAGACTAGCCTAGATCAATCTCTAGAGACAGTTTATATAAGTTAGAAAAATTAGGTTAAGATTTACTTGTAGATTGACCCAGTTAAATTAGGAAACTGTCCCTTAGCCCCTTAGCGTAGATAAGTGATAGTTTTGGAATAGGAACTGGCTAGGAAGGGTAGGAAATATCGACGGAACCCTGTACATAGGAAATTCCACCTTGTATAAACTACCTTTGCCCTCGTACAAATCCTATCTGAAAATCTAGGCCTACCTCTCCTTTCTCCTTTTTCCTTGTAAAATCTCTCCACGAATGCTCTGAACGGTCTGTAATGAGCACTATTGTTGATTTTGGCAGTCACTGTCATTATCACTATTTCCTTAGTTGCACTTAAACACATGATTGTATCAGTCCAGAAACATTTCAGCCAAAACGCAAGTTTGACACATTTTTTTGACAAAATTGTTATTTTTAGTAAACAATGGGACGTTCTGATTAAAAAATCTCCTAAATCAGGCAACCAATCAAAAAACGGATTGTGCATAGTGCAAGCACTGATGATTCGACATAAATTAGACCAATGTCCAAAAATGGCAGTAGGCGAGTTATAATTCTCCTATATATATGGGCGAGTTATACCACTTCTCATCTTATTACTCGTGCTTTGATTACTCGCTAGATCCTATTGTGAAAGATTTCAACTAGTTTAGTCAAGATTGGTCATAGTTTGATAAATTGCCAAATACACAATTGAGGCCAATTTTCATATTAGACTTAGAGTTTGACTTTTCAAAGTTATATTAGTCTAAATGCATTTTTGTAAACACTTTCGGAAAGTGTGGAAAACTATAGAACACGAGTTTTGGAGAGATTCAATTTGAGTAGTAGGGTTTTTACTATGGAGGGTAACCAAAGTTTAAATTTAGGTTTGGACCGTTATAAAAGGATCCAACTCGTGGGAAGTGAAGACATTTTCTCTCTCTTATCTCATTCATGCTTATACATGGTTCTCTTGGGTTCTACTATCCATTGGTGCACTATATTTGTGATATCTTACAATTTTGTGTGTAGAATGCTTATCAAATGTTATTTTCAGATCCACATGTGCGAAATACAATAGCTTATTATTTTTGTATGGAAAGCAACTTCATTTCATGTTTTGGTTCATGTTTGATCAAGATCTATTAGAGTTTGCATCTCATTCATAGTGTAGATGTTGGTTTTTCTACATTGGCAAGATTGGTGATTTGTTGTCTTTCTAGCCCAAGATCACTTTATGGACTTGGATCTTAATTGATCTGAAATTCTCCACATGGTATTAGAGCTTGTGTTTCAGATTATGAAGGAAGCAATCACATTTATTAATAATCTGGAAGATATCAATTCTAGAGCATGCTAGATTGGATTCCATCCAAAAATCAGATTTCTTGCATATGTAGATTGGATCTTTTGTAGATCAAAACTCAAATTAGGTTATATACTCAATCAATTCCGCTTTCACACTTCACTTGTTGGATTTGGCCGATTTTTGATGTATTAAAAAAGCCTAAGTGGTGGCTACAAGATTGCATATCAAGTTTATCATGTGCCAAACCCCAAACGAATAGCAAACACAATAAAGTAAAGTTAAAAGCAAGAAGAGAACAAGACAATCATGATAGCATATCAATAGAAATCTAGAAACAGATCTCAATGGAATCACATTAGCAATGGTCTTAAGAGTACAATCAAATAACATTGATCATGGATTCGGGTGGATAGGGCACATGAGACTTAACAATGGAGATCCCTATGGCTCACATTCACAAGGAAGCTAGAAGCTCTCACCTGCAAATGAGCCAAAAGATTCACAAATTGATGTCTCTTGCCTAGTTATAGACAATGCTCTTACTTAGCAAAACATAACTATCTTGAGTATTATTTAAACTACATTGGACCCTTATTGGCCTATTATCCTTATTAGTTACTTTAAAGGGCCTAAAGAGGGAACGGTCTTGTTCTTAAGGCTAATAGCTCCTTTTGGGCCTACAAAGCTTACATTAGATATTATCTTGCATGTGTAAGCATGGATGTACTAAAAGTACATGACACTTCTGTGAAAATTGTCAACATTTCCTAGCTAGTTTGAGGCCTAAATTGGCAATCTTTGTACATAGTTTTGGATCTAACCTTTCACATGTGTGAAAGAGGACTAGATACTTTTAGTTTAGTATATATTTCATATTGAAGAAGTCTCAAACTTCAGGACCTTCGAAATGACACCAAAATCATGTTATTTGGACATATAGGCCAAAATTGGCTATTTTAGGCTACTGGTGCCCTAAAATTGGGTCCTAAGTTCTAGAGAGATGAGAGAGAGTCATCTCTCTCACCTATATTAGGCTAAAATTTGTGGAGAACAAGTTGGAGAAACTTATTGTCTTGTTGAGAGAGATCAATAGATCATTGTCACAGTTTCTTCCTCCATTGAGAGCATTGCTTTGTGTATTGTCTTCAAGCTTTTGTGTATGATCTTAAGAGGTTTCCAAAAGTGGTAGGCTACTGTTGTAGGCTGGTATGCTATTGTTTTTAACTGCCATCAGTACCTTTTATTAGTTTCTTTTGTCTCTTGAATGTTTTGTCAAGTTCATGTGTATCAAAGATAGCATTAGGATGCTTTGCCATTGCTAGCTTTTGTAGCTTGTTGTGCAAAGAACTTAGCCAAGTATTTTAAGAGAGTGGATCCATTCAAGATCCACTTTTTTCACATGGTATCAGAGCTGGCTGGCCACTATTTATAGTAAGATAAATTTATAGTTTGATCAAGTTCTAGCATGATTATGCATTGCATTATTGATCAAATCTTACTAACCTTTGTTTGTTGAGTTGAACTTGTGGATCAAAAGTATATTTAAGGTCTATTGAAGATCAGAGGCTAAGAAGAAGCTATTTTGGATCAGATCATAATACCTAATCATTTTTTGATTGTGAGGCTTGTGCATATTCAATACTAACAATGTTCTGTTCAATCTATTGTTGACAATCTCCACTTCTGTGGATGAATACTCTCGTTTGGGGATGAACACTCTCCTTAAGTGGATGAACCTTCTCCTTAAGTGGATGACAAATACTCTTTGAGTGACTTTGTATTTATCCAAAAGGCTGAGCAAAGCTCCCACTTGGATGAAAGACCCCCTTTTGGGTGAACATATTGTCAACAATCTTTTGCATAAATTTTGGTGTACTTTGTTGAGCATGCAAATAACTCTCCTTATGTAATTTGATTGGAGCATTTGCTAGAAGGTTCTAACCACTATGCAAATGTGTTTTTAGGTTCTTAACAGGTTGAGGAACATTCTCATGTGAAGTGATCTTAGATCTACATCTAAACACCAAGATTTGACAAGCTAGTGAAGCTAGTCTTGTGATTCACTAAGTGTGCTCGGAATGAAACCCATTGTCGAGGAATGTAACCTCCATGTTTGAAAGGTCTTCAAGAACTGGTCCTGTCATATCATAGATGTAATTGTTGAATTAAACCTCTTTGATACTGATCTTTATGGAAATGAAATCTCCTTTTGAGGAATGTAACCTCTTTGCTCAGACGACTGACGAGATTACCTTGATAACTTGTTGTTGTTTGCAAAGAATCTTGGATAGCAAAAAAATCGATATTGACAGCTTAAGACAATGTCTCAAAACATAAAATCCTTTCACACATATTGTGAACTCATTTCCAGTCGATTATTAGATCTTGAAAGATCTGAAATGGTGACCAAAAACTCCAAATGTAACAAATGACAAGTCTATTTCACACAATAAATTCAAGATAGCATGTCAGGTTCATAACCTGCTCTGATACCATGTCGGATAAATTGGAGGAATGATAGATCAGTTCGTTCAATTCTCTCGGTGCGTGCACTACTGGTGACTTAGTAAGTGAACACAAGAACATAATAATTTTAGAGTAGCGGAAGCTATGAGCAGACAACCAGCCAAACAATCATATGGCCAGACAGAACATGGAAGAGCACAATATTGACATGAATCTGAACGCATAAACAAATAGAGCTGTAATCCGATTAAGTATAATAAAATATACAAGTCAATGGTGCAGGTGAGCACAAAACAATAGCGGACGTAACCGCGTGCTTCACAAAACTAATCACAATCTGTAAAGGTTATGAACCTATTACTGACAATCTGTTTGAAAAAAAGAATCAATGCGTGAAAGCATCTACAATGTATGTCTCACTTGTTACGAATCATAAACTGTGTGAGTAATTGGTGTGAGGGAGAATTTCATTGTAGTGAATGGGTCATGTACAGTGTATGTTTAAGAATGTCGTTGCTCGTGCATGAATTGTTCTAACAGTGGCTATAACTACCTGTGATCAATGGACGCAATCTCCCAAAAAGAGAGCTACTTAACAGTCACAAATTCAAGAGATTAAGCAAGTGACTGAGGTGTATGGCCTCAAGCAAGCTCCCCGGGCCTGGAATGAAAGAATCAATCACTTATTGTTGCAACATAATTTCACTTGTTGCTCTACAAACTCTAATGTATATCTCAAGCATAAACGGTCAAGCTATGTTACAATAGCATTATACATTGATGATTCCTTAATTATCAGCAATTCAAATCAATTATTACAGAGAAACCAAATCTTTGCTTTCATCAGAATTTGAGATGACTGATTTAGACCTAGTTCATTACCTATTTCGTATGGAGATCAGTAGAGATCGCCAAACATCTGAAGGATTGCTATAAGCCAAGAGTCCTATCTAGCCAATGTACTTCGCAGATATGGACTAGAGGACTGCAAGCCCATAGACACACCTACTATGGATCCAAGATCTAAGCTGTCCAAAGACATGTGCCTCATAACTCAAGCAGATTAGCAAGAAATGTGCAGATATCCTTATCAATCTGTCATAGGATCTATAATCTATTCTATGATCTGCACAAGACCTAATTTAGCATATGCGGTGAGCACATTATCTCAGTATATGTCCAATCCAAGCCTACAACATTGGAAGGCTCTACAAAGAGTACTGAAGTACATTCGAGCTACGTAGCACTATGCTTTGAGCTATAATGGTAATACAGAAGTTGCACTCATTTTAGTCACCTATTCAGATCCAGATTGGGCAGGAGACATGGATACTAGAAAATCCACATCAGGTTATATTTGTTTCCTTCTTGCAGGAGGACCCATTTCATGGAACAACAGAAAGTGAAAATGCATTTCGTTATCCTCTACAAAATCCGAATATGTTGCAGTTACATCAGCAATGAAGGAGATAATATGGGTAAGAAGGCTACTACAGGATCTGCAATTCCCACAAATCGGCCTAACAATACTCCAATGCGACAATAAAAGCTGTATAGCTCTATCTCTGAACCCATGTACCCATACTAGAACTAAACACATAAAGTTCAGTTCCATTTTCTTGGAGAGAAAGTTCAGGATAAAGATGCTGGAAAGACTGATGAGAGATGAAGGAGAAGGAAGCAACAACCAAGAGAAGGCCCTTTTCACGAAGGGAAAGAAAAAGAACAAGGCTCATTCGAAGTCATCAACAAGAGGCAACAATAACAACAAGCAAACTTCTTCATGTGATCATTGTCAAAAGCTGGAACACACAGCCGACAACAGATGTTGGTTCAACCCGACAATTTCTTGCATGCACTGCAAAAAGAAAGGGCATTCAGCATATGAATGCAAATACAACCCAAAAAGAAAGAACAAGACTGAAAAGGTCAATGTTGCAGAATTGTCGAAGGATGCAGATAGGAGCGATGAAGCCTTCACAATATTTGATGAGGCTTCAACAAGCTATGCACAATATGACTACGACGTAATCATCGACTCAGGAGCCACACATCACCTGCAACAAAAATGCCTTGATTAACTACAGAAAACTCAACAAATCAAGAGCAGTGATACTAGCGACGAGGGCTGACACTATGTCGAAGGCATCGGATCTCTACAGCTACGTACATGCATCTGATTCAGTCAGAATATGCCAAAAAGGTGCTGAAGTAGTACTGAATGCTGGACTACAAAGAAAAAGCCACACCAATGATAGCTGGGCAAAATTGTTGAAGCAGGACTGTCCTCAACGACAGACGAGGAGAGACAGAAAATGGAAGGTATATCATACCAAAACTTGATCGGTAGTCTGATGTATTTAACAATCTGTACCAGACCTGACTTGGCCTTCTCTGTCTATGTGTTGAGTCAATTCTCCTCGAACCTTGGCATATCACATTGGCAA
Source organism: Diphasiastrum complanatum (assembly GCA_029204225.1). NCBI lineage: Eukaryota > Viridiplantae > Streptophyta > Lycopodiopsida > Lycopodiales > Lycopodiaceae > Diphasiastrum > Diphasiastrum complanatum. The sequence continues at coordinate 5,654,330 of CM055112.1, forward strand.
ATGGCAAAGAGAATGCTACAATACCTGAAAGGCAACCAACTGTGGGATTGACCTACAAAGCAAAAAACAAATTCAAGCTGTAAAGATGACAGCAAGTCCGTGACAAGAGGATGTTCAATAGCGTGTGGAGTAGCAGTCAGTTGGATATGCAAAAAGCAAACACTTGTAGCTCAAATCCTCATGTGAAGCCGAATATGTGGTAGAATCGAAGGTGGCTGATGAGGTAGTGTGGTTGGTGAACTCTTGCAACCCTTCTTTAGCATTGCCCGAAGTCAAAGTGCCCGAGGCCAAAGTATCTGAAGTTGAAGTCATCGAACTGCTCAATGAAGTGCCATTGCAACCCGAGGTCGAGTCGAAATCGAAGTCCAAGTGCCCGACGTCTGCCCCTGCAGCCAAAGCCCGAAGTGTCCGAAGTCGAAGTTGCTGACATCATCGACATCGAAGTGACTGATGAGGACTCAAACCCAAAAAATTGCTGATGTCATCGACATCCAAGTGGCCGACGAGGACTCAAACCAAAAGAGTTCGTAGTCGAAGGCATTGACGCCGAGGTACCTGAAGTATTGAAGATGAACCTCGAGCCAAAACCAAAAGTCGATTCAAGTTAGTAGTTAGCAGCTCAATAAGCGTGAGGGCATTGTACTATCATGCTCAAATGCCAAGAACAATGTTATCAAAGGGTGGCTAACCAATAGATTAGCGTTAAATCTCTCTTGTAATCAATTGTTAAGCTATCTTGTAATTTTCCCAGATGGGATAAGTATAGGATAGAATACTTTTAGTGAAGTGAAGATGTAGAGAGCAATGTTTGCGCTCTGTTAGCATTGTTAGCTATGCATGAAAGTCTGCCAACGAGCAGAACATAGCGAAAAATTCTGTAAGAGGTGCAGCAAGAGCACTTAACCTCATGGCTTTAGCACTTTCACATAAAGTCCTATTCTTCTTCTAGGCCACTCATTTTGTTGTGGGGTCCGTGGTGTTGTATACTCCCTCTTGATCCCATGCTCATCACAAAAAGCCTTAGACTTAATAGATATGTACTCTCCACCATTGTCATTCCTTAAGCACTTGATCCTTGTGGAAAATTGATTCTCCCTTGCATTTAGTGAACTTACCAAAGACATCATACACTTCATCCTTGCTCTTTAGTAGATAGATCTAACAAAGTCTACTAAAATAATTTACGAAAGTTACATACATCTTAGCTCCACTATTGTTAATTATAGTAGTTCCATGAACATCCGAATGTACAACTTGAAAAGGCTTTTTAGATCTTGATGTAGATCTAGTATGAGGTAGTATATGTGACTTTGACAAAGCACAAGACTCACAAACATGATTGATGCTACTTGCTTCCTATCCATTACCTCCAATGACTTGAAGTTGAGGTACCTCATCCTTCTATGCCAAACCTCTTGAATAGGTATTTGCTCACTTGCCACAAATCCAACTTGGTTATCAATAACACAAGCATCTAGTTTGAACAACTTCCCTTGTCTTTTACCTTTTGCAATCAAGATATCCTTTCTTTTGATCATGCAAGAATCTCCATCAAACTCAACTTTGAAACCTTTAGTTAACAATTGACTCACACTAAGTAGATTCTTGGTAATGGAAGGTACGAACAAAATATCCTTTAAATGAACATTCCTATTTGTAGAGAGAAAAATAGGAATTGTGTCAATCCCTTTGATTGCACACTCACCATAGTTGGTCGTGTAGATCAACTCTTTGTAGAAAAAATAGTAATAATTCTTTCTCAGAGAACACGATGAAAGTTTGAATAAATCAAACTAATATCAGTGTCGTCAATCGAGTTTGTTTCTGATCTATGTACTAATAGAATAGTTTTTACCTTGATTGAATAAGCATGCGGAATTAAGAGACAACTTTAGACAATTTTAGACAATCAAAAATTGAGAAACTTTGATCAAAAATGAATTTTATAATTCTGAATCTAAATCATCAATATACATCTCTTGTTGTCTTGTTTTGTTGTTGTGTCTTTGATTGAGTGAGTTGGAGTTACAATGAGTAGTGCACATGTATTTATATTGTTACAGGACAGGTCCTTTGGCCTTTTACTTTTGTAACAGTAGATCTAATCGTTACGAGGGTTGATATTTAAACAAACGCTCTGTTTTCAGACTCAAATAACTGTTCGCGACAGTTTATCTCTTCATCTAAGCTTCGTGTTTTTCGAATTGTTTGCGACACTTTGTCTCTTTGTGATATCTTTGTGTTTCGCGAATTGTTCACGACAGTTGACAGTTTTGAGCTTGAAGAAGAATCAAGAATATTTCACGAATTGTTCACGACAGGTGAGGTTTGAACAAGAAACAAAATATTTTGCAATAAGAACTTGTTCGCGAATCTTTCGAGTCACCACAAGAAATCTATTCGTGAATCTTTTGAGTTACCACAAGAATATATCTCACGAATCTTTCAAGGTTGAACACAAATAGAAATATTTCGAGTTTGAGTTCATTTCTCATCCTTTGTCAATTAAACTGTACACTTTGTTAGTAGAACCAAGATTTGTCTGATCAGGTGTTCTATAGTTCTCTCTCAAAGTGGGTGGTTGGATTAACCCCAATCTTCTTTGCTGCTTCTCAAACAAAGCTTTACTGAGTGGCTTTGTAAAGATATAGCTGTCATTTCCTCTGTAGGTATGAAAAATGTCTTCAGTATCTTCTTTTTGACTAAGTCCCAAATTACATGATACTTGATAGCAATATGCTTCATTTTCAATTGAAATACAGGATCTTTCGTAAGATAGATTGCTGAAGTATTATCCATTAATAAGACATAAGGTTCAGAAATAGATTCATAAAAATTTTCCAACATTTGTTTAATCCATGTTAGCTCGTTTGCCATCTTCGCTACTGCTACATATTCGGCCTCACAGGAAGAGTGAGGTACTGTTGTTTGCTTCTTGCTTATCCAAAGTATGGTTGTGCCAAATGCCTCCTAAAATACTTTTGCTATCATCCTTTATGGATGCCCACAGCTTGCATCACTGTAATATTTGATTCAAAATCCAACTTCCTTTGAATAACACAGTCCATAATCTTTCATTTTCTGGAGATATTGTACTACTATCTTCGCTAACTTCCAATGTAACGATCCTGGGTTCTGATTGAATTGGCTCAGCCTATATACTGCAAATGTTATATCAGGTCTGGTGTTGTTAGCAAGATACAACAATGATCCAATCAACCTGGGATAGGGTGTACTGCCCATTCGCTTCTCTTCTTCAAAAGTCTGCGGATATTGTTTCAGGTATTATGGGAGTATGCACATATTTGCATTCGAGCATGTTAAAATCTTCAATGATTTTTTGAGTGTGCTTTTGTTGGTGAAGATACAACTTACCATCTTCAAAGTCTCTTTCGATCTGCAAGCCTAGATAGATTTTTGCTTCTCCTAGGTCAGCAATCTCAAATATTTCAGAAATGTCTCTTTTGACATCTGGAATTAATTTATCTTTTCTTGAGAAGATAAGCGTGTCGTCAACATAAACAGCTAGAATGATTATTTTATTATGGACATGTTTGATATAGACATTCGATTCAACGAATAGAGGTTCGAAGCCTAAGAAACATAGTGCTTTGTCCTTCTTTCTATACCATTGTCTGGCTGCTTGTTTCAACCATAAATGATTTTATTTATGTGGATATTCTTGGCTTATAAAACCAAGTGGTTGGTCCATGAATAAATCTTCTTCTAATTCTGCATGCAAGAAAGCAGTTTTCTCATCCACAATATGGATTTTCAAATCATGAGCCACTACATAAGTGAATAACAAGCGAATTGATGTGTGTTTGACTACCGTTGGAAAAGTATCAGTGTAGTCGATTCCATATTTTTGTGAAAAACCTTTTGCAGCCAACCTTGCTTTGTATCTGATGTTTTCTCTATCAGGACCTGTTTTGATCTTGTAGATCCACTTGCATTTGACTGGTTTTCTTCCATCAAGTATAAGTGCAAGTGTCCATACATTGTTCTTATACACGGATGACATTTTGTCCTCCATTGTTTGAATCCAGTGATCTTTATCTAGTCCATCAATAGCTTGCTGTATTTGTGAAAACATCCTGACCAAACCTTACTAGTGGTTTTCGTTGTTTATCAGATCTTCTCACAGTCTGTACAGGTTTCGAATTCGATTCTACATTTTCAAATTCGACCTTGTCTGCTGAAATTCGAACTGGTGTATCAGGTACTCGATCTTGAACTCCCTCTGAATATGGTGATTCTCATTCATCATCTACTTGTTTTACTTCTGTCGTTGATAACTCATAATAATTTTTGAGAATTTCATAGCGACTAAATCATTGTCTGCTATGTACTTTGACTGTTCAAATTTGACATCTCAAACTACTTATATTCTGTCAGTTTCGGGTACTTAGACTCGATAATATGATGAATGTAACTCAAATCCTACCAGAAAATCTTGTTCTGTCTTTTCATCGAGTTTCTTTCTCAATTTGTTTGGTATGTGCACGTAAACTGCACATCCGAATGTCTAAACATGTGCTAGATTTGGCTTTGACTTCCACCATATTTCAAGAGGAGTTTTATCTGATATTCGAGATTTCAGAATTCGATTCTGAATATAATTTGATTTAGCCACTACTTCATCCCACAACTATTTTGGTGCTTTCGCATGAGCCATCATACACCTAGCAGCTTCCATAAGTGTACGATTTCTTTGTTCAACAATTATATTGTGCTGAGGTGTGTACGATGCAGTCTTCGTATGCATAATACCTCGATTAGTATAGTAAGCTTTGATTTCATTGGAAATGTACTCACCTCCACAATCTGTGCGAATTTGCTTCTACTTATTGCCTGTCTACTTTTCAGCCCAATTCGTATACTCAACGAATTTTTCGAAAGCTTCTGATTTTGTACGAATAAAGTATATCACAGCGAATTTGTTGAAGTCAATAAACATAATAAAGTATTTTGCATCACTTAATGACAATACTCTGAATGGTCCACAAATATCTGAATGCACAATTTCAAGTACCTTAGTTGCTTTATAAACATCTTTACTGAAAGGTGTTCTAGTCATTTTGCCTTTAAGACAGGATTCGCAAGTAGTTCGAATATCTCGACTTTTAATTTCGACTTCTCCAATTCTCTGACTCTTGTTGGCTTGGTACAAGGCTTTCATGTTTATGTGACATAGCCTCTTGTGCCACTGAATATCCGTCAATTCTTGAGTTTGATTAGCTTGTTCAACTCGAGTTCGAATATTCAAGTGATACAAATTTCCTTCTATGTTGCCTTTAGCAACTAAATTATTAGAATCTTCATCGAACAATTTATAAGAGTTCTTTGTGAAGGTTACTGACATTCTTGTATCAACTATCTTTGCTACAGATAGAAGATCTTTATCAAGAGTAGGGACATAGAGAACTTCCTCCAGTTTCTTGTCACCCTGATTTGTGTCCAGCCATAGTACACAAGTTCCACCGTCTCCAAGTATAATGAATCTCGAATAATTCATCTTCTTATAATCAGATAAAATTTGTTTCGAGGAAACAAAATGTGAGGTGGCTCTCAAATCAAGTACTACTTCTCAAGTTTTTGAATTTGATGAACAGCATAGATCAGCACTAACATATGCTGCTGAGTTTCTTGTCATCCCGTCTTCTGCTGCTCTGGAGCATTCTGCTTTGTCTTCGACATAATTTGAATTTGAAGGTTCACTTCGATTTTGTTCCTTCTTGTTTCTGGGATTCTGATAACAGTTTACTGCTGCATGATTCCGTTTATGACAATGAATACAATCAATTTTTGGAGCTAACCAACACTTGTCTTCTGTATGACATGATCTTTTGCATCTATTGCAAATCTTCCTATCACCAGAATTTTTCTGTTGTTTTCCAGATTGTTGATCATTTGTCTTGGACTCATTCTTTTTAGATGACTCTCTTCTTTGAAGATTTATTCTTCTGACTAAATAGAGTATTTTTGGAATCACCATTATCGTCATAGCATTCATGAGCTTCTACTTTCTCTGTGACTCCATCTATTGTCTTTTGAAGTGTCATTGTCAAATCTTTTGTCAATAAAGTTTGAGTTGTGTGGAATGACCTGGTAGGGCTTGAAGAAAATAGCTAAGTTGTTTTTCCTTTGAGATTGTATTTTCCTTGCCAAAATTTTGCAAAGAAATAAACAGATCCTTTATCTTTCATACGAATGTGGTCAGGTCTTTGTCATCCCATTGTAGGTAAGTTAATTGGTCTTCCAAGAACATGATTTGACTACGAGATCTAGTCTCATTCTTGGTTTGGAATTCTTCCCAGAAATCTTTCGTGTTCGAAATTGATGTAAGATCTAGCACATCATCTTTCATCCTACCACCTCTACGATTTCTGACCCTACTCAGAATCCTAAAAACCCACTATTTTACTGTCAAAATCCTTTGTTTTCCACCCAAATCTTTGGGTCGAAATTCGCCGACTTCACTGAGGCTAGATCTATGAAAGATTAGTCCTCCAGTAGCTCCGCGAATTTTGTTTTATACCAGAAAATCACTTTTTCCACTATTATCCTTATGTGTTAGCAAAACTTCCGTATCAGAATTCTCCGACCATACCACAAAATCGCCCACAGTCTGAACGACTTCTATACATCCTCTGCAAATTCCGTCTTTTATAAAAAATTTAAAAAAATAAAAAAATTCACATTTCGTCAGTGAAAACTCCCTATCAGAAATCATGGACCATACCACGAAATCATCCACCGTGTGCACGATGTCTAGGGAATTCCAAAAATAAAAAAAATAAAAAAAATTTTCAGTATCAGAATTCGCCGACTATACTAGAAAATCGCCCACAGTCTGAACGATTTCTATATATCCTCTGTGAATTGTCCTTTGCAAAAAAAATTTAAAAAAAAAATTAAAAAATCAATATTTTTTCTGTGAAAACTCCTTATCAGAATTCGTTGACCATACTATGAAATCGTCCGAAGTCTAAACGATTTCTAACAAATTCTTAAAAAAAAATAAAAAATCTCAATATCAAAATTCGCCGACCATACCATGAAATCGCCCATAGTCTGAACGATTTCTATACATCCTCTGCGAATTATGTCCTTTACAAAAAATCCAAAAAAAATTAAAAAAATTCACATTTTGTCAGTGAAAACTCCCTATCAGAAATCGTGGACCATACAATGAAAACATCCACAATGGCATGATTTCTGAAGAATTCTAAAATAATAATAATAATAATAATCTCAGTATCAGAATCCGTCAACCATACCATGAAATCGTCCATAGTTTGAACGATTTCTATACATCCTCTGCAAATTCTGTCCTTTACAAAAAATTAAAAAAAAATTAAAAAATTCACATTTTGTCAATGAAAACTCCCTATCAGATTTCGTGGACCATACCACGAAATCGTGCAGCAGCATACAAATGATGCCAATTCAGAGATTCTGTCGATCCAAGACAAGCATATTATTAAAAGGACCTTGGAGATTTTTCACAAAACAACAAGTGGTGTTTTCGCAATTAAAGAAATCGACAAGTGATTCACTTGTTGATTATTCAAAGAGCACTACTTTATGCAAAAAAAAAGAAAAAATTGGCGATTGGTCAAGCATCTATTCCAAGCAATCTTTCATGGAACTCTCAACGGTACAATTGACCTCAAAGAAGCAACAATCAAAATTTTGCCAACATCATGTCTTCAAGAGACAACTATGACCAACAAACCTTTGATCCATTCATTCACCTCCACCACCACCCCCATATCCGACTCACATCTTACCACTTACCCTCATCTTCATCTCTTTACCGTCCATTCACACCTTGTGTTGTTTTCATACCAATTCAACAACCCAAGCTCTTGTACATCATCCATTGAATCCTCAGTGTGGGCAATTGGGAATACAACCCATCAAAGATCCAAAGCTTCTGGAGATGCTCATACTTCTTTAAAGCTTCATCTCCTACGGAGCAGCACTTTACAAAATGTTTCACATGTACAAGCTGCACCAACTTTGACTCCTCCCACACCATAAGGAGCGAGGTTCTTTCTATTGCCATTGGCATGGGACTGCCAATCCAATTAGGAGGGGGATAATATTAGCAACAAAGTAAAATCAAAGTAAAATAAAACACCGTGGCATGTGTATTGTAAGTCCACTGTGAGTACTTGTTAATAAACTCCTACCATGGCATGTGTGTTATAAGTCCATGGATAGAAACTTAATTAATTTCTAAACTTCTAAGTTAGAAAACTTAACTTAGAGAACTTAAACTTAGAAACTTAAGCTTAGAAAATAAAAGATTCTAAGTTATCTCGAGCTCTAAGTTTAGAGTCTTAGGCTTTCTAAGTTAGAAGTTGAGAAGTTTAGAAGTCTTAGAATCGCAAGTTTTAGAAATTAATCCCATAAGTTAGTAGAAGCTTATGGAAGGCCCTTTTTGCTATAAGAAGAGAGGCAAAAATTTATGACAACATGTTGACCATAAACCAGTTGAAAGGGTGTTTGATTTGTACTACTCTTGTAAGCGGTTCTGAATGCCCATAATGCTGCATGCAGTTTATGTTCCCAATCAGACCGACTTGCTTCAACTGTTTTCGTCATGATAGTGCAGAGAATCTTATTGGAAGATTTAGCTTGGTCATTCCCTCTAGGATAATATGGAGTACTAAACCGATGTAAAACAAAAAAATCTTCTAGCAAATACTTTATCATTTGATTAACAAAGTGTGTACCCCGGTCCCCGACAATCTCGATCGGACATCCAAATCTGATGATAATATTTTCATAGAGAAACTTGGCCGTAATTTTCACATCAGCAACTTTGACAGCTTTGGCTTCAACCCACTTGGTCATATAGTCAGTTGCTACGATAATGTATCTGGCTTGAGATCCTCGTGCCGCAAGATAAATAGGTCCAACATAATCCAATTTCCATTTCTCAAATGGTTCTTGCGATAAAACCAGATCTAAGAATTAATAGTTCTGTCTCGAAGGCCGTCGTGCTCACTGGAAAACATCACATGTCTGAATATAATTTTTTTTGTCCTTATGAAGCGTAGGCCACCAACAACCTGATTGCAAAAGTTTGCAAACAGTAATATCTGTAGAGAAGTGTCCTCCGCCCATGCCATCATGTGAAAACATGATTAATTTAGGTATTTCATGCGATAAAACACATCTACATAGAATATTGGCCGATCCACGACGATACAATGGTCCTACAATCAAGTGACAAGGTTGAGCCTTATGAATCAATTGCTTCTTCTGTACTTTTGTCAAAGAGTCATTAGGTAGCCCTAGCATCAGGTACTCAACAAAATCTGCTGCCCACTCAGAAACTGCTTCTACATAGAATAATGCAACATCTAGTAAATCATCATCCACTTCAATATTAACTGGTGCGGATTCAATTCGTGAAACATGGTCGACAAGATAATGTTGCATACCTTTATGAACCACAATTCGAAAGTCAAATTCAATCAATAACAGTAACTATCTCGCAATACACCCTGTATTGCATGTCTTGTTTACCAAGTAAAGTAACGGCTGATGATCCGTATAAAATGCAAAGTGTGTTTCCATGAGGTAATGTCGAAATTTTTGTACAGAAAAAATCATGGCTAATGCTTCACGTTCTATTGTTGAATAGTTCTTCTCTGGATCTGTAAGCTGTTTGCTTGCAAATCGTATCAGATAGTCCTTATATTCACCTGGCTGCGTCAAAACTAATTCAATTGCATATTTTGAAGCATCAGTGTGAACATGAAATTCAATAATCCAATCTGGAGAACGTAGTATCGGTGCTGAAACTTAATTTTTCAAAGGCTTCTAGCGATTCAACTGTCCAAATATGAACAATGGTTGGTTTGTATATATGTCTTGCAAGATAAGCAAAGAAGATAATAAAAATTAATTTTACACATCAAGATGTAACTAGAACATGAAAAATTCAATAGAATGTAAATGAAATGATTCCACCATGCTTCCAGCTCTGAACTCTCTAGAAAAATACATCAAACAAATAATAAATGTGAGTGATCAACTTTTGCTTGCATGTTTCCTCCTCCTTTTTCCTTTGTTGCCATGTATCCACCATGACACTCCATCTCCATCTTGCCATAAGATGCCATCATCACTTGATGACTTGGCCATGAATGAGTGACATAATGAACCTCCAATATCTTCATTTCCATCAACAAAACCAGCCAAGAACGCTAGTACAACTCCAACATCAAAATGATGTTCACCAATGTAACTAGTTTTACCATATCTTGACAATTTGCACACATCCACATGAAAATGCTCAAACATGAGATAGAACAAGTAAAGTAGACTTGAACAACACTTCCTTGATGCTCCTTTGACCTTACTTGAGTCTTCAATAAGCTGCAAAAACAGATCCATAACATCTTTGCCAATTACCTCTCCTGATATCCAAAACATTATTCATCTCAAGAAGTGACTCCATCCTCACTTTCCACAATGAATAATTACTTGAGGTAAGCCTATCATTGGCTTCCAACATGACTCCAATTGAGGTTGCCATGTAGCAATAACCTGATCTTCTTTTTCAACCTGTTTCAATGCACAAAGCACTTCTTTGAACAACAACAAATGCTTTCAAAAGAAATCACCAAGATTTGAAACTATCTCACAAATTCTCTTCTAGCACTTATACCAAGCAAATCAACACATACAATCATGGAATCTTGATCAACCTATGATTTATCCTCGATCTAATGTCTTTTGCCACTTCCTAAGATTGAAACACACTCAAATGAATTCCAGCAACCTCACTATCTAGAGATCCATCAAAATTAGGGTTTTGACAAAATCACTAAAAATTGACTATTCCAAATCTACATGCAAATGTTGAAAATTTGATATGCAATCCATTAGCCACCACTTAGGCTGATCTAATGATCCAAAAGTCGGCCAAATCTAGTATGTGAAATCAAAAATCGGAATTGATCAAGTTTATATTCAAATGACATTTAGACTAATGAACTTTGAAAAGTCAATCTTTAAGTCTAAGAACAAAGTTGGCCTCAATATGCCAAACATGGAAATATAGCAAATATATTGAAACTAGAAAAAATCTCTCACGTCTACTCTTAAACATCCTTTATGACCATAGAAACATGTCTATAGTCCTATAGAAATATATGTGTGTAGCTAAAGTCACCCATGTGAAGTGCTAAAAATATAAAGCTTTTGAGGGTAAATTGCCATCAATTGAGCAAAAAAAACATTAAGTTTTCCAATAACACATGAATGAAGAGTCAAGTCTAGTTCCAAAGTATAGTTGAAAGATTGAAATTTCAATCATTTGATGACATGTTATGTCTCGTCAAGTTACCAAGGGTTTTATGTACACCTTTGTTCGCATGCACACAAAAGTGTGATGAAAACAACTCTAGTGTTAAAAACAAAAAATAGTGGCAAAACAACAACAAAATTTCTCAAAAGTGACAAGTTAACACCCATTCAACTAATTCCTCAACAATGATGCCAAAATTTTATGTTATCCATTTTTACCACCATTTTAGTAGATTTGCTACTTCTAAGAGTGTTATGGGCAAGTAAAAGAGAAGAACCAATTCCACTATAGTATAGCAAGGTCAAGAATCAATCCAATGGGGAGTTGATGCTTGTGTTGTTTCTAACCAAGTTGGATGTATGGCAAAGGAGCAATTTTCAATGCAAGAGGTATGGCACAAGAGATTGGGGCATCTCAACTTCAAGTCATTGGAGGTAATGGCAAAGAGGTAAGTTGTTTTTGGTCTTCCCAAATCTCTAACTAGCACGAATCATGTTTGTAAGCAATGTGCTTTCTCAAAGTCACATAGATTACCTTATAAGAGATCTATATATGATCTACTAGGCATTTCCAACTTGTGCATTCAAATATTCACGGACTTACTACAATTAGCAATGGTGGTGCTAAGATGTATGTAACATTTATTGATGATGTTAGTAGATTTTGTTGGGTGTATCTACTAAAGAGCAAGTATGAGGTGTATGATGTCTTTGTCAAGTTCAAGATTGCAAGGGAGGTCCAATTCAACACCAATATCAAGTGCTTGAGGAGTGACAATGGTGGTGAGTACATTTCTACCAAGTTCAAAGCATTTTGTGATGCAAATGGGATCAAGAGGGAGCTCACAAGTTCAAGAACACCACAACAAAATGGAGTGGCTGAAAGTAAGAATAGAACCTTATGCGAAGGAGCCAAAGCTATGAGGTTAGGTGCCAGTCTTCCTAAACCTTTTTGGGGTGAGGCTTTGTTGTGTGCCAATTATTTATGTAATAGGTGGCCAAGTGTTGTTTTGGGTGGAAAGACACATTTTGAGATCTTATTTGGTAGAAGGTCAAATGTCAAGTATCTCAAAACTTTTGGATGTGTATGCTATATCAACATACTCTCTCTTGATGATAGGACAAAGGAGGTTCTATCTTCAAATGAAGGTATATTTGTTGGTTATAGTGATGTGAGCAAGGCTTACAAAGTTCAAATTCCTTCAACTAAGAAAGTGGTAATAGGAAGAGATGTCATTTTTTTATGAAAGAAACATTCCAAAGGTTGCTTCTAATGGTGATGAGGTTATTGGATCTATGATGTTGATACAATGTTGATGATACTTTATATGGTGATGGTGAAGAAGCATATTCAAGTCAAAAGCCAAGGAGGACATCAATGCAAATTCAAAAACCTTCAAGGCTCACATATGATGAGAATGGTAAGCAAGTGGAAGTTACTCATTTTGCATTTCTCACATATTTTGTGAATCTTCTTGTGTAGATGAGGCTATGCAAGTGGATGGTGGTTTTCATGGGATGGAAGCAACTAATGGATCTAGAAAAGAGGTCTTATTCAATGACTTTTTTGTTCATGTGGAAGATCAAGAGGTTGATCTCAGAGGGCTTCAAAACACAAAAGAGAAAGTGGTTATTTGGAGCTAGTCAAAGGGAAGTCAAGTAGACAAGGTAGTTTGGATCTATTTTTGCAGGTGTTTGAAGAGTCAAGTAAGGTCAAGGGAGAAGCAATAAAGTGTGTTCAAGTTTATCTTACTTGTTCTATTGCATTTTGAGCAATTTCATGTGAACGTGTGCAAATTGTCAAGATATGGTGAAACTAATCACATTGTTTTGCATCATTTTGTTGTTGGAGTTGTACTACCATTCTTGGCTGGTTTTGCTGATGGAAATGAAGCTAAGGGAGGCTCATTATATGACTCATTCATGGCTAAGTTCTTAAGTGTTGAGCTATGTGGTGTCAATGCTTGGATATTGTCAATTTTTTGTGAAACTTTGGTCATTTTCTTGTATCAAGTAGATCTTGAAGATGGACTAGTGCTACCTACTAGTTATATTGAGTCATGTGAAGATGTATTAGCATCATTATTGTACTCTTTTATTTTCTAGATATTTCAAAGGTGGAAACATGGAGGAATCATATTTATTCCTAGTTTATAATTCTGATAGTTGTGCTCATGGGGTTGAGCTGATAGTCGTAGGATTCCACTGCCCTTGCACTTATTAATCTAATTGTACATTGTTTTAGACGTTCAACATCTAGTCAAATGATATAGAGATAGATGGTCATGTCTATACATTAAGCCATGACTATGCTCTCTCATCAGAAGAAAGTCTATGTCTACATATACTTTTGACAAGAATACCCTTTGGCATCAATGCCTAGAACATCTCCATATGAGATCCATTAGCGATATGTTCTACCACAATCTTTTCAAAAGCTTAAACATCAACAAGTTTTCAACAAATCAGATATGTGAGACGTGTATTTTTGGCAAGCATGCTAGGTCAAGATTTTTTGTGAATGACTGTTATGTTCATCAAGAACAAATCAGATGCATATCTATGCTTTCAACAATTTTCAGACATCTATCTGAAAATCAAACAGGTTGAAAGATGCAGGCCCTACGCATAGATGGAGGAGGAGAGTTTATCTTCAATGCTATGAATGCTTTTTTAAGCGATAATGGGAGTTAGAGACAACATTCTTCCAGCTATAGTGCTCAAATGAACAATGTAACAAGAAGAAAGATTTGGACTCTTGCTGAGTTTGCACGATCCATGGTATTTGTTGCTAACCTTCCAAACAAGTTTTGGGTAGAGGCTATTGCAACAACCGACTATTTGCAAAATTGTTGCAGTAGCAAGGTCATCAACAACAAAATTATTGAGGATATTTCATTACGTACAAAGCCATTTGTAGGATCTTCCGATGTGTTTGCTATGCTTAAATCCCATCAAAACAAAGGAATAAATTCTACCACATCAATACCAAGGATATCCATTAATTTATAAGGCTTACAAAGTTATGATCTAAAAGTGAGTACGACATTTGTTATTAAAGATGCAGGCTTTCTAGAATAAGCATGAATTTTTATTTTTGGTTCGAATCTTGACTCTATTGTCTACCAATGTCAAAGACACTCCTATCTTGAATCCATCCACTCCACAAGTTGAACCATGTCATTCTTCTTCAGACTCATATCATGAAGAACAACCAATTGTTTGAAGATCTGCTTGAATGACACACTCACCAGAAAGATTCACCCTCAAGCCTTCTAGACAGCAATCGAGGAACTTCTCATTGTTCAAGATGCATTGTTCCTTGTCTCTGGTCATGATCCTTGTTGTTGCACAATGAAGTTTGATGTGCATTGATCCTTACTTTTATCCTCTTCTTATCCTTATGTTCCCCTCCTCTCTCACTCTTGGATTGCTTGTCATGCTGACATGTTCTCTGTAAAAAATGAAATCACTTTTCTTCCAAACGTAGTAAGCGGTGGCTATAATGCCACTTAGCTCATTACTACCATGCATGGCTTGCTCAACCTAGGAGTGGGCTTCATCGATGGCTAAAGATCTTATCGAATGATGACACAAGTATGTTGAGGACAACTCTCTATGGATCATATGGGATCTCACCTTTTGAGGCATTGTCTTTAGGGTATAGACTTCTTATACACTTTGATCATGTGAATGGTTTTAAAAATTAATATGAATTTTTTACGACTAGAAACACGCATTTTCGAACACATATATTCATTGTGAGATGTATGATATTATTGATTGTAAGATGCATGATTTACAATGAAATGATTACGAAAATTGAGAGAGAGAGAGAGAGAGAGAGAGAGAGAGAGAGAGAGAGAGAGAGAGAGAGAGAGAGAGAGAGAGAGAGAGAGAGAGAGAGAGAGAGAGAGAGAGAGAGAGAGAGAGAGAGAGAGAGAGAGAGAGAGAGAGAGAGAGAGCAATTTTCAAAATTCAATATGGTAAAAATGGTCGTTGTGACTTGAAAATTGGGCCTTGTTTGCCAAGTTGGAAGTGGCAAATTGATGCTTTTGATGAAATTTGATAGACCCTCTAGTTTAGTCTCTTATAATTATCATTGTAACTAATATTGGCAAAGTGGTATTTGTAAAATCCGAGAATGATGGGTCTAAAGAACTACAAACACTATATGGTCTAAGACATTTGACCTGAAATATCAAAGAACAACAACTTCAAAATTTTCATGTAGTATTTTATCTTGGAATTTGAAGGATTGTTTACTTTCAAAATGATAGTGATTAATCTATTATTGGTTGGGGGTGTGAATATCAATCATTTGCAAGTACAACAAAGAAAGACGTACTTACACATTCATGAAAAAGCCAAGCCATGCCTAGGGACATGATGAGGATAAATAAATGATAAAGATCTCGCCATACGCATGGTGGGGGAGGCTACATATCTACTCACCTCACCTACCCACACGCATGCAAAGACCAATCTTAGTGCATGATGACAAGTGAATGCTACTAAACCCTAATGCAAAATGAAAACCATCACTTTCAAGACTTTTATGAGGCAAAATTGTCCAAGACCTAAGACCACCTCTTTCCCAATCATGATTTGAAGCTTGGTATTACAGTCTACCTATTATATAGAAAATGTAACACCTCAGAAGATGTGTTCACTCACGTGTTTTACTCGGTTCTCAGTTTCTCACCTTAATTTCACAAAATTAAAGTCGATGCAAGCCATGCTGTTTTTCTCAGAATTCACATGAGATAGAAACACTTTATTCAGCTTGAATCCACTCTCTTTTACACTTGGGCATATATACAACTAAATTTCTTAAAATTGGAAATTCTAAGGGTCCAATATTTAAATATTGGACAGAATTTTGATTGTTTGTGAAGTTCAAATTCATCAACCTTGATGATAAGGTTATTGTGTATTTACCTACCTATTTCACGCTACACACCTGGTCACAAGAACCTGGTTCTCTCTCTCTCTCTCTCTCTCTCTCTCTCTCTCTCTCTCTCTCTCTCTCTCTCTCTCAAAATTAGTGGTAGCCAAAGAACTGGCCTATAGCAATTTGTGATTAGGCTACAACTTTCTCATTCCTTCTAGAATTAACTCAATAAGCCAGGGTGGGGTTGAGTAGCAATGTGCGATGCATCCATTTTCAGGGGCTTTCTGGCAGGATCAATCCCCTGTCGTAAAAAATCCCTAACAACAATCATGATATTTTGGATGTTGATATTGAAAAGCCTAGGGTATAAAGAGTACCAGTCTGTGATTATTCATAAGTCTTCTAGATTGGGCTCAATAAGCTAGCTGAGATTTTGCGCTGTTAAATCCTGGATACTTCTTATTTTATAATGTTTTAAATTTGGGCAGATTCTACAAGATGGATACTCTCACGATTTAATTTTATAAAATGGCACATTTTCATTCTGAACCATCCTTTAAGATAAAAATCTCTTTTTCTCTGGCTACCGGTGAAAGCATTTCTCATCTGTCTATACTGCCGTCAAAAATCTGCAATCAGATATCCAATAGGCTTACCTGCAACTAAATCAAAGTCTTAACACAATCCTGATGTAGGTTTATTATCTGCATGCTTTTAATATTGTAAAAGTGCAATCAACATTACTACAAGCTTGAGCTTGATATGTCTTTGAGATTAGCAAGAGACCACACATCCTCAAACCACCCCCTACAGCAAGTGGGTAAAATAAGCCTTTATAAATAACACTATACCTACTGCATAATAAGGCATACAGTAATATGGGCTATAAGAATTTGACTGTTCATTTCAAGTTAGAAGAAAACAATCAATAAACACCTCATTTCAAGCATACAGCATTGGCAGCACATAAAGCTCTTTGCATTTCACACTTGCAAAGTATATCAATTGATTGTTTCCATACCTGTGCCAACTTTTGTAGAAAACAAATGATACTCTACTTCTCTCAGTACCCAAAGTAACAAAAGAATAGTTTTTCTTAAGACCAATCTTTACTTATGAATTATCAGACGCCCAAGCTTATAAAGCATTTTCAATGCTGCTTAATGGATGGGGCAGTGGAGCGTGAAGCTGTGTTCCTAAGCCTCCACCTTATCGTACTTCAGAGGCTTTACAATCTCCCAGGTGAAATCAGGATCATCACGGCCAAAGTGCCCATAAGCTGCAGTTTTTTGATATCTGTTGCCTCCTCGCTTCAGGTCAAGGTTGATAGCAATCATGCCTGGGCGGAAATCAAAGCTCTCTTTGATGAGATTCAAAATTTGAGAGTCCGGAATCTTCCCAGTGCCGTAGGTGTCAACAAAGACAGAGAGTGGTTCTGGAACTCCTATGGCATAGGATACTTGTACAATGCAACGGCGGGCTAGGCCAGCAGCAACAATACTCTTTGCTGCCTGTCGAACAACATATGCACCACTGCGGTCGACTTTAGTTGGATCCTTTCCAGAAAAAGCACCCCCTCCATGAGCACCCCAACCTCCATAAGTATCAATTATAATCTTCCTTCCTGTTAGCCCAGCATCTCCATGAGGTCCTCCAATAACAAACCTACCTGATGGGTTGAGATGAAAAATTGTTTTTTCATCCAAGTACTTTTCAGGAATGACAGGCTTGATCACATATTTCATCAAATCTGCTGCAATCTGATCATTGGTAACAGTTTCATCATGCTGAGTGGAAATAAGAACAGTGTGCACACGAAGAGGTACCATTGCACCACCTTCATTACGATACTCCACCGTGACCTGGGTCTTACCATCAGGTCTCAACCACCCACAAGTTCCATTCTTCCTAACATCAGTAAGCTTGGCTCCAAGTTTGGTGGCCAAGACATGGCTCAGAGGCATGAGCTCCTCAGTCTCGTCTGTTGCATACCCAAACATGTGCCCCTGGTCCCCAGCACCAATTTCCTCAGGCTTTTTTGTCAGATGTCCATGCACACCCTGGGCAATATCGGGACTTTGCTGTTCAATGTAAACCAGTACCTTGCATTTATCTGCATCTAAACCTACATCATCCGAGACAAAGCCAATGCCCCTGCAAGTATCCCTGACAATCTTCTCATAATCAACATTTGCTTTGGTTGTAATTTCACCAAAAATCATCACCATATTGGTCTTGGTGCAGGTTTCACATGCCACCTTGCTGTCAGGATCTTGCGCAAGGCAAGCATCAAGGACAGCATCAGATATCTGATCACAGAGCTTATCTGGATGTCCTTCATTGACTGACTCGGAGGTGAACAAAAATGTCTCCATTTCAACTGCAAAAAACGAACAATAAAAGTCTGAACACATAATTATTAAGGATGATTGGGTTCCATAATCTAACACCACCTTTGCTTTTTGAAAGGGGATTGTCATAAAGACTTGGAAGTTAGTAACCATTAGCAAGTTACAACAGTGAACGCACAACACATTTATACAACTGCTAAGAAATTGCTATGTTCAGAAACATTTAAGTGACTAAACGGCAGCTGCACAAAAGCTCCTCCCATGCCTGTCACCTTTTATGGCAGCTGCTTGAACTGTATACATAAAAGTTCAAACTACAGCACATAGCAAGAACTCTTTTCTTGAAGACTAAATGATGACACAATTTTAGCAAGGAAGATCAAAATTCAGATGGCTGCATACATGCAGTGCAGTCAATTATGTCAAAATTTCAAAAGTACGTACCTGTAACAAGTTGCTCTAAGGCAATCATTGAAATCTAAAAACCACCAGTGTGAATTTCAGGATGACTTGATTCTAGGAGTTTCTATTTGAAACAGGCTCGTCAGATACCATGTAATTACCTACTATAAGAACTATGACCATTGCTTTTCAATAAGGATGACCAAAATCTGGATGGCCTAGCAGTGTGTAGCCGATAGTGTTACTTTGTATGAACTTCATTCCTGAACAAGTTGCTATACATATAGTTTCTTCAAAACAAAAAAACGTAAAATGCTCAAGGCCAACAAATTCGAAATCCCAGAACATATTATATCTAGGGGTTCCTATCCGATACTTCGCGCGTTACAGGCCTATAAGATCAATCTATGCAACGTATCAAATCATTCTATAAAATATTGGAAGAAGAAGACTTACACATACAGATGAATTGAATAAAACATATGCTATCATTTTGTAAGTAAAGGAAAGAGTATCCAAACAGAACCACGAGCATGAACAATTTGGGAGGCAGGCTTTCAAAGTGCACAAGCACAATGAAGGCTAACAGATTACAATGGCTGTACCATGACTTCTTGCAGCCGAACTGCAGCTAAAATTACCAGAAAAAAAATGACTTCCACGCTTCATAGATTATTACTCATTCAGGAGACAATAAGTTCTAAAATTACTCTTGCATACAACATTTCTGCTTTAGAAGTAAATACAATGGCAAATCTATGCAAATACTACAAACAATAGCTCCAAATTGCATTCTCTATCGGATGCAGAAAATGAAAAATGTGTAAATTGTTTTGAACTATCACTATCAACTCCTTTTAAATCATCAACTCGTCATAAAACTACTAGTTGAACTACATAGTGATGATGAAAAATTGAAGATAGCAAAGCAGCAAATGAGTCATTTCACTTCCTAGATGTAGTCATCTGAATCAGCATCGCCAATTCTTTTGGCCATCGTTCCTTTACAAAAAAAAGAAGCTAATATCCTATAATCTGGTCTTAGACGATCCTTCAAGTCATCACTAGGTGTTTTATGCACCGTGGAAGCATTGGGGCACTGAACGTCGGAATTACACCAAGACATCTTATGACGGAAATAAGGTCATCAATAACATATTAGGTACGTTTTATTTTTTGCTAAACGTTTGCTAATAAGCTCCAAATCCATCGGTGAAACGACGTGAAAATAACCAATACAACAGAAATACATAAATCCAGAAAAAGAAGGTACTTCATTAGGCTATAAAAATCGAAAGGTCAAACCACACACAAAAAATACGGTCGCCAAACTAGTGTTGAAAAAACTTCTCAACTTTCAACAAAGTAGACGTTGATCAACACACACTCATTGTCTGAAGTTCAATGATGCATCCAAACTCACAAAAACGCAGAGCCAAGGCTGAAAAGGCTTCAAATATTGACTCAGATCCAGATCTGAAAACTTAAAAACTCGTATATATACATTATCGTCTACATTTTCCCTGAAAAATTGACAAGTTTAAACGTGCGCGTAAACAGAAGCAACTATAAAGTTCAAAATAATTCTCATGCAACTGAAGCAACAATGCCTGTACTGGACGAACTTCACAGCAAAGCACAAAGCCAACAAAAAAACCACATCATACAAATCCCCCACGCAGATCTAAAAGATTAATAGACAGAACCTCACAAATTGAAATAGTTCTCATAGAATGATATCGAAAGCAACAAGTCCATAATACTATGGGAATCGTCTAAAGTTTACGTCAAAGAAAAGCCAAGAAAGAGCAGAAAAACATCAAGAAACTTGCCAAAACCTCATGAAAACTGACATACATAATATTTCGCGAATCGTTGAAATGTCACATAAAAGCAAAGACGGGCAAAAAAACATTAACAAATCCCAAAAAATCTCACGAAAAGACGCAATAGAACAACATCAGAAGCCACAAGACCATAACATTCTGCAAATCGTCGAAATATGACACTGAAGCAAAGCCAAGAGCAAAAACGCATCAACAAAGTCCCAAAGCCAAGAACAACCAAATATGTTATCAAACTTTGAGAGATCAGCCATACCTTCGAAGGACGTGCTTACAGCAGCACAGATCTGCGAAGCACGAGAGCACCAGTAGAAATCTCCTCCTCCTCTGCAGCGCGGCTAGCTCTTGGATCGTCAGCGATGGCAAACAGAGAGGCAAACGTAGAAGCTCTTATATGGAAGAGGAAGCCAGGCCGCTCACTCACCTGCCAAAAGTTGGCGGGCCCCCGACCAGACTGCTTGTTTAGGTACCCGACGTGACCCCAGGGCTGGTAGTTAGGTTGGACCGGTAGGTGGTGGTAACGATGAGCTGTCAACGTGCTGGATTCATCCACGTGGCAACAAACTAACCACAGGAGTAGGACCTTAAACTAGGGTTAATGGCCCCTGGCCCCCTCCCCCCACTACCAAAAAGCAATTGGAATATCCCTTCATTTAGGCTAAATTTTAGTAACAAAGATTTGATTCTAGAGTTTTGTTTTTTTGGCCCTCTTAAAAGTCCAACAATCCCTATCAAGCTTGATAACACACACGCACCTCTAATATTGTCCTTCGGGTTTGAAGCCCCATTTGCGCATGTAGTGCATGTGATCAAACCACATTGATGTTGTGAAGGCCGACATTCACGTAGAATTGATGTTGAAGGGCACCGCCTAGGGCATGAAGACACAATGCGTGTCTAAGTTCGCCTTTCAAAGCCTCTCTTCTTTAAGACCTAAAGCATGCTAAAGTTTGCCATTTGGAGCTTTGAAGACTCAATGTCGTGCAAAGGTGAGATCTTAATTGTTGTTTTACTTTGTCCTTAATGCAAATGTCCTACATAGTCGGCTAGTATTGGGTGACTCATGCACTAGTGTAGTTGATGTCCTAGTTAGTTAGAGTCACAAATATGCATAGCACAAATATCCACAGTATGTCCACTTATAGGGCAAGCCAAGATTGGGTCATGAGATTCCTAAATATCCATGTCCCATAGCAACCTAGATTCAAGCATGTAGCAACCAACTCTTATCTAACTAGGCTACTAGGAGATTTTTGCCAAGAATCTAGACATCCTTCATTGGCTTAATCTTATGGAAGATGGATTAGAACTTGGGGTATAGAGGGATGAATGTTCTAGTGGCTAGTCCACCATTAAAACAAGCTCACCATAAAAAAAATCCTTTGACAAGTATGAAGGATATCAACAATGGCAAAGTTATGATAGATATGGAAGCAAAACACGAAATTCTTGCGTTAGTACAGATAGTGAGCATCAAGTGGCCAAAGGCGTAGTATGTTCTTAATCACAAATGCTAATGTCACGTACTAAGAAACACTATGTGTTAAGTCTCTTCAACCAATGGAATGGGACCAAGTATGGCAATTGTGGAAGAACAAAGTTTGCTCCAACATGACATGAGAAAATGATGAAGTGGGCCATTATACATAACTCTCAACTTTACCAACACCATCAAACAATTTTTTCCCTTTCTAAATATACTACCGCAAAAGTCATGTTGAAACTTCATTGTTTTGGATGAAAGAGAGAGAACAATTAGCATATGCAATTTAGAAAATGAAAGCAAAAAGTTTCTACTTAAGCCTATAAATTGTTACATGCTCACTATCCATTGAACGACATTGTTTCGAAGTCCGTCGGACCTTCGCATTTTTTGCACCTTCGGGATTTTCGCACCTTCGCATTTTTTCCAACTTAACCTTTTTGGCAAACTTCACATTTTGGGTCACCTCAATGACGGTTACCTACTTTGTATAGATACAAGGCGGTTGTAATAAATATAACAGATAACATTTAGCTTGTGAGATATCTTTAGCAAGTAGAAGACACTTGTAATATATTGATCTTCAAACTGTTCAGTAAGATTAATCAAGCTAATTGAGTTTTACTGTTGCTAGCGTTATCATCTTAAACGAACAAGTTGAAGTTATCACTTCAAGCTATTGTACTCACTATTGATATATTAATCAGAGTAAAAATTTCTATCTCGCTACTGCTACGTTCTATTGCACATTTGTATTTGAATCATTCATCTTGAATATTTCTACTGCTAATTGTGGCACTTCCGATCCCACACACACACTCCATTGGAAGGCTCTCATAAGAGTCATGAGGTATATTCGAGCTACCATGGACCAGTGCATCTGCTATGGAGATGTCATCAACGACAATCTTCATCAGCTGGGTGGATATTCTGATTCAAGTTGGGGAGGAGATGTAGACAATCGTAAGTCCACATTTGAATTTACATTCTTCTTCAACGGCGGTTTTATCTCATGGAACAGTCGTAAGCGAGTCTCTATCGCTCTCTCTTCTATAGAAACAGAATACATTGATGCTTCTCAATCTATTAAAGAAGCGTTTTGGTTGAGAAATTTACTGTCAGACATTAATCTATATTTGTGACACTGTGTTTTTACACGTGGTTTGTGATAGGCGAAAAAGGCAACACTACGGATTAGCTTTGTGAAGCATGCGGTTTCATCCACTGTTGTCTTGTCCTCACCAACATTATTGACCTGTATATTTTGCTATACTTAATCTAATAACAACTCTGCTTGTTCTGCGTTCAGATTTGTGTCAATATTGTTATGCTTTTCTACATTCTGTCTGACTCTCTTATTGCTCAATCTGGTAGTCTGTTCTTAGTGAATTATTATTAGTCTAGTTGTTGGCGACTAATATTTGGTCTTGTCTTTCGTGATTGATTATCAGTAACAAGCTCAGTCTAGCTCTTCACGAATCATTCGCGACTAATAATTTGTCTAGCTGTTCGTGACAAATTATCCTTCTGATGTTTTGTTGCTTAATGTTTGGCTAGATAATTAGATCGAATGTGATTTCAATCACTGACATTCTGTTCGTTTCCAATAGGCGTAGTCATGCTTAGGGAAAGAGTGAGATACTGCTACGCACGAACACTTTCTATTCGAGTTCATTTCTCTTTCGAGTTTCGAGTTTGCTTCTTTTCGTGTTCGTTTCTTTTAGAGCTAATTTTTGTTCCTCTCTCACACACACCCTCTTTCACCCAACAGGGTGGAGAAGAACGTTGGGCATACTGGCTTGATGGTCCAGCCAGAGCACGGGAGATAGGAGGAGAGGATGGTGATTGGCTTCAACTAATAATGATTCTCTATCTAGGCCTGCACGGCTTGGCTTGTTTCCTCCTTTTTGATTTAGGCATGGGCCCTCTCTCTCTACTGGTGGTGGCCTAGTGGTAAAACCACTCCTAAAAACTTGGTCGTATGTATTCATCAGCCTCATGACAAGGTGTATGTCCGACAACATGAGCGTAACTCTCTTGGCATGCATCATCACGCAGAGGGTTGAGTTCTCAGTAATGTTTACTTCATAGGCGCTGTATGGAGTGCTTCCAAGGTTGTGATGTTCCAACGAACATCATGTGAGAGTGACCTTGTCACTTGCCTCACAACCTTGTAGAAGGGAGCACGAGGAATAAGAAGATGTGTGGTCCTTTGCAGTCTCCTAATATCTCTAAGCCATGGTCTCCTGGAACGGCCTACTCCTCTACCAGTTCCTACCGCCCTTACTTTAAGAGGACGAGGAGGAGGGACAAATGTTGATAGTCATGATGTTTTCTTGGTATGAGCCATAACAAAAGGTCGTATCGCTATGATGTGGGAGATGGCAACAAGGGAACACAAGAACTGGCAATGGCACATGGTGGCAGCATGCGACTGCTGGTGTATCGCTATGACGCACCAAAACAATACGGCTGTATGAATGGAGTGAAGTGGTGCGTGGTGGCGATATTCGGCTACAGGATGTAGGATAACAAGAGGTGAGAGAGAGAGAGTGAGCGAGAGAGAGAAACCGAAAAATGAGATGAAGACCTGCTTATATAGTGCTTGGACAAGGTAATCATTGCGGTGCATGTCCGCACGTGTGCAGGGACACGTGGCCTCTCCCACACGTGCGATGACACATGGCACATTCTCGGTCGTACATGTGTCATAGTCTGATAGGATCATACTCTTTCTAGTTGGCCCGCACATGCGAGTACACGTGTCACATGCCTGACCTAACACCTGTCAGCTACTGACTAGACATTTTTTTTTTTTCACGTGCGGTCATTTTGATCGTACATTTTGTAGATCCTCTCAATGGAGAGTATATATAAGAGTATTGGTCTCTAAAATCATTTCACAAAATCAAGACAATCAGGCATTCTGTATATCTACTTTAGTTGAATATCTCCAGCACATGCCCGTTATACTGCCCTAGCTACCCTCTGTCCTCCAGGCACGTCGTGCCAATATTTCATTCTTGACTAACATATTGCATCACGCACCAAAAGTGTTGTGCAACAATTTTCTTTTTACATCGACGTATGGTATCGATATCCCATCCAAGTGACATCTTCTTCTTCCAGCTCCACTCATGAAAGAGCACTACACTCCTTCCTTGTTGATGCTGGGGTTGGGGATAGACAGGCTTATTTTTGTCAGAAATCACTGGGAATGAGCGAAAGCTTATGAGCGAGCTTGATGTAGGATGGGAAGTGCCACACTTAGCAACAAAATATTCAAATTGAATGATTCAGACAAATGCTCAATGAAACAATGCAGTAGTGAGACTAAGAATTTGCACTATGATTAATATCAAATAATGAGTACAATGCTTGAAGTGATAACTTCAACTTACAATCGTTGAGAGTGATAATGCTGGCTATAGAAACACGAATAATCAGTAGAAGTTTTCTAATAAAGTTTCTAGGATTGATGTCCTACAAAATATCTACAACAACCTTTTGTTGCAGTTATTACAACTGCCCCATTATAGTTAATGTATATACAAAGTGGGCAGATTGTCAACGCAAAGTCGTTGGGTCGGATTTCAAATCGATAGTATCGAAATTTACAAATATCAAAAATTTATACAATGACTTGAGAATATACACCGACTCAAAAAAGATAGAATTTTTTTGGTTGATATAGTATCGAAAAATTCTAGAAAGTTTGATCTTGAATTTTTCGATCTTTTGTTCAAAAATTTGAGCCTTCTGTATTTGGTTTTTTAGGATGTTCATTATTAAATGGATTTGAGGTTGAGCATCAAATTCCAACACTCCCCCCTTAATGTGGATCCTGAAAACTTTGATTTTCAGATTCAACATGTTGTTGAATATGAGATGGTGCTCCTTTGACAGAGCCTTTGCGAAGTAATCTGCTGCCATTGATTTTGTCTTGCAGTAGACTAATGATACCTCCTTGCTTTGCACTCTCTCTTTAAATAGTGATACCTTATTTCGATATGCTTGTTTCGAGAATGAAATCTCGGATTGAGAGAGAGAGAGAGAGAGAGAGAGAGAGAGAGAGAGAGAGAGAGAGAGAGAGAGAGAGAGAGAGAGAGAGAGAGAGAGAGAGAGAGAGAGAGAGAGAGAGAGAGAGAGAGAGAGAGAGAGAGAGAGAGAGAGAGAGAGAGAGAGAGAGAGAGAGAGAGAGAGAGCTATGGTGCTTTGGTTGTCATAAAAGATGGACGTTGGATGTGACTGTGCAAGGTCAATTTCTGCTAGCATGTGCCTCAGCCAAATTGCCTTCTTGGTAGCATTCGTAGCAGCAATGCACTCTGATTCGGTTGACGATAATGGTACTGAGATTTGCTTTCGGCTGTTCCAAGAGATTGGTCCTTGATTGTATAAAAATGCAAATCCAGAAGTTAATCTTTTGGTATCGATATTCCCTGCCCAATCCACATTTGTGTATTATTCGAGAATACTGGTAGGTTGGTTGTCTCCATAATAGATGTTGAGATTCTTGGTTGCTTGGATGTACTTCATGACCTTTGTGGGTGCTTTTCAATGGATGAGTTCTGGATTCGATAAGAATTGGCTATGTGAACTGATCGAATACGCAAGGTCTGATCTTGTGCAAATTATTGCGTACATCAGTGAGTCGATGATTAAGTGAAACAAATATTGCTTCATTTCCTCATTTTTTGTCTCAGTTTGAGGAGATTGTTCCTTTGACAGCTTCAGTCCAAGGTCGAGTGGAAAGTGACTTAGTTTGTAGTTGGCCATTCCATACTTTTCCAGCACGTTTGTGAGATATCTTTGCTGGCTAATGAAAATCAGTTGGTTGGGTCGAGTTCAAAAAATTTCTATTTTGAGACAATAGTGGGCTGGACCCATATCAGTCATTTTGTACTCCTTGGCCAACATGCATTTCGTTTTCTTTATCAGATTCAGATCGTTACTGAATAATAGTGTATCATCTACATAGAGAGTGATGATAATGAAGAAACTCAATACAGACTTGAAGTAAACATTCAAGTCTGCCGAGTTTGGAATAAAACCATTCTCAATAAGAAATGCATTTATTTTTTGGAACCAAGCTCTAGGTGACTGTTTTAGCCCATAGAGTGTCTTGTGAATTTTGCACACAAGGTGTTGCTTATCCCTCAGTTCATATCCTTCTGGCTGTGACATAAAGATTTTCTCTTCAATGGTCTCGTTGAGGAAAGTGGTTTGGACATCCATTTGATGGACTTTGAGATCTGATGTGGCTGCAAAGGAGAGTAGCAAACGGATCGAAGCATATTTGATGACTGGATTGAAGGTCTCAAAATAATCCATATCTGGAATCTGAGAATAGCCTTTGGTGACCAACTTGGCTTTGTACTGATTTAGCCTTCCTTGAATATCATATTTCGCCTTGAATATCCATTTGTATGGAATCAGATTTCTTCCCTTTGGCAGCTCAGTGACTGTCCACGTTTGATTCGCTATCACAGAATCAAATTCAGTGTCCATCGCTGCTTTCCATTGATCAACATCAGATGTAGACATTGCCTCCAAAACTGTATTTGGTTCCTGCATGAAGTAGCAGGCTGCATCATCCATAAATCGAGATGGAGGTTTTCTGGGTCAATTCGATCTTCTTGGCTAAGTTTTGACCCTCTGCTGTTCAGGCTCATTTTCTGAGTTAGTATCGGTTTCTTGATTTTTGATCCTTGGGTAGAAATTTGTCTATTTGTTCTTGGGTCAGAATTTTGTTGTTCGACCCTTGGGTCAGAAATTTCTAAAGCTTTTCCCTTGTGGTCAAAAAATTTGTCCTCCAAAAAAATGACATCTCTTCTTGTGAATGTCTTTTTAGTGTCCATATCAAAGAGCTTGTATGCCTTGTGATCTGGAGAGTAGCCAATGAAAATCGATTTTTAGCTTGTGTTGTCCAGCCTCTTCCTGAGATCTTGAGGGATCTAAGCATCAACAATGCAACCAAACACTCTAATATTTTTAAGTGATGGATTTGATCCTGTCCACACCTCATAAGGTGTCTTGCCATTCAGGGCTTTGGTGATGGATCTATTTTGTAGATAGGCGACTGTAGTAACAGCTTCTACCCAAAATTTCTTTGGAAGGGAGGCATGGGCCATGATGCTCTTGGCACTTTTGATAAGTGTCTGATTCTTCCTTTCAGCTACACCATTGGACTGAGGTGAGTAGCTACTCACTGAGGTGAGTAGCTCGTTGAGAATTGTTGATGTATTCTGTTGGCCTTGCAAAATTCTTTAAATTATGTGGAGATAAATTCTTCCCCTCCATCTGTGCATAGTGCTTTGATCTTCCTCTGGGTCTGATTTTATGAAGACACCTTGAATTGTATGAAGAACTTGAATGCCTCTGATTTGTTCTTCAGAAAATAGGTTGCAGTTCTTCAAGAGAAGTCATCGATGAAGGTTAGGAGGTATAAAGCTCCCCCTTTGGAGGCGGTCTACATCGGGCCACACATGTCGCTATGTACAAGATCTAGCAAGCCTTTGGAAGTATGCATTGAGTCAGAAATGAAAGGACTTCTAGCATGCTTGCTGATTATATAGCTCTCCACATAGAAAAGCTGGCTTGTTGATAAAAGAGAGATCTTGTACTAGTCTCTGAGTCGACATTTGTTGAATACCATTGAAGTTCAAATAGCCTAATTTGAAATGCCAAAGCATATAAGATGATTTGAAGGTAGAAGTGTGAAGAGCTTGACTGTTGGAAAAATAACAGTGGTTGAGTTTGTAGAGGTTGCCACTTCTTCTCTCGAAAGCTAAAACTTTTCAGAGTTTGTCAAGGATGGTGCAGCCGTTTGTGTCAAATTCGACTTTCTGACCAGAATCAGTGATTTTGCTAACTGAGAGCAAGTTCTTGGTCAGATTTAATACGTGGAGAATAGCAACTTGATATCACCCTTCTGAAATTCCACCCTTACTGTTCCTTCACCATGGATCGAATGTGAGTTGTCTCCAAGTTCCACAACCCGAGAGTGGGTGAAAGATTTATAATCTTTGAACCAGTCTTGATGGTGAGTCATGTGTTGAGTTGCACTAGAATTGAGATACCATGAATCGATATCTTGTTGTTCTTCGACCTTGGTCATAAAGGCTGCCTCATCTCCCTCTTGTTGTGTCGAAAAACTGGTTGAAGCACTATGTTCTTGTTGTTGGAACTATTTCTTTTTCTCATTGTTGAATTTCAAAGTTCTGCAATCCTTGATTTTATGTCCAATTCTCTTGCAGTATCTACAGAATAGTTTTTGCTTTGGTTGAGAAGATGAAGAGTTCGAATCTGACTTTGAGCCAGAATTTGACTCAAAGCCAAAATTTGATCCTGAGTCAAAATTTGACCCAGACTGCATATTGCTCTTCTTTTTGGATCTGAACTTCTGATTTTTTGAATGTAGAGCTTGAGGATCCGACCGTGAGCCTAAGGAGGATGCAGATTTCCTGATTTCCTCTTGTAGAAGCATCAAAATTGTTCTTGATAGAGTAATTTGCTCTTGGTTCAAAACTATCATGACCCAATTTTCATAGGCTTCAAGAAGACTCGATAGTAGAGTCATAACAACATCAGAATCTTCTATGACTGAGCCAATTACAACCTTTTGCTCCATAAGATTTTTGAAAGTGTTGATATAATTTGTAGCTCTTTCTGCTTCAGACATCTTCAGGTTGAAGAATTTCTTCCTCAAATGTAACTTGGAAGTAAGATCTTTGATATCATGTAGGGTTGCTAGGATGTCTTACGCATCCTTGGCTATCTGAGCATTACATATTTAATTATCTGTGTATCCTTGATATTGAGAGTGATCATGGCAAATGCCTTGCCATCTCTCAATTTCCATTTGGTGATAATTGCTGCATCACCTTTTGGCTTGACTTCTATGCTGTCAACAACGTCCCACAGTTCCTTGGCTGATAGCATGACCTTCATTTTGAACTTCTATAGATGATAGTTTCCTCCATCGATTCTCTCGATTAGAGAAGACGAAATCATTCTGGCTGAGCGAGATCATTGGTAGTAACAATGATTTCAGAATACTGTTTGCTACACGCGCTTGCTAGAACAACGTCTTGATAGAAACAAGATTTGATAATCTGCAAATAATGTGCAGATTACTAAGCAACCCGCTCTAATACCATGTCGAAAATCAGTGGGAATGAGCGGAAGCTAATGAGCGAGCTTGATGTAGGATCGAAAGCACCACAGTTAGCAGCAGAATATTCAAATCGAATGATTCAGACAAATGCTCAATGAAACAATACAGTAAGTAGTGAGACTCAAAAGTTGCACTCTGATTAATATCAAACAATGAGTACAATGGTTGAAGTGATAACTTCGGCTTACAGTCGTTGAGTGTAATAACGCTTGGCTATAGAAACTCGAATAATTAGAATACATTTTCTTATGAAGATTCTAGGATTGATATCCTACAAAATATCTACAACAATCTTTTGTTGCAGTTACACCGCCTCATTACAGTTAATGAATGTACAAAGTGGGCGGACTGTCAATGCAAAGTCATTGGGTCGGCGGATTTTAGATCGACAGTATCGAAATTTAGAAGTGTCGAAAATTTATACAATGACTCAAAAATATACACTGACTCAAAAAATATAGAATTTTTCGAGTCGATACAATATCAAAAAATTCTTGAAAGTTCGATCCTAAATCTTTTGATTTTCTGCTTATAAATTCGAGCCTTCTATTTCCGATTTTTTAGGATGCTCATTATTGAATGGATTTGAGACTGAGCATCGAATTCCAACAATTTTGCCTCCTACTAATTCGATATAAAATTTGACATAGAGACGTTTGTCATTGAGCATACGGAAATTTTTTTTTTAAACTTTATATGGAGTTTTATGAGTGTCTCCAACAGAATATGCTGGTAATGGAGCGCCTATGATTTGTGCTTTTCACTGATTTGACTCATGCTCAGCCCAGTGCCAAGCAAAGGCATGATCGTAAGTTAACAAAACTTATCAATATGTTCAAGCGAGTCATATTCTGTGAGGAACACAAGCGCGTCTGTCGGTTCGTTTAGGAAGGCATGGCCTTTGTCTTCTACATATCTACTCTTATCCCTGATGAGATATAATCCTCTAGCTTGGCCAGCCAGCCCCCAGTCCTCTTGTTGCTATAGAGGCTCCCATTATTAATGAGGTTTTAGAAGAAGAAGAGGAAACTAGATTAGTATTGGAGTATGACTTTGCCAAGGCCCGTGCTTTGTCAATTTCTCTCTTATCTATCATAAGCAAAAATGACCAAAGTAGAACCCTGCTGGACATCCATGTGTACTGCATGGATAACATTTTTTTCTTGTCCATAAACGATATTGGAGATGTAATGGACCTTAGAGAAGATGAGATACTATCTCTTCTGTCAAGTATGATTACTGAATTTGAAGATTTTATCGATTTTAATGATGACGACCTTCGAGATGGCACCAGGAAGAATGGGCAAGTGGGACAAATGTCCTCCAAAGGCTATTATTTGAGAGTAGGGCATATGAGGCTAATATGCCAAGTGAGGAGGATTTTTTGAGTTTTCAAAAAAATGTATATATCCTCTAGTTGCCACACATACTATTCCAGCTAACCATCCATCGACCATGACCAAGCTTCTCAACGTAGAATTCATCTATGTAGTGAAACACATAGACTGGATATGTTGGTCACAATTTACATGCTGCTGGTGTACTTCAAGTTGACAAGAAAGATATGGTTGGTGCAGAATCTCATAAGAATCATTTTACTGAAACGTAACATGATGTATTTATTATTTTATGTATAGCTGATTGATCTGATAGTTTGACAAACACTTGATTATATATTGTAGAAATCCTTGAAAATTGATACTTTTGCAAGCAGACATGGAAGTTTGAGAGAGACACAAGGCATAAGACATAAGGATGCCTCCTTGTCTCGTTATTTGAAACATTTTGTAAATAACAAAATTTGTATTCATCACGAAAGGTTCTCTTTGAATGCGAGAATTTTTAATCATGCCCATTAGGGCCCTGTCTTTTTTTTTCCTAGGGGCATAAATATCCAAAAAATACATATAGCAGCATTCTTGTCTAAAGAGACATTGCTCTTAAAGTTTTCAATTATGTGCCAGAAGATGTTCCTATGGGATCATCTGCTTTGGCAATTCTATCAAGATACATAGGTTGAGCAAAAGAAGATCCACTCGATTTCTGGATCCGTATGATAGGAAGAAGTTCTCCCATGACCACCCAACAAAGATTGTCTTTAAAGATAATGCAAAAAATTGATTGTACTCTTATCATTGAATGTATGTGAAATGAGAATTGATGATGACACTTATTGTCATAAATTGATGTCATCAATCTAGGTTTGTCTTCCAAATTTACATGCTTTTATAAATCTCTGATATTCAGTTGATCTAGTTGTGTATCAAACTTGAGCCCATCTATAAAACCATCGAAATAGTTGAATGATGTAACTATTTTTTGAGGATGTTCTTGTGTATTTTGATAAAATGCTACTCTTGCATGCCAATGTGATTTCTCCATTTCTTGTGAGGACCAGATACTCAAACTGCCATACATTTCTTGCAAAAAATGATGCATGATGTCTTAGTATGTGCTGCAATATCAAAGATTTATGCATTAGTTAGAAAAATAAACATTTAGAATCTATCAAACAAGTTATAATTGTTGGATTTATCTCCTCTACTCTCCTAAATCCTATTGTAATCTGCCTCCATTCATGCTGCATTTTTACTCATGTTGTCGCACAGTCTGCATATTTACATTTAAAATAAGACAGGCGAAAAACTCGATTGTCTGCATAAATACAAGTAAATTTCCACAGGCGAAAAAGGTGAAAAACGCGACACTGTATTTGCACATGTGATTTGTGACAGGCGAAAAAGTTGACACTGCCTTACAAAATGCCGAAGGTGCCCTAGGAAAAGTGAAGGCACCCTGTAAATCAAATCCTAAGGCATTTGTCAGAGTGTCGCATTTTTCGCATCTTCACCAACGTTCATTTCAGCAAAGGCTGACGTCATGGCCTTTTTCTTTCACGCTCATCCCATGCAACTGTGCTAACAGATTTGACAATGACAGCAGCCACCCACGATCTCCTACAAATAGCAAATCCACTTTGTACTTTCTTCACTGGCACACTTGTAAAATTGTGCATATATATTAAATATCATTTGCATATTCTCGGGTGTGTGAAAATAATAGCATCAGGAGCTTATCAGAGATAGACAAAGTAGATGCCTTGCACATTGATTCTTTTGTATTGTCAGATATAGGTTATGTATATTTTGCTATACTTAATCTAGTAACAGCTTTGTTTTGCTCTGCATTCAGATTTGTGTCAACATTGCTATGCTATTCTATATTCTGTCTGACTCTCTTGTTGCTCAATCTAGTAATCTGTTCTTAGCGAATTATTATTAGTCTAGTTGTTGGCGACTAATATTTAGTCTTGTCTTTCACGACTAATTATCATTCGAGCTCAGTCAGCTTTTCGCGAATCATTCGCGACTAATAATTTGTCTAGCTGTTTGCAACAAATTATTCTTCTGATGTTTTGTTGCTTAATGTTTGGCTACGTAATCAGATCGACTGTGATTTCTATCACTAACATTCTGTTTCTTTCTGATAGGCGTGGTCATGCTTAGGGAAAGAGTAATATAGCTCATTTCGTTGTGCACGAATACTTTCCGTTCAAGTTCATTTCTTGTTCGAGTTTCGAGTTTGCTTCTTTTCATGTTCATTTCTTTTTGAGCTATTTTAGTTTCTCACACTCTCACACCCTCATTTCTTTCAATCTCAACATGGTATCAGAGCTATTTTTGTAGCCTGATAAGCTTCCACAGTACAAGACTCTACTAGCTGATAGAGTAATTGTCTTCTTGTTTTGTAATTCAGTACCAAATTTTCATATTTAAGTCACTGATAGTTTTCCTATCACTTAGACTAATCTTCCACATGGATTCCTAAGGGAAAGCCAGTTCTATCATAGAGAAGCTTGATGGAGCAATTACCGTATGTGAAAATTTAAGATGAAAACTATACTAATGGCTAAAGAATTGTATGACCTTGTTACAGGTGCAGAAGGAAAACCCGAAGCAAATGATGTAACAATCGCCAGATGGAAGCTGAAGGATGGAAAGACTTTCGCGTTGATCATCCTCAACATTACGGATACCCAGATTAGCAATGTATTCGAGGCCCAGACATCGAAAGAAGTCTGGGACAACTTGAGCACACTATATGAAGTGCGAGATATAGCTTCCAAGCTACATCTCAGGAAGAAATTTTACTTCCTCAAGATGGCGAATGGTGATTCCCTATAGAACCACATCAATCAATTCAAGAACCTGCTAAGGCAAGTGGCCGCTGTCGGATCTGTCATAGATGATCAAGATGCAGTAATGCAACTGCTTAGAAGCTTGTCAAGCTTATATGATAGCTAGGTGATGATCATCATTACACATCCAGAACTGACTCTTTCGCGAGTCATTACTATGTTGTTGCAGGAAGACACGTGGAGGAACGAAGCCTCAAGTTCCTCATCTGATTCTCACGCTTTATACACCAACACGAGCACGACTAAGTAGTAGAAGAAGAAAGGGCCGAAGCAATCAAAGTCAGACCAGAAACTAGCATAGCACAAAGAACAGTCAAACCCACAGACGAAGAAGAAGCTGTTTTACAAATACTGCAAGCAAAACAACCATGAAATTCAAGACTGCCGGATACTACAAGCAAAGAACAACAACAAGGGATAGTCGAATCAAGTGGCAAATGTAGCTACAGAAGCTTCACAACCTATTCAAGAAACAGATCATGATGCCTTCATGACAGCCATCAAGGAGCATCCGACAACAGTTCTTGGTTCCTGGATTCCAGAGCCACTCAGCACATGACTAGCCTCATTGGCTATTTTGAGTCCTATACACCTTACTGTACCAAAAAATATGTTCATCTTGGTGACAATAGCACACAAGCTATTAAATGTGAAAGTACTGTAAGATTAAACTTTGCAAATGATCAGTCTAAGCTACTTTCTAAAGTCCTGTATGTACTAAATTTATCTACGAATCTGCTCTTTATAAGCTAATCATAGATCTAGGACATAGAATAGAATTCAAATGTGATCAATGCAAAGTAGTTGATAGGACAGACAAGATCTTGGCACTCGAAAAGAGGCATGGATACTTGTATAAATTAAGTCATTGCTTTTCTGCCTCTAGTCAGGCGTTCAGTACTTATACATGCAAATAACAATTTACTTTGGCATTATAGACTTGGTCACTTAAATTATGTTGTTA
Organism: Diphasiastrum complanatum; assembly: GCA_029204225.1. NCBI lineage: Eukaryota > Viridiplantae > Streptophyta > Lycopodiopsida > Lycopodiales > Lycopodiaceae > Diphasiastrum > Diphasiastrum complanatum. Next base: position 5,689,976 of record CM055112.1, read on the forward strand.
TACAACAAATGTCTAGACAATCTATTGTTCTTGATCTCGACTATCCTCGTGATAAAGTTGAGTTACTTGTCTATCAAGACTGTCTAGTTGGTAAATAGACTAGGAAACCATTTAAATCAAGCCATCAACATATTGCTAGAGGATTGATAGACATTATACATTCAGACATTTGTGGCCTGATGAAAAATACTTCGCTGAAGGATGCAGAGTATTTTATAACTTTTATTGATGAATTCTCTAGAAGAACTATGGTGTACTTTATAAAGAAGAAATTAGAAGCCTTCAACTACTTCAGAATCTTCAAGGAGCATGTAGAAAAGGAGACTAGAAGGACGATCAAGGCTCTAAGGTCAAACAATGGTGGAGAATATATCTCTACCGAGTTTAAGGAGTATTGCCAAAGCCAAGGCATTGAGCAGCAATTCATCACTCCTTATAGTCCTCAGTCTAATGGCTTAGCCGAGAGGAAGAACCATACCTTGATTGAATCAACCAAATGTATGCTAGCGCATGCATTGCTGCCCAAGAGATTCTGGGCCGAAGCTGTCTCCACTATAACTTACATCTAGGAAAAATGTTCGACCAAGGCCCTCTCAAGCAAGACAGCCCACGAAGTGTGGACAGGCTCTAAGCCTTCTGTGAAGAACCTAAGAGTGTTTGGATGGGCTGCCTACGCATAGATTCCAAAAGACACGAGGAAGAAAATGGACTTCCAAGGTCTCAAGACCATCCTGATTGGATATACCTCATCTGATAATATGTACAAGTTGTATGATCCTGATACCCAACAAATTTTGTATAGCCAGGATACAATCTTTATTGAGGATCAGTTCATCGACATCAAAAACAAGGATATTTCTCTAGGAGAACCTTCATCACCTGCCATTGACATGACTGTCCAAGCTTCTGGCTCAGGCGTGTCCATTGTCGACCCACTTTTTGACAACAAATCAGAAGAAGACGCTGCTACTACCCAACAACAAGTCCCAGGAGTGGTTCATCAGTCAAATCCTCCCAGAAGATCAAGCCGAGTGTGCACACAGCCCACAAGGTATACTCCTGAGTTTGCATTTTTCTTGATACAGGAACTGACGACAATCGAAGAGGAACTCAGCCAACCAAACTCTAATCTCTGGAGAGAAGCTATGGACAGAGAGTATTCCTCTCTGATCAAGAACCAGACATGGTCACTAGTCGAAGCTCGTATTGGCTGCAATATCATTGATTGCAAATGGATCTTCAAGATAAAATACAATGCCAATGGAACAATTGATCAAAGGAAGGCAAGACTGGTAGCACGAGGATTCACTCAGATCCTCAATGTCGACTACAACGAGACTTTCAGTCCAGTAGTCAAGCATTTGTCGATCCGAGCCCTCCTGTCTTATGCTGCAGTTGCCGACCTTGGGATACATCAACACGATATACAAACAGCTTATCTAAATGGAGTTATACAAGAAGACATCTACATGATCCAGCCCGAAGGATACGTTCTGGAAGGTATGAAAAATCATGTCTGTAAACTCCACAAAGCACTTGACGGCTTGAAAAAATTTGCTAGAGCTTGGTTTCAAAAGATCAACACATTCCTCATCAAACAAGGATTCAAACCAAGCATTGCTGATTGCAACGTCTAGACAACGACAATAGCCACCCACGATTTCCTACAGACAGCACATCCACTTTGTACTTTCTTCGTCTGCACACTTGTGAAATTGTATATATATATTGAATACCATTTGCATATTCTCGTGTGTGCAGAAATAATAGCATCATGAGCTTATCAGAGAGAGACAAAGTAGATGCCTTGCGCATTGATTCTTTTGTATTGTCAGATATAGGTTTATTCCTTCTTACAGATTAGATTAGCTTTGTAGAGCACGCGGTTTTGTTCGCTATTGTCTTGTGCTCCACAACATTATTGACATGTATATTTTTCTAACTTTATCTAATAACAACTCTTTTTTGTTCTGCATTCAGATTTGTGTCAACATTGCTATACTATTCTACATTCCGTCTGACTCTCTTATTGCTCAATCTGGTAATCTATTCTTAGCGAATTATTATTAGTCTACCTGTTGGTGACTAACTTTCGCGACTGATTATCAGTCGAGCTTAGTCTAGCTCTTCGCGAATCATTCGTGACTAATAATTTGTCTAGCTGTTCGTGACAAATTATTCTTCTGATGTTTTGTTGCTTAATGTTTGGCTACGTAATCAGATCGACCGTGATTTAACGTTCTGTTCGTTTCTGATAGGCGTAGTCATGCTTAGGGAAAGAGTAATATAGCTCATTTTGCTATGCACGAACACTTTCCGTTCAAGTTCGTTTCTCGTTCGACTTTCAAGTTCGCTTCTTTTTGTGTTCGTTTCTTTTCGAGCTATTTTAGTTTCTCACACTCTCACACCCTCATTTCTTTCAATTCCAACAATAACGAACCTGTAAAATTATATTACAAATTCAGAAGTATCTTGCCATGTAGCGGGTGATGTGACCCAAGCCCCGGGCTACCTGAATTGCATCACCAAACTCTGTTGTTGTTTTCTCCAATAGGAATGCATCTACATATAAATTTTTGTCCTTTCTAAGCACTTCAAACATATTATCGAGCTTTTTCCAAATTTCAACCTTCTTAAACCTTGTTGTTCTTTTATCTTCAAAGTCTTGCATTGCATAAATAACATCTTTCCAAAATCGAGTATTGGATCCTAGTCGACTTTTTTGAATGAGTTGATATAAATAAACAAACTTTGGTTCCTCCTATGTTTGGTTTACTAGGTATGTTTCCTGTTTTCCCCAAAAGCTTTCATCCTTTTGTATTTTAACATGTCCTTTATGAAGACCCACTTTTGAAAACACTTCCTCTAATCGAGCTATTGCTTGTTTTGATGATGACTCTAGCTTAGTATTCCATGCAAACAAAATATGAAGGTGTATTGATTTTTCTATGATCCTCACCTCTCCATAAAGCATGCAAATATGATCATTCTCTAGAGGAATTAGTAGTACTAGTTTCCAATTGGAATCTTCAATATCTCTTGAAACTCCTGTGCTCCTTGAAATGTCTTTTGATGATTTCATACAATATAGACATAGATGTTTTGAGTTTGCTCCATGAGATACATTGAACATATCACTTTCAAAATTTTATTAAAAATTGAAGATCATTGATGAATTTGACAATTTTTATCACATTAACCTTCACATGGCTTCCAAAACCGAGCAAGAACATTCACCAACCTCTACAAATATCAAATTTGGTATATTGGAGGTGGGCGAAAGTTGGTTAACCAATTAAGAGCGCTTTGCTGTTTTAGAAAATGGATAACCTTCGCCCTTCAAATCGGAGCTTCAATGTACTAGGGAGGTCCAGCCTGCAAGTAGACAAAGGTTATATCCAAAGAAAGTAAAAGTTAGCAGGCTCTCAAACTGCTTTTGCCCTTCTTGTCTCCCAAATTGCAAAAAAGTAAGCATTTTTTTGGTATTTTTTTGATTTTTTGGTTTCCAAGTGGATCTTATCATTGATGTCCTATATCCCCTTTTCTACTCATCAATCACAAGTGATTACAAGCATGAATTCCAATCAAAATTACTTAAATCATCAAAATATAAGCCTAAAACTACCCAAAATCCAAATCCAATTCCATTATGAAACCAAGATGCCTAAATGCAAGCTAACATCCATCCAAGCATCACAAACATGTTAACAAACTGAAAATAATGGCGATTTTCCCTTGGCAATGTGGCATCAAAATTGTAGGGACTTTTTCTTACCCACCTTCAAACCCTATTTTCAAGCACATATAAATCAAACAATATGTGAAGAGGATTCTTCTTTATGTCATGTGGTAGTTTGATCCCATGAGAGTATGTGCATGTCTGCGTGTGTGCAATTGTGTGTGTGTGTGTGTGTGTAAGGCACACTATATTTTAGAATAGTGTTGTGATAATAATGCATGCACTTTGGCATAAAGGAATTTCTATAGTGGATGCAACTTTTTTGATGATATGGCATATATTGAAATACTAAAGCTATACAAGTTGCAAAAAATAGAAAACTGTGTAGATAGTCTTTAGTATCAAAGCATTATGAAAATGAACCAATGGAGGTAGACCTTGATGTATATAGTATGCTTACTCATAGTCATGAAATAGAAGCATGCAATACAAGTCTTAACAAATTTGAATAGTCCTCCAAAGCTAAACAATATAATCTCTTCTAATTTCTGAAAAGTAGCTGATTTTATGTCTGTAAGCTACACATGACTTTAAAGAATCTTCAAAAAAGTTGCGCCCACTGTATAGAAATATTTATATTCAAAAGTGCATGCATTGATATTATGAAAGCACTCTTTTAAAACAAAATTTGGGTTCACACACACACACACACACACACACACACACACACACACACACACACACACACACACATGTGCGCGTGCATGCATGCATGTGCATGTGGTTAAAACATTGCAAATATATTCCAGATTAATGTTTTTGGTCCAAACATAAGTGGCTATAGTTAAAATTTCATGCTACATGTTGGTCATAATGTAAATTAATAGAATAAATCACAAATAATGAGTCCAAAGATATTGTCATTTCTTTACTACACGTAGAATTATTCTGGAAGTTATAACACATGTGCATCTAACAATAGAGGCAACAACTTGCATATATGTTGGAATCTTGTGTAGTGTAGTGCTTAAGTAACAACACGACTCCATATCACATGGTACATTTCTAATGTTGGTAGATAGGTAGTCATCAATTTAAACTTTGACTTTCTGAAACAATGTGGCATTTTGGTTCACCCTCTCCTTCATAGTTGTTTACTTATTTTTTAGATGGAAATTTGAGAGCATAATGATTGTTTAAGAATAATAGATTATAATATCACCAAGTTCTACCGTGAAATGCTTTCTAAGACAATCTCATCACAAAGCAGACATGATCATTTTTTTGTAAATAAATGGGATCGCTTAATGCTAGTAGTAGGTTTTTTTTAATAGAAAATGATCACATAATGGACAAACATACACGAACAGAAGAGTGCCACCTTATAAAATTGAAACTCAAATCATCCACATGACCATAGTAGTTTTATGCAAGTAGCTCCTAAATTAACAAGAATAAACATCTTAAGATATATCAAAATTTGTGAGGAAGTAAACCATGTAGAGATGTCTTACCAAAAGACTTCAATCAACGTACATGCACAATCCAAAAAATATTCCTCAAAGGTGATAACAAGTGATCTCCATTTAAAAGTTGGTTCGCTAAACATACCACATCACATAAAACATACACTATAACAAGGAATAGAAATACCCTAGATGAGTATTAAAATGGTCTAACAAGATTGATTCTACGTAAATTTATTGAAGCTTGTTTCTATAAGATAAAAGGTCATGGAATTGGCTCTAAAGGTTTATTGTGTAACAAAAGAAAGAGGGTTGACATGATTTCTCTTAAATTTTAAAAAAGTCCAAGATCTCCAAGAATATCATTCAATGGCACTCCTCTCTTTTCTTTGCTACCAAAGTCATTGTCTCAAAATATATCTGCTACCTCTTTTTCTCATGCACATTCAATGTAAAGAATATATTTGCTAAGAAGAAATTTTAAAACATATATATATATATATAGGAGTATCATGAAAAACATATAGTTGAAAAACTGTTTGGAAGAAGATGAAGTCGTCAAGAAATGCGAGAATAGTCTTTCGTAGACAACAAAATTTTTAGTTCCAGTGGATCTGTAAGCAAAAAAGTGATTGAAGAGGACCCTCGCAAACATCAATAACCTTCTGATCTTTGAGAAAGAACTCTCACCACTTTGAACAGAGTCAGATCCATACCAAATCCAGCTCTTGATAAGCCTGCAAGAGTGAATTCTCAATAGATATTGAGAAAATAGAGTTTCTACCTACAAAACAATGTAGTGAACTCTCGCACAACCAACCCTCGCACAGAGTAACTACGTCACCTTCATGTAAACATATTTTTAACTGGATTACATGAAACACATGGTGAGCTATAGTCTTGTCCTGAAGATCTAGTTCATAAGCTAACGAACTAATTTTCTTTATAGTTTGAAACGGTCCACAATATATGGTAGACAATTTATAATGCTTCCCCGTACGCATAGTCTTAGTTCTTAGGTATTCTAAGATATACCCAGTCAACAACTTTAAAATCTATAGGAGACCTCTTAAAATCGACATAATGCTTAGCTCTATCCTAAGCACTCTGGATACAATCACGGGCCACTTGCAACATTTCATGCATATTATGCAAAAAATCTACAACTTTCTGAATCTTAACAAACTTCGTCTCCACATTCACCGGAGATCTAGATTGAAAACCGTACTTTAACATAAATAGACTATAACTAGTAGCAGAATGTTTCCTACTGTTATAACCAAACTCAATCACAGAAATGTAATCTTCCCACTACGATTGCCTGTGAGACACATATGTTTTCAACATATCCTCCATAGTCTCTCAATTTGGCCATCTGATTCAGGATGATAATCAGAACTAAAACTAAGTGAGGGTTCAAGCTTATGGAATACAATTGACCAAAAGTGACTTGTAAATTTAGGATCTCTATCACTAACTATATCACACAAAGATCTAGGCTAAATCTGAAGCCTTAACATCTAACTTGACTGGTATAAAAGTAGCTAACTTTGTCAACTTGTCCACCACAATCCAAATAGAATGATTTTGGCATTGGGTCCTTGGAAGCCCAACCACAAAATCCATAGATATACTTTTCCATCGTTTTTGAGAGATATCTAGGGGATGTAACAAACCTCCAGTTTTCAAGCGTTCAGCTTTGGCTAACTGACAAGGTCTACATTTAACCACATAAAACTCAACAAATGGCTTGAGTTTTGGCCAATAAAACTCTCTTTTGACCAAGTCTAGAGTCATGTGTATACCTAGATGACCTGCACAGGGAACGTCATGACACTTATAAAAAATCAACTTCTTTATCTCATTATCTGCTAGCGGGTGATCTTATGACCGAGGTATAATAACTCATGCTTAAAGAACTCATATTTAGATGCTTTAGCATACAGTTTCTCCCATATGAGAATATCTAAGACAGTCTTAAAATGACTCAAATGCTCCTTAAGTGTCCTAATGTAGATGAGAATATCATCTAAGAATACAATCACGCACTTTCCCAGATGTGGACAAAAAAGATCATTAATCATCTGCTGGAACATAGCTGGTGCATTCATAAACCCAAAAGGAAGCACAAGAAATTCATAATGATAGAATCTCCTCCGAAACCTGTCTTTTGCACATCATTCTAATCTGATGAAATTCGGTTCTAAGATCTATTTTTGTGACTTATTTAGTTCCACCTAATTGATCTACCAGATCATCCATACGAGGCAAAGAATATTTATTTTTAAAAGTTACTTATTCAACCCCTTGTAGTCAACACACAAATGGAAGCCTCCATCTTTCTTCGCTTTCAAAAGAACAGGAGCACCCCATGGTGACTTATTTGGCTAAATATGACCCATCTTCAAATAATTTTCAATTTTCTTAGTAATCTCTATCTCTTCTTTTTAAGAAAACTGATATGGTTGTCTAGAGATAGGGTGACTACCTAGAATTAACTCAATGTTATGGTCTACCGATCTGGACGACGATATTTTATGAGGTGATTCTTCTAGAAATACATCTTTAAATTTAGACAGTATCTTATTCCTCACAATTTACTTCTGATCTAAATCTACTGAGTTAAGAATATTTGACAATTCACAACTACTTAGATGCCTTTCAAATAAATCCAAAATTGGCTTAGCAAATAAAGAATAAGCTTCATACTGCGAATCAAAAATTTCCATTACATTAGCAAATGAACTCATCCCAGATGGATGTACAAATTTGTCTCCAAACAATGTAACTATTTCATTGCCCTTCTGAAAAGACAGAACATGCTTCTCAAAATCTATCTCAGGATGCTTATCAAATAACCACTCGTATCCTAGAATTGTGTCCGTACGTGCTAAATCTAAAACATGAAAGTCTATCAACTCTCTATAATCTTGGATCCAAACTGGGAGCCTTGGAACTTTAACACCGATGTCTCTAACTTGACACCTAAAGCTAGATATACTCGATATCTATAATTACTGGCTTCAGTTTCCAGGCCGAATTTCTGCACAAGACCAGAGTTAATGAAATCATGAGTAGATCCATTGTCCACTAAAATACTAACTTCATAGCCTTTAACAGTGGCTTTCAAACGAAATAATTCGTCTGGAAAGAATGAAGCAATACTAAAAGAACAGTCACACTGACAATTAATCTTATTAATTTCCAACTTAAGATTTTCTTTACGTGGCATCTCAATAACTTGAGTTGCATCTTTCTTTCGTTCTGGGGAGAATTTTATAACGTGTCCAGGCTTACTACAATGAAAACACACATTGGTCCTTCTAGCCTTTTTTTTGGGACAAATGTTTCTTTTGTCTAAACTCAGATTTAGCTTGATCCGGTTCATCAAAATACTTAGATTTTTTACCCCAAACTCTTTTCTTTCCTTTCTTCTGACCGGGTCTGAATGATCTAGATGGATTAGCCTATAATTGCTTTCTAGATGCCCCTATTGTGGAATCATACGCTTTCATGACTTGTACGACATCATCGAAAGTTTGAAGCACATTACGCTTGTACTCATTCTGATAATCTACTGGTAGACCTAGGATAAACTGCCACAGTGCCAATTTTGCATCGAATGAGGGAATTTTATTCCATAAATCCATAAAATTTTGTGGCTACAATTCCAAACTACGAGTATCCATTTTGCAGTTGACAAATCTTTGGTAGAAGTCCGAGTTGTCTACAACCACAAACGACTTTCTGAACACTTCCATGAACTCTTCCCATGTGGTAGGTTTTGGTTGTAGGTCACACCACCATGATGAAGCTTTCCCTCGGAAGAACATAATAGCACTCTCAATCTTTTTATCTTCAAGAATTCTGTGTAGATTAAAATAGCCAGTCCACTTGATTAACTAGTCATCTACAACCTCAAGTTTTTTCTCTTTCTTCTTCCCCAATAATGGTTCAGGTTGAAAGCCCAAATTCGGTGCAGATAGAGTTTTCAACCTCGATCACCAGTTAGTGTTGGCATGAAAAACCTACGGGTGCAAGTCGTAGCTGATTTTCTTGTGGATATGCAGGAAATGTTACAGCTAGCTAAAGATAGCATAAGAAGTGCCCAAGATAGGGCAAGACACTATGTTGATCTATCTCGAAAGCCTCCATATGTTGATCCCTTAAAGTGTTTTTGTTGTTTATCTCATTAAGTGTTTGGCTTAACGATTGGCAAATCTGTAGATAGGTAGGCATAGGCACCTGACCATCAAGAGCTGCAGCTGCATTATCATCTGCCATAATGATTTTCTGAAATGCAAAATTAGCTTAATTAGTCGAGATCCAAATCATCAACTAACAAGTGAAACGTTTAGGACCTTCGTAATTGGCCGGTATTACTCAGAAAGGTCTTTCACCAGTTAAGCAAATTCCGTTGAATCAATATCATACTGATTTAAACAACTTCTTTTAGGACCAAAATTAAATTTTGTATGAAAAATTGGGATTTTCAAAATCTGTTCGAAATGGACCAACTGTGAAAATCGATTAAGAAGATCGATCTATCAGATTCACAGGCATTATCTCCTATTGAGATCATTTTGAAACATCCTGCATGCAACAAACTTGACATGCATTGACTTTTTTGAAAAAAAAAACCAAAACTTTTTTCATAAATAGCCTAGTCACTAGGCAATCAGTTTTTGATCTAGAATTACTGAAACTAGCTTCATGCAAGAAATCTACTGATTATGCATGTAACATGCATCCAAGCATGCTTACAGGTCTATCCATACATTTTCATCAACAGACAAGCACTTCACTGAGTTACAAGCATGCATGCATCGGAACATTTCCAAAATTTTGCAAATTTTAGTTAAAAAATTGCCAAACTTCCGACAACCATAACGTTCTCTACATAGCACCAAATTGGTCACTGTAAAGCACAGTACGGAGGGAGAGGAGTTTACAAGACACTTGCCACATCACCTTGTCACCTAGGTGTTGAAATTCTAATCTCTCCTACTCATCCCTTCGCCCTCCTCTACTCTCAAGAATCAGTCTGCAGAATTACATGCAAAGTTGAATCAGACAGAATCGCAATGTCATTGCCAAATTATGGTATGATCAAAGGGAACCGTTAAAACATTGTTTATAGAGAAGCATGACTCAAACCTCAAACCGCAAACCGCAAACCACAAGAAATCACAAACCGCAAGAAATCACAAACCGCAAACCAGAGAGTCGTTAAAAACCGTAGGTTACCATCTACGAGCACTTGCAAAATCATCAATGGCAACGAAAGTAATCTCGTCGACCACCGCAAGTGACCTTCTTATGACCTCCTACGAATGACCAGAGTCAACTCTCCTCAACCGTTTGAAAACGTAAGCAACCCGCTTACGGTCATCAACGAAGTCGACCAACGACGACGACTTACAAGTTTCTACGGAGTCAACAAACAAAGATTGACCCATCTCATCGTTTAGCTCCGTAAGTTATCCCTTACGATCATCAACGAAGGAGTCAAACGATCATCTACAAAGCAAACAATCAATAGTTGATTGAACAACCAACGGTTGCTCAAACGATTGCAAACAGACTACGGCCATCACGACCTACATCTTTGCACTACGACGCATATAGAGGATATGTTACTCTGTACTTCTCCTCCTTCACGACGCTCCAATAACGGATCTACGGATCTTGTTTAAACGGTTGTTAATCATCTTGTAAACTGTAATACAATAAATCAAAATATTTTGACAGCTATAAATATGTATCTGAGCAAAGAGAAGGAGTAATAGATAGGTGTTGTTGAGTTGAACAATCTGTATGCACAAAGTGATCAAACGACCAAAAAAGTCTTAAGTAACTAGCTCCTTAGAGTTAATGATTTAGAGAGAGAGAGAGAGAGAGAGAGAGAGAGAGAGAGAGAGAGAGAGAGAGAGAGAGAGAGAGAGAGAGAGAGAGAGAGAGAGAGAGAGAGAGAGAGAGAGAGAGAGAGAGAGAGAGAGAGAGAGAGAGAGAGAGAGAGAGAGAGAGAGAGAGAGAGAGAGAGAGAGAGAGAGAGAGAGATTTAGAACTGTAGCTATTATTTTGAGTTTGTAATTAGGAGCACGTGCTTGTCAGCGCTATTGTATTGTGTTCCCATTCTCTTTTATATATACAGATTCGTTACTGTTCAATCTTTACGTTCTTGATTGAATGCAATTGTCTCTCTCACTCTCTTGCACACAAACACGGTTATTAGAGACAGAGGATCGCATGGCTATCCAAGATGCCCTCCTGTTATGGCAGTCACAGACTTCTACTCTGATAACCCAAAAGGATAACAAGATTTTGATTTCGTTCCCTAGACAATCCACGTTCCTGAAATCACAATTACTACTGTGTTCATTATTTTCTTACTGTTGGTAGAGGCATCATTTTACATCGTAATCGCCTCTTGTGTTCTGCTTCTGTCACGTCCGCTGCAATCGTGATCAATCGTAGACCAAAAATTTCACATCATACACCAACAGAAGTGGTATCATAGCATTGGTTCAGTGGATTACTAGAGTCCAGGATCTTTTTCCAAAGCTATTCTACATTGTTTGTGTATAAATTTTAATCACTATGGAAGGCACCTCAGAGATCCACTTGATCAATAAATTCAACGGAGATGACTTCCACATGTGGAAATTCAAAATGAGGATGATCCTGATTGAAAAGGAGTTATGGGGATATGTTAACGGTTCTATAGCCAGAGTAGTAGAACCCGAACAGCTCCCAGCTTGGGAAGCCAAGGATGGCAAGGCTCTTGCCATTGTATCTCTAAACTCAAAGACACTCAAATTGCTCATGTATCCAGCTGCACTACTTCCACTAGCATCTACGAGACCTCAAATGTCTCGACTCCCCTCTTCTTGAAGAAAAAGGTACTAACACTCAGAATGAGTGAAAGCGCCTCAGTCAGTGACCATCTGAATGAGTTGTTGCAAGAAGATGTCAAGAGGAAAAGCTTGTCCACATCTACAGGTTCCAAATCCATGGCACTCTATTCAAACAAGCAGCAATCCAAGAAGAAGAAAGGCTTCAAGGATAAGAAGACAAAGGCAGAACAGCCAGCGGCCTCTCAAAAACTATCGCATCCTCAAGCACAATGAAACAAAGAAGAAGATGCAGCAGCACCAAGAAGGGAACTCTGACACAGTCAAAGGATCTCAAGATGAAGAGAAGGCGCTGATGGTACAAGATTAAACCAGTAGAGATGCCCATCACTGGTATCTCGATTCAGGTGCTTCTCAACACATGATGCCATGCAAGGACCTCTTCTCTGCACTCACAACTATAGAATCAAAGTACATTTTCTTTGGTAACTCTAGTTCAAACCAAGTTGAAGGCCAAGGGTCTATTCAATTGCCCTTTTCTGATGGCATTACTAGGCAGCTTGATGGAGTACTTTATGTACCAAATTAACAAAGAACCTTTTTTCTATTAGCAAGATCACATATTAGGGCTATAGAGCTTTGTTCACTGCCAACCAATGTACTATTTTAGATGAGAACTCAAAGGAAATCCTCTCAAGAAATTTGTACATCTTGAGTCACGATGTTGCACTTTCTGTGAGTTGTTCAGATGCAGATTTATGGCATCAAAGATTAGGTCATTTAAACATGCGTTCAATCTTGTACATGCATCACAATAAAATGGTCAAGGACATGAATATAATTGCTGTCACCATAGCTAATTAGACTATCTGTGAAAATTGTCTACTAGGGGAGATCATGGATGAATTCTCTCTTGGGCTCAGGATTACAAGTGAGGCCGCTTTGGCTATCCAAGAGACGGTGGAGATGTATTTGACAAATCTCTTTGAAGACTCATTTTTGTATGTTGTCCATTATAAGAGAGTTACTATACTTCCAAAGGATATGTTGTTAACAAAGCAGTTGAGATGCGAGAGGAATTAAAAATGATGTACTCCAAATTTTGATATAATATGTGCAGAAGATCATTTTTATCATCAGACTCTGTTAAATTATTGTGTGAATTCATTTTACGATGAAATCTAGTTCTCTGTGAATGTTTTTGGTTTAGTTAATTTTATTTCAGTGAATGTTTATCCAATGCTTTTTTGCACACAAGGACGCGGAGGGGGGCCGTTTGACCGGGTCAAACATCCCCTCTCCATGCCCTTGCATGATTTTCACGCAAGGGCACTGAGGGGGAGTGTTTGACCCAGAAAATGGCAAAATTGCACGTAGAGTTGCCAGAGTATCTATTTTGGAAGTGAACATAGCATAGATGCGATCTATTTGATTGGCAAATGTTGTGTCGGCAAGTAGATTTGCCAACTTTGTCTTCGAAGGATGCATCGTGAATGTAATGAGACAATACAAAAGACTAAAAGTATGAGCGCAAGTGCAAGTATTTAACCAAAACTAAGAAAGCCAAGAGAGCAAGAAAAATTTGTGCTTGAAAATGAGATAAAGTCGTCTTATATAGGGAAAAGTTTTTCAAAAATAGAAATAATTTTAAAATTGGACCAAATAAAGTCTATTTATAGTAATCAAGTAAATTATACTACCATACTTCAAAACAATGTAATATTCTCAATAGATTCTATTTTTTCATTGTGTGCTATTTTTGAAATGTCATCCTCTTCATTGGATGTTCTTTGCCAAGGAACCCACCGCTTCCCTACACGAACCCAAGACATCCTCCATTCCCTATGCCTTGCATTAGCTATGGATGATTGCCAAGCGGCTCTTTTGGCTAAATTTGATGAAGAGATCATTGAAGTTAACCCTCGAGCCCATGTTTTTTTGATGTTTTGTCTGCTCAAAACTCCTCTATGAAACCACTAAAATGTCTCTACCAAGGCATTGCTAAGACCTTTACCTCCACTGTGTCTTGAATTTTGAAATATGCATCCTTGGCCTTGTTATGACTCTTCTCCGTCCCTTGAGTGTTCCAAATAGCCAAGGATCCATATGTCTTACAAAATCAAGGTCCATGGGTGTACAAAATGTGTTGTTAACAAAACAATCTAATTAGTAAATTTTACTTGGATAGAACTTACAAAGAAAAAATAAAGACAAAACACTCACCATATAATGAGTGATGTGTGTTTCTCCCCATATGCATCAATCATCAATCGAGTGAATGCTTGTACTTCCATCTGATATCTATCGTAATCTTCCTTCCTCAAGTCTTTTTTATTGATAGTCAGTGACAAAGCATCAAATGCTTGCCACACCTTTGCTTGTGTGGCAGCCATACGGGGATCTGAACCAATATTTGTTGTGTATTCACACACTCTCTTCCAATACTCCCATTGAAGACTACTTTCTCGTCCAGTATGATTTGACAAGAAATGCCTTGCACCTCCCATGGAAACTTTTGCTGGCAAGTCTTGAGTTTTTCCACTCAACTCAACATCCTTGGAAAGATTCATATGGCCTCCATGTAGTCCCATTTCTGATAACACTATCTCTAGATTTGGAATGCTAACATCTGCGCTTGATTTGGGTTGCATATTCCATGCATAGCAACAATGCAAATATAGTCCAATATCCACAATTCACCATGCATCGTGCAAAGATGGACTCTTTCGAGAGGAATATCTAATACGAAACTCCATGCTTTGTCTAGATTGTGCCTGTTTGGTGGATCTCGTTGGTTGCAATGCAACACCCTTTATTTCGCCCACTTTCAAACATACAGTATATGCAAAAATGTTTGTCATTCGCACAGAGCCCGTAACCAAACATGCATTTTAGGGTCTTCAAATCGATAGCTAAGTGTGATTCCACAGTAAAATTTTGCCCATCAACACTTAGTAATTCTCCTCCATTTTGCACTTGGATTACCTTGGATATATTGCATCATTCAAACACCCACTTCAACACATCGTGGGTCTCTTTATGAACTTCAAATGCAGCTATCCACCATATATGATTTTCAGATTACACACTAAATTTATTGGACTCACTTCCAATTGACTCCTGCAATGCTTGGTTTATCAACGTGATTGTGACACGTTCTAGTTTGCATACCTTTTACGATCTCCACTTCATCCAACTTAATGACAAATATAGCTTTGCCTCCAAATTCTGCAATACTAAATTCTCGTAAATAACATACACACAATAAGTGTTGCTTACAAAAAATAAAAAATAATGATTGAAATTGTTGTAAAATGAACTCACCATCTCTTTTGACATTGTAATGTCGTATCATCATTGCTTGGACCTTTTCTAGATCCAAAAATATATTGTTGTATTGATTATAATGAAAATCAATGATAGATATCTTTTGCTTGCTAGATATTATAAACATATCCTGAATATGGAAGAATTCACCTAATTCATTTTCTATGAATGAATTGCATTCTCGTTTCTTAGTTTGAAGCAATTTGTAAGCAGCTAATATTTGATGTCATTTCAATCCTTTGGAGGTGATAGAATGGAAGATCAGTGTCTGTTATGGCTACAAACAGCTCGACAAATTTTGATATACCTGTTAGGTAAAAAAAAATGTCACTTGGGTCACTTCTTTCAAAGAAAATGCCCAAGTTGACACTTTTGTTGCTTCCCCCCGACTTGATAGGTTGCTTAGCAGCTCGTGGAGGACCTGGAGAGAAGTCTTGTGTTGTAGTGTGAAGAGAAAAAGCAAGCAAACATACACACGAGCATGTTAGCGAAAAAATGAAAGACGCTATAGAGAATCACCATTCGTCATCTTGAGAGAGTAGAATTTCTTCTTGAGATGTAGCTTGGAAGCTATATCTCGCACTTCATATAGCGTGCTCAAGATGTCCCAGACTTCTTTTGATGTCTAAGCCTCAGATACATGGCCGATCTGGGTATCCGTGATATTGAGGATGATCAACGTGAAAGCCTTTCCATCCTTCATCTTCCATCTGGCGATTGCTGCGTCGTCTGCATCGGGTTTCCCTTCTGCACCTGTAACAACGTCATATAGTTCTTTAGCCATTAGTACAGTTTTCTTCTTAAATTTCCACAGATGGTAATTGGCTCCATCAAGCTTGTCCATGATAGGACTGGCTTTCCCTTGGGAATGCATGCGGAGGAATTAGTATAAGTGATAGGAGAAACTATTAGTGACTTAAGTATGAAAATCTGATGCCGAAATACAGAACAAGAAAGCAATTACTCTATCGACTAGTAGAGTCTTGTACTGTGGAAACTTATCAAGCTATGAAAATAGCTTTGATACCATGTTGGAGAGAGAGGGAGAGTAGCAAGAGTTGAGAAAGGTGTCGTATAATAAATAAATAAATAAATAATACAAACACGAATGAGACACGAAACACGAACGAGCAACGAACTAAACGAGAAATGAACTCAAACAAAAATTGTTCGTGTGCAGCGAAATGAGCTATGCGACTCTCTTCGAAAGCATGACTACGCCTATCAGAACTAACAGAACGTTAGTGATGGAAATCACGGTCGTTCTTGATTACGTAGCCAAACATTGATGAATGAAACGTCAGAAGAATAATTTAGCTAGACAAATTATGTGTCGCGGATGATTCGCGAAGAGCTAGACAATGCTCGATAGATAATTAGTCGCGAATTATTTGCGAAAGACACGACTAAACGTTAGTCATTTATTACCAGAAAGAGCAACTAGAAAGATCAGAATGAATAACAAGCATAACAATATTAACACAAATCTGAACGCAGAACAAAGAACTATATCAGATTAAGTACATCAAATATATATGTCAATAATGCGGTAGAACACAAGACAATAGAGGGCGAAACCGCGTGCCCTACGAAGCTTCTTCAAACTAAAAAAAAAGGAATGAAACCTTATTACTGACAAATTAAAGAATCAATGCATAGAGCATCTACTTTTTGTCTATCTCTGATAAGCTTCTCTTCTTCGTTCTCTCTCGCTTACTAACTTCTCGATCGTTTGATCTTCGTTTTTCTCTCAGTTAATGAATATGCAAATGGTATTCAATATATACATAATGTTACAGGTGTGCAAATGAAGAAAGTACAGGGTGGATGTGGTGTCTGTAGGAGATCGTGGGTAGCTGCAGTCGTCGTCCAGTTTGTTGGCGCAACTGCATGAGCGTGAAGAGGATGTGACGTCAGCCTGTGCTTTTCGTCTCTTCATCGCCTGTGAGAATTTACATGTGAATATGCAGACTGTGCGACAACATGAGTAAATATGCAGCATGAATGGAGGCAGATTAAAAATGGAATTTAGGTGACTATAGGAAATAAATCCAACTTCACGTTGGTTGGGTGGTTTATGCTCCACAGGTGTCCTTTTGGTTTTCATGTGATAGGATTCTTGAAGATCTTCACTTGGCAATTGTTACAGTGGTATCAGAGCTTGGATCACATCAATCGGACGTGGGGCTTGAGAATCTTGGATTTTTGCAATTTTTTTGGTGGATCTCTTTGCTTTTGCTTCTAGGTGGTGGAATTCACATCCAAGTAGGCGGCTTTTCAGATCTTTCGTGTACTTTCAGCCTAGAGATCATAATTATGGATTTTCTCCATAGATTTTGATGGAAATCAAAGGATTTTTTATGGTTTTAGTGAATTTTCACCTAGAATTCAAGTTTTTTTGCTTGGAATTGATCATAGTTACTAATGTAGTACATTTTCCAGATTGTACTTGCTATTTCACACTCATTAATGATTGGATCTTATGATTGAATGCTGGTTGAATAGTGAAAAGGATAGTTAGATAGTGATTTAGTCAAAAAACATGGTTTTTTGATGATTTTTAGACTAATTTTGTAGTAGTTCTCAAAATTCATAGCCAATAATTTTCATGCATATTTTCAAAGGTGTAATAAAGCTATCCTAAGTCTTTCATGAAGTTTGATTAAGATTGGACACCATTAGGGGGCTCAAAAAGTAAAAAATTAGTGTGATTTTGGGGGTTTTTTGGGCATGAATACCTACCAAATGGGGGTCTGAACCTACTGGTTTTCATTATAGGCTTAAATATATGATGGATTGCCTATGTTTGATCCATCATGCATCCAATTTCATTGTGTGAAGCTTAGGCACCA
Organism: Diphasiastrum complanatum; assembly: GCA_029204225.1. NCBI lineage: Eukaryota > Viridiplantae > Streptophyta > Lycopodiopsida > Lycopodiales > Lycopodiaceae > Diphasiastrum > Diphasiastrum complanatum. The sequence goes on from CM055112.1 coordinate 5,708,154, forward strand.
TTGTGTTGAAGTTTTGCATGTTGAAAGAGGCCAAAAATGCAAGTTTTTGGATGATCTGAGCTTATGATTGTTTGATGGACCTGTTAGAAGCTTCTATGCCTCTTTAATGAACCTTAGTAGAATTCTTGTAACCTCTGATTGGATGCCTATTCGGCTGAAGATGGATTTTTGAGTATACCTTGGAAAAGTGTGCCTTCCTACTTGTTTTTTGGCCATTTACTACTGGCACGTGTGAAGCCTAGTGTTGGTGTATGATGTGAAATGTTTGGTCTGCGATTGATCATGATTGCAGTGGACGTGACGAAAGCAGAACACGAGAGGCGATTATGATGTAAAATGATGCCTCTACCAACAGTAAGAAAATAATGAACATAGTAGTAACTGCGATTTCAGGAATGTGGATTGACTAGAAAGCGGAATCAAAAGCTTGTTATCCTTTTGGGTTATCAGAGTAGGAGTCTGTGACTGCAGTAATAGAAGGATTGCGAAGCATTAGACATCTTGGACAACCATGTGATCCTCTGTCTCTGATAACCGTGTTTGTGTGCAAGAGAGTGAGAGAGACAATTGCATTCAATCAAGAACGTAAAGATTGAATAATAGCGAATCTGTATATATAAAAGAGAATCGGAACACAATGCAATAGCGTTGACAAGCACGTGCTCCTAATTACAGACTCAAAACAATAGCTATAGTTCTAAATCTCTCTCTCTCTCTCTCTCTGTATAAATCACTAACTCTAAAGAGCTAGTTACTTAAGACCTTTTTGGTCGTTTGATCACTCTGTGCATACAGATTGTTCAACTCAACAACACCTATCTATCACTCCTCTTCATTCAAATACATATTTATAGCTGTCAGAGTATTCTGATTTATTGTAATTACAGTTTACAAGATGATTAACAGTCGTTTAAACAAGATCCATAGATCCGTATTGGAGCGTCATGAAGGAGGAGAAGTACAGAGTAACGTATCCTCTGTACAAATCGTAGTGCAAAGTTGTAGGTCATGATGGCCGTAGTCTATCTACAACCGTTTGAACAACCGCTAGTCGTTCAATCAGTTGTTGATCGTTTGCTTTGTAGATGATCGTTTGCTTCCTTCGTTGATGATCGTTAAGTGATAACTTACGGAGCTAAACAATGAGATGGGTCAACCATTGTTTGTTGACTTCGTAGAAACTCGTAAGTCATCGTCGTTGGTCGACTTCGTTGATGACCGTAAGCATGTTGCTTATGTTTTCAAACAGTCGAGGAGAGTTGACTCTGGTCATTCGTAGGAGGCAACGTCTTCGTTCTGAATCTTCTCTCTGAGAAAATGAAGTTACACCTCTATATGTTTAGTCCTTGTGTGAGTTTGTCGGTTCAATGACAAAGCTATACAATTCTGATTGTCACACTGGAGTATAGTTGGGCCAATTTGTGAGAATCTCAAATCCTGTAGTAGTCTTCGAAGCCATAAAATCTCCTTCACTGTTGACGTAGTTGCGACATATTCTGATTTCGTAGAGGATAATGAAATGCATATGCGATTGATGACATCAATATCAAAAATCATGCTTACAGATCCAATCAATGTTCAAGTACTTCTGCAGCTATGCAAGACCGTCCCAAACATCAAAATTTACCCACTGCACAAATTTTGGTGAATACAAAACCCAAAGGAGCTAAAAGTTTTGGTACTGAAGAATCATTGTTTCACTATACTACAAAGTTGCACACAAAGGCCATAATCATCATGGGAAACTTCATAGTCATCAAAAATTATGAACGGATGTTCATTCAATGCTAAAAACGCACAAGCTTAATAAAGAACTTTATGAGGCCATACTTAAACCTGCAATCATAGCTGACCCAATTTTCCATCTGCTATATTAACATGAGCTCAATAACATAACTGTAGTTGCAAGCCCGAAATCTCATGTAGATGTCTGATGCACAAGTTGCATAAATTTGGTGAATTAAAGAACAAACAACAAGCATGGATTACTGAAACAAGCCACTTAAATATGAGTGACCCGAAATCTGGAAAGCCAGATACCGTCGAAGAAAACTCTCAACCAAGAGAGCTGATACAGTCACTGTTTTTGTATTTGAAGAGAATTTTCATAAATTCAATTGAACAACATAATTATTTTCAGCTCTTTTTAAAATATCGTATCCTGATATCACTCATTCACAAAAAATCCAATAAGTTGTTGAAACAAACAAATGCTTATGTGATTACGAAAAAAATGACAAGCGCTATATCAGATATATGAAAAACTAAGCGCGACCTAATTACCAATTGGTTAACGTACCTGTCTACTGGATTTGAGAACAAACACCTGTCTATTGGATTTGAGAACAAACACCTGTCTCATTACAATAAACCGTTACAAGAAACTGTGAGAAAAGATAGTACGACGGTGCAAGAAGTGAGACAGTTGCAGATTATTAACTCACAGAGTTGCAAATCAGCAAATGCCAACAAAGTAGCACTGCTAAACTGATCATGAAGATGGTCGGGCTAGAAAATTAAATGAAGAGCTTCACAATATGAAGATGATAAAACAGAGAAAGCGTTGATTGCTTACAAAAGACTGCACTTTTGAAACAGTTGTTGCATGACAATTCTAGGCAAAAAAAGAAATCATGTAACTCGAATCATAACAACCAAAAATCAATATACTTACATATTCTTTCAATATCCTCCAATGCCAAATCTCTTTTGTTTTTACGAACAACTATTTTGTCTTTATACCAAAGGCAAAAACCAATATACTTACATACGCACTTCAATGTCCTCCAATACCAAACATCTCTTTTGTTTTTTATGAACAACTATTTTGCTTTCATACAAAAGGCAATCTACTAATTCTTCTCTCATGCAAGTGTACGAACGGTTTTTCACACGTAGATTTTTTCTTAAATCTTTTAAACTATTATAATGCTCTTTTAATTTGCCGTACAGATAATCTATTGTACGTAAATTAAAATATCGCATTAAAATAGTTTCTTGGTCTTGTAAATCAAAATCTTCTACACCGTACACTTGTAACAAAAACAAGTGTGATAAATTAGACTTCATAATTACATGACCAAAATTGATTACAATTTAATAGAATAAAATTTACAACAAATTCATTATTATATAATAGATCTAAACAAAAGACATTTTTCTCACTTGTGAATCATCTTCGAAAAAGCTTTTTTTTTTAAATCTGTGATGGTCAATTTCTGATAAATTCTAATATTAACAAAAAAACAAAATACAAAAACTAGTAAAGATCAAATATCTCTAATTATTCTAATGTATGCGCAAATAGTCTTAAAACATTGACCATACCTTCATTTTTTTGGCCACAACTCCCACCACATTTTTTTTACAATGTATATCTTGCTCCTCCACAATTCCTTTCAGTTTTGTGCTCATCTAAATCAAAAGCGACTTTTATTTAATAAGACTAAAAATTCAAAATTTATATATTGCATATTGAACAAAAAACACACCACATACCTTACGTGGTCGTTCACTCCTACGTTGAGACACCTTTTCAGCTCCATACCTTGGTTGGTTGTTTTCTACAACCTGCAATTTGAAAAATAATTCATATGAATACATTTATAATGAAATGATATTTTATAATGGTAAAACATCTGTACTAAAATGAAATGATAATTCCATCGCATATAATACAACCATCTAAAAATAACCCTTCATCTTCATTCCATCCATCTTGAAGTGCTTGACACTTGTTGGGAAATGTTGCATACGCCTTTTTACAATAATAATTCTCACAAATTACAGGCAATTCATAGACTGAATTTGGATTCCAAAATTCTTTTGTGGCTCTACATTTTTCACCATCCCAAAAGTCATATATATATGTTCAGGATGCTCATGTAGGTCTTTCCCCAACCGTCGCTGCTTATTGTACCACATCCTCATCAGTTCATGACATATAGTTCTCTTGAGCACATAGTGCTTTCAGCTCAAGTTGATTCACATCTCCTGCTTTGGAGACTCTCATGTATGCTTTGTGAAAAAAATGAATTCTTTGTATCACGTTCATCTTCATCCGGTAGTCCTTATCAATATTGTGGTCCCAAGCCAATAATTTCGTTTCTTCCACTGTCAGGCCAGCAAATGCAATGGCACTCACAGTTCGAAAGCTTGGGATATAGGGATACTCTTGAGATAATTATTTTCGAGCTTGTAAACTGTGTATCCCACCAAGAACAAAAAAATGATATGAATCTAATAAAGAAAAATCAAAATTTGCAACATCGTTACATTTGTTGGGATCAACCAAAACAACAAAGGGAATAACTATAGCTCCATCACCTATGAAAATACAATAAGAACTAATGGATTTCTTATCCATTATATCTCCAGCATAGTTCGAATCTGAAAATCCAAAAAGATTAGGTGATGATCCCTCATACAATATGCCAAAATCTCGAGTTCCAATGATGTACCTCAAAACTCGCTTTCCTAGCTTCCAATGCTCCTAGCATAGTTTTTGCCAGTAGAACTTTGATCCATCATAAGAATGATCTTCTTCCTAAGAATAGATCTCCTTTCAATGATCATGTAATACTCAAAATAGAAACAACCATAATTGATATAGAGAATAGTGTCCACTTGGGATGCTTCACTATTTCTTACATCAATTTTAAATGTAAAAATGTGACTAGAACATGAAGAATCAAATAGAATGTAAATGAAATGATTCCACCATGCTTCCAACTCTGAACTCTCTGGAAAAATACAGCAAACAAACAATAAATGTGAGTGATCAACTTTTGCTTGCATGTCTCCTCCTTTGTCCTTTGTTGCCTTGTATCCACCATGATACTCCATGAATGAGCCTCCATCTTCATCTTGCCACAAGAAACCATCAAACCTTGGCAATCCATGAGTAGGTGAGTACATTAATGATTTGAATCTAGCACCACATGACTCCATAAACCAAGTAGTTTGCACTAGTCCATCTTCAAGATCTACTTGACACAAGAAAATGACCATGAATTCACCAAAAATTGACAATCTCCAAGTATTGGCACCAAGTAGCTCAACACTTGAGAACTTAGCCATGGATGAGTGACATAATGAACTTCCAATAGCTTCATTTCCATCAGCAAAATCAGCCAAGAATGCTAGTACAAATCCAACATCAAAAAAATGCTCACCAATGTAGCTAGTTTTATCATATCTTGACAATTTGCACACATCCACATGAAATTGCTCAAACATGAGATAGAACAAGTAAAGTAAACTTGAACAACACTTCCTTGCTGCTCCTTTGACCTTACTTGAGTCTTCAATATGCTGCAAAAATAGATCCATAACACCCTTGCCAATTACCTCTCCTTTGATGCTCTTGACTAGCTCCAAATTGCCAACTTCCCTTTTGACTAGTTGAAGCGCTTTGAGATCAATTTCTTGATCTTCAACTTGACCATCACAATCATTGAACAAACTTTGTTCTCCAGATCCATTACTTGATTTTACAGCAAGATAACATCCATCCACTTGCATAGCTCCATGTACACAAGAAGATCTTCCAAAAGACGTTCCACTCTTCATAAGAGATTGATACTCAAGATCCATTGGTTGGATCCACTCCTCTTCTTTCCTTGCTTGATCTACACTTGTAGGATCATCCAAAGAGGTTAGGAAAGTAACATAATTTCCAGAAACTACTTGCTTACCCTTTTGATCATATGTGAGCCTTGAAGGTACTTGTTTTTCTCTTGATGTTCTCCTTGGCTTTTGACTTGATGAAGGTCCATCATCACCACCATCCAAAGTAGAATCCTTCTCATCAACATCAAGAATGTTAGAACCATCTACTTTACCATCAATCATGCTTGAAGACACCTTTGGTATTTTTCCCTCATAAAAAATGACATCTCTACCAACAATCACTTTGTTAGTAGAAGGAATGTAAACCTTGTAGGCTTTACTCACCTCACTATATCCAACAAAAATACCTCTTCTTGAAGATGGATCCTCCTTGGTCCTATCATCAAGAGTAATGTTGACATAGCATGTGCATCCAAAGGTTCTTAGAAAGTTGACACTCGGCCTCCTCTTGAATAGCATCTCAAAAGGTGTCCTTCCATCCAAAATAGCACTCGGCCACCTATTGCACAAGAAATTGGCACACAACAAAGCTTGATCCCAAAATGGTTTGTCAAGATTAGCACTTAACCTCATAGCTTTAGCACTTTCACATAAAGTTCTATTCTTCCTTTCAACCACTCCATTTTGTTGTGGGGTCCTTGATGTTGTATACTCCCTCTTGATCCCATGCTCATCACAAAAGGCCTTGAACTTGTTAGATATGTACTCACCACCATTGTCACCTCTCAAGCACTTGATCTTTGTGGAGAATTGGTTCTCCCTTGCATTCTTGAACTTGACAAAGACATCATACACTTCATCCTTGCTCTTTAGTAGATAGATCCAACAAAATCTACTAAAATCATCAATGAATGTTACATACATCTTAGCTCCACTATTGCTAATTGTAGTAAATCCATGAATATCCGAATGTACAAGTTGAAAAGGCTTTGTAGATCTAGAAATAGATCTAGTATAAGGTAGTCTATGTGACTTAGACAAAGCACAAGACTCACAAACATGCTTGTCATTACTTAAGGAACTTGGAAGACCAATCACAACCTTCTTCCTTGCCATTACCTCCAATGACTTGAAGTTGAGGTGTCCCATCCTTTTGTGCCAAACCTCTTGAATAGAAATTTGCTCCCTTGCAACACATCCAACTTGGTTAGAAATAACACAAGCATCAAGTTTGAACAACTTCCCTTGCCTTTTACCTTTTCCAATCAAGACATCCTTCCTTTTGATCAAACAAGCATCTCCATCAAACTCCACCTTGAGGCCCTTACTTAGCATTTGACTCACACTAAGCAAATTCTTGGTAATAGATGGAATAAACAAGACATCCTCCAAATGAACATTCCTATTTGTAGAGAGAGAAACATGAATTGTGCCAATCCCTTTGATTGCACACTCACCATCATTGGCCGTGTAGATCATCCTCTTGTCATCTCCATATGCCAACAAAGAAGTGAAGTACTCTTTGTGAAAGGTCATGTGTGAACTTGCTCCACTATCAATCCACCAAGGATCTAGATCTCCATCATTAGCAAGCATACATGAAGACATCACAAAAGCATCATCATTTGCATCTTGCACATCCAAACCATCCTCATCAAGAGTAAGATTACCTTGCTTGTCTCCTTGATCTCTCTTCTTCTTGTAGCACTCACTTGCAAAGTGTCCTTTGATGCCACAATAGAAGTAGTTGAGCTTTGATCTATCCTTCTTTTTGCCACTTGAAGAAGCATCCACTTGATCTTGCCCTTTAGACCACTTGCTTTTGGCTTTGCCTTTGAATTTGCCCTTTGTGAACATAGCATCCTCTTGAAGTGTCGATGTAGATCCACCTTTTGCTTGAAGCCTATATTCCTCATTGATCAAGATCTCTTGAAGATCCATCAAACATGGAAAAGTCTTTTGAATAGCAATACTTTGAACAATGTTAGCATGAGCATCCAACAAGCCATTAAGAATCACTTGAATAAGCTCTCCTTCCTTAATGCTTTCATCTATGCAAGCTAACTCATCATTCAATGCTTTCATTCTCAAAACAGAAGTACTTGGACTTTCTTCATTCTTTTGCAAACAAGAAAAGATTTGCCTTCTTAGAGTCAACACTCTAGAAGTAGACTTGGATTCATAAAGCTTCTTCAATGAATTCCAAGCTTCCAAAGATGATGTGCACTTACCAACTTCCTTGAGAAGTTCATTGGTAACATTCATCTTTATCATGTGTAGAGCCTTCTTGGCCCTCTTGTCATACCTCAATTGATCTTGCTGTGTTGCTGGTCTCTCCTCCAAACCTACAACAATATCCAAAACATCATTCATCTCAAGAAGTGACTCCATCCTCACTTTCCATAATGAATAGTTACTTGAGGTAAGCCTATCATTGGCTTCCAACATGACTCCAATTGAGGTTGCCATGTAGCAATGACCTGATCTTCTCTTTCAACCTGTTTCAATGCACAAAGCACTCCTTTGAACAACAACAAATGCTTTCAAAAGAAATCACCAAGATTTGAAACTATCTCACAAATTCTCTTCTAGCACTTATCCAAGCAAATCAACACATAGAATCATGGAATATTAATCAACCTATGATCTATCCTCAATCTAATGACTTTTGCCACTTCCTAAGATTGAAACACACTCAAATGAAGTCCAGCAACCTCACTATCTAGAGATCCAATCAAAATTAGAGTTTTGACAAAATCACAAAAAATTGACTATTCCAAATCTACATGCAAATGCTAAAAATTTGATATGCAATCTATAAGCCACCACTTAGGCTGAACCAATGATCCAAAAATCGACCAAATCCAGCATGTGAATTCAAAAATCAGAATTGAACAAGTATATTGACCTATTTAGTGTTTTGATCTACAAAAGATCCAATCTACAAAAGCAAAAAATCTGATTTTGGTGTAGAATCCTCTCTAGCATGCTCTAGACTTGATATCTTCACCAAATCATTGACAGATCTGATTTCCTCCTTCATAACCTGAAACACAAGCTCTGATACCATGTGAAAGATTTCAGATCCTTAAGATCCAATCTACTTGAATGATCTTTGGTTAGAAAGAGAAATACACTACCAATTTCACCAAAATCAGCATCTACACACAATTTGAGATGCCAACACTAATAGAACTTGATCAAACTTGAATGAAATGATTATGTACTGTTGCTGTCCGTACAAAACCAGCAAGCTACTGTATTTCACACGTGTGGATCCAAAAACAGCAAATATAGATCATTCTACACATAGAATTGCAAGCAATCACCAAGATAGTGCACCAATGGATAGTAGAACCCAAGAGAACCATGTATAAGCATGAAATGAGATAGAGAAGAGAGAAGATGACTCTCTTCACGAGTTACATCCTTTTATAGTAGGTCCAAACCCTATTTGGCCACGTGGTTTTCCCACCAAAATGCTAACCCTACCAATTTTGGGTCTAGATTCAATGTACCCAACTTATTCAAATTGAATCTACTCAAACTCGCATTCTATCTTTCCCACACTTTCAAAAAGTGTTTATTCAAATGAAATTTAGACTAATGAACTTTGAAAAGTCAACCTCTAAGTCTAAAACAAGTTTTGGCCTCAGTATGCCAAATATGGAAATATTGCAAAATGTGATGAAACTAGTTGAATCTTTCACATAGTGTGTTTGCACTTCTAGTCTGAGTGCCAGCCTAGTTTGCACTGGACAGCCTATCATTAAACAAACGGCCTCCAATATCCACAAATGACTTCTTGACACGTGGAATGTTATTGTAAGTGAAGTTTTATTTGTCGGTGAGGGCCTTAGTTTAGAGGCTCTATGCATTGGACCTTTGTTGCTATTGGCCAATCGGGCCTACGGCCGGACGTGCGAACACGAATTTTTAAAAAATAAACTTTTTCCCGATTTTTTTTTTATTTATATTCTTTTTTTTTTGCACATTTTTGGTGCAAATGGTTTGACATTTTGGTCAAATTTGTTGTTTGGTTAAATGTGCATGTGGACGTCCAATGACAGGCTGCCACATGGCACACACATTTGACCATAATGTGCATGTGCTTTGTGGCAGCCCATCATGGGCTGTCCACATGCACGTTCAATAGAAAGCTCATGTGCTATGTGTCAACATTTGATTGACTGATTATGAGAAAAATGATCACCTAAAATTCAGGTTGACCATTGTGTGTTTGGGAAGGGGGTGGGGGCTTCAAAATACAAAGGAAACTTGAGCACTTGGCATTACGAAGTGTGAATGTTGTGCTGTAGCGGAATCGACATTGGTTAGCGGCTCAAAAGGGAGGGCTTTAGTCAGAATCTATGAACTATGGCCGATTCCATGAAATATCAAAGTGCTCACCATCTGAACGACGCTTTTTAAGAGAATGCATACTAGCAATCTTAAAGGCACAAAGTCAATATACAAAGTGTAAATAATCCCTTGTAGTGGAACAAACATTGGTTAGTGACTCACAAGGAACAACTCTAGTTGGAACGAATGAACTATGGGTGATTCCATGACATAAAAAAGATTTCATTTTTGTTAGTAACTTTTAGCAAGGAGTAATTACACACATGTAATCAACACGATGACCAATGATTCTATCAATAAGCAGCCAATCATGTCCATAACCTTCATGGTGATGACATCAACCAGGAGTCCCTTACTAAGAGCACTTAAGACGTGTGAAAAAAATTCTTTTTAATAAATCATTTCCAATTAGAAAAAAAATGAAGATTGCTAATATGTCGCTCACAATAGCCTTGAAATTTGATGCTTCTAGTTTGATTGACCCAATCATAAAGACGAAAGTATGGGGAAGCACTGAGGTTGTAAGCTTGTGCAACACTGAGGATATTACTATTATTATATCATTTGAACCACTTGGTGGGTATTATTCTTTGCAATACCGACTAGTAGGCAAAGGTATTAGATATTATGTAGCTTTTAAATATGCAAACCAAGCTAGGATAATAATAATAATAATTGATTTCAATATTCACCATTTATCAACACATATTTCCCAAGACCATCATTATCAACTTGGGTTTGGATATTGCCCATTATAAAAAGCAATACATGAATATACATACACAAGTTCTCAACACGTACTTCCCAAGACCCTCATTATCAACTTGGGTTTGGATATTGCGCATTGTAAAAAGCAATACAAGAATATACATACACAAGTTGATAGCATCCCATGTGAATTAAGCTTTATGAGAATGCATACTAGTCATATTAAAAGGTACAAAGTCAACATATGAAGTGTAAATGATCCCTTGTAGTGGAACCCATCATTGGTTAGTGGCTCACAAGGGAACACTCTAGTTGGAACCTATGAACTATGGTTGATTCCATGACATAATAAGGATTCTCAATTTTTTTAGTAACTTTTAGCAAGGAGCAATCACACACACAACCAACATGATGACCAGAACTAACATGATGACAAGTGATGACATCAATACGAAGCCAATCATGTATGTAACTTTCATGGGGATGACAACAACGAGTCCCTTACTAAAAACACTTAAGGTGTGTGAAAAAGATTTGCTGAATAAATCATTTCTACTTTGAAAAAAAACTAAGAGTGCTAATACATTGCCATCGTACCCATGTGGTTAATAGTATAGCCTTGAAATGTTGATGGTGCTACTTTGATTGACCCAATCATAAAGGCGAGAGTATGGGGAAGCATCAAGGTTGTAAGCTTGTGCAACACGTGGGTGTTACTAAAATTTTATAATTTGAACAACTTGGTGGGTGTTAGTCTTTGCAAAATCCACTTGGTCAAGGTATTGATATTATATTGCCTTTGACTATACCAAGTTAGGATAATAAGATATTTTGTGACCTCCATATTCACCATATGTCAACATATGTCAACATGTATCTTTCAAGACCCCTCATTTATCAACTTGGCTCTAGATATTGCCCTTTGTAAAAAGCAATACAAGAATATACGTACACTAAGTTGATACCACCCAAGTATAGGTAAGATGCACTGAGCAATACAAGAATATATATACACTGATTTGATACCATCCAGGTATAGGTAAGATATTTTTGAAGCTAGGATTAGCTCTCAAACTAGGAATATCTCAAAGGTAAAGTGCTCACCATATGAATAAAGCCTTTATGAGAATGCATACTAGTAATTTAAATGCACAAAGTCAACATACGAGGTGTAAATGATACCTACATGATAAAAAATTTCAAAAATTTTAGTAACTTTTAGCAAGGAGCAATTACACTCATGTAACGAACACGATGACGAGTGATTTCGATATACTCAAGCTAAATTGTGGTAATCTTGCTTGATACAATACCCGATATTGCCCCAACTTTAATGTAATCCCTTTGAAAACAAAGGCTCAATATCGACAACCGTCCAAGTATATAAACAAGAAAGTGCAAGCTTTGTAGATTCTTGAAATCACACAAATTTTGTAAGAGCTTTTTTCATGCAGTGGCTTGAATTTCCTCTCTTCACACGCTAATAGACGATAGAGCAATTTCCAAGGGCTTGAATTTCCTCTCTTCACACGATAATAGATGATAGGGCAGTTTCAAAGGGATCCTCATTGATTTCAATAGCTTCATCATATTAAGATGAGCTTCTTTGATTCTTTTTTCTTTTTTTTGATAGCTTGCTAAATTCAACTTTTATTGCTTGTATGATAGGTTGGAGAATATCACACAATCTCTTAAGAGAATCGTGTCAACTCAGCCATTTAGTATCAATCACTCTTGTCGATTTCAACACATCATTGGTCAATTCTATTTCTAAAGACCGTAGAAGTGGTTGTCTTTTACAACTATTGGCAAATATGCGATGATTAAATTAACAAGCGCATGACGGAATATAGCATAGGGCAGTTTAGAAGTTGGACCAAAACAAGCAAGGTTACATCTATGAGCAACACAATGTATGCTTCATAAAAAAAAAAGACAAATTGCTTTCAACCTAGTTGCAGCTCCAAATATTGAGCCTACAATGACTCCAGCTCCGTCCGAGCCAAAAGCAACAAACTTCGAATGTCAAGTTTAGATGTATTGATGATACAAATTATGGCAGCATATAATGCTTCGGCATTTTCATTGGCTACAGAAGTGAGACAAAAGTAAGAAGTTACAAGACTACAATTAATGAGGTAAGTTACATAGACTACTAATGACTTGGTATCTGATATATAAGTAGATTCATCTACCATAAGTCCAAAAACTGGACTTTGCTTCACTTTTTCCAATAAGCTTTCTCGAATTTTGCACATGCTTTATCATGTTGATAAAAGCTTCTGGTCATTTTTCTTTCGCCGCAAACTCTAAACAATTAACAAAGACTGAAATTTAGTATATGCAAGATTTTTTTTTGCAACGTAATATGCAACTCTGAAAAAGAGTCCATAGCGTCTCTTCCTTTTGCTTGCATATGGTCATATTGCCTACACAGATTACTTTTCTTTCAATCTCAATCTGATCTTTATAGATGTCTTTGTGTTGCCCCCATGGTCTAGCCATGCGCTAACATGCATATTTGTGCTCCAAAAAAAGGCAAAAATGTTTTTTAGCCTCTTTGGCTATTGCATACACACTTTGTAGAATACCTTTCCCAATTCATGATTGAATCTTAGCCCATGATAATCAATAAGCTAACGATCTTGCCATAGATTGCAAGCTTCTTTGATTATGGCAGATTCGAGACTTTCTTTCTCACCAATAGGCTTGATTAATTGGTTCGTTCTCAATGGTGGTTTCACCTACATCACTGCATTCATCACATCCATGCGTGCTATGCCCTTTCTCTCAAAGCTAGACATATTGAAATATTCGATTGTTTTCGTTTAGAATATTTTACTAATTTTTCATTCAACCTCTGTTTTTTGTCAAGTTGATTTTGATTTGTGATCTTTTGGGAGGCATTTTTCGACATGATTTCCAAATGTATTATCCAAAAATATTAATTCCTACACACAAAATTTTGCCAAGTAAATTTATGCCAAGATGCGATTCACATATTTAGCTGCCTGGAGTTTAATAATGACATAGTTGTGAATTGTCGCAGTTGCACATAAAAAAGCTGTTTGTCAATCATCTTGTTTTAAAGATATCACATAACTATTTGATTCACCTATTATCACAGTTAGGTTCTTCATAATACTTTGCATATTGTATTGCTAGATGAATAATTAGCAATATGTGGACATTTATGAATAACTTAGATGGTTGTCCTTCACCAATAGATACATTATTTCATATGCAAATATTCTATGCACATGCCATCATCCATTGTTGCCTCTTCTTAAATTATGGCCTAGTTGAACAAGTGATGGATACAAGGCATAGTAGGAGCTTGCTCCTAAAGCTATGACCTCTTGTAAAGGTTGTGTATTTGTACAACTAGTTGATGATCTTACCAAAAACAAAACAAAAACAAAACAAAAACAAAAAGGCAATGTCCAAACACACGGGGATAGACTCCATGAAATTGCTTCCCTTGAGAAGTAAAGAATCTTGCACCTGATCTTTGTTCTGACATGAAAATGTCCATTGAAAAGCGTAAACATAAATCCAATCATGCAAGCTTAGCTTGATACATAATAATCTCCAATACTTGATCCTGACTTGAGGTGTAATTCAATGTGAGACTGCATCCTTCAATCAGGCTCCTTGCCACCATTTATGGTTGAGCAGCAATGCTCCCCCTGACATGAAACCTGCTTGTACAATAATTCCTGTAGATATGAAAAAATTAATCTCTATGAATATCTATGCTGTTGATGGTACACTGTATGATCTAGTAGTCGTTATCCAGACCATGACTAGCAAAATAACTTGCAGAAAAGGGAGCAAAGGAAGCGGAATTTGATGGAGCGGCCTGCATCGATGCAGAGGAGTCGGTTTTCCTCTGCATAATAGAAGTCCAGGGAAGCACTTCTGAAGATGAGATGGTGATGGCCATCAGGAGCGCCTGCAAGATAATCAGCATCCAAAAAGACTGCGACGACGCCAGATTGCTTTGTGAGAATACGGCTAGAAAGTCCATGACGATATTATCTGTGTTTGGGATGAGATTCCTTGACAGAGAATCTTGATTTAGAACTTAGAACAAAATCTGTGACAGTCGTGCTCTCCTAGTGTGTGAACGGCGATGAAAAGTTGAGTGAGTATCGCTGTGCTGAAAGCTGTAACTCAGTTTCAAGTTTTTGCTTGAATTCAATGGAGACAGAAGTGCACCGTTAGAAGGTCTTCAACTGAGAGCTTTGCTTTAAAACATGAATTATGTCCACACGGTGGTCATGGAAGAGAAGATCAATGAAGAAGTCGTCTATTGTCTATCGCATGCATGAATTTAAGGGACGAGAACAACACGAGGTAAGCTCACCACGCAATCTGACTTCCGTGAATGATCTGCTCTTCTGCTCTGTAGAATAGCGGAACAGTTCATAAATACAAGTCTGCGTTCTAATTTAAGAAGTGACTTGGTCATTTTCTTGGCCACAAAAAGTTTAACTCACACGCAACCTCAGCATGGATCTTATCCTCACAGCAGAGAAATTGTCAAAGATGTCCAATAATTTTCTCTGTTTTTGGGAAACCGACGTCTGATTGTTGCAACTTGCAAAAACGATGCCTCAAAAACTGGATCTTACTGGATTTGCATGAAAAGGCGCATTCCCAACGATTGTCCCTGCGTGGTCCGTGGGGGCGGCCTGGGCCGGGGGAAAATTTGACGGGCATAGCCAGCTTTTCAGAATGACGGGTACGTCTTTTCTTTTAGCCTTCATATGACGGCTAAGTTTGACTGGCTCTATCCTTTCGCCTTTGCACTGAGTCTGGTCTGAATTTCACGGTTACTTTTCAAATTGAAGGCCATACGAAGTGCTCTATTTTTCTTTGTATCTTAGAGTCTATCTTAGAAACCCTAACTTTCATGTGATTCTCTATGTTTTAGGTCTTTCATCAAAACTCTCATGTCAAAGTCCAATAAGAAATTGGCACCTAAGCATGCGAACAACTAGTCATCGATTGATTGTCGGAAGTTGCTAAGTGGTCATATCCAGAAGCTAAATGACGCCATGGCTACTGAGCACTAGCTCTCCAATTCCTATGCCACCTCCGCACCCTCCAAGGGCACCTAGTGGTCTCACAACGAGACTTTTTGGCCCTCCACAAATGGAGGCGCTAAAAAATAAACCTGATGAGAAAGCCATCCAAAATGTTATAGCCCACCAGATCGACTTGAGCCAGCAACACGTTGATGGACTGAAGTTCTGTGTGTCAATCAATCATTGGCTTTCCACACGAAAATAGGTGCATATGTCGCAATGCAAGCCCATTTGATGTCCACATGAATATTTAAATGCTCTTGGAAAAAAAAAGTTATGTGCAAATAAAAACTGACAGAAGGTGCATTTGCTATGTGGCATCCAATCATTGGTTGTGCACCTGCATGCACCTTTCATTAGCGCACGTGCTTTTTGAGAGCTAGTCATTGTCTATTCACACGATATCCCCATGAACATTTTGTTTGGAAAAAACAAGAAGGCACCATGAAAAAAAAACATGTCCACGGGAAGACCCAATTGGAACGGCCCCCTCCCTTCAAAAAATAATAATTTTGTGTCTTTTAGAAGGGGCAACTTGAGCTCCACTTTCAAATGTACCTCTCATACAGCCCATTTCAACCACCATTCTCCCCTAGTTAAGATCATGAGTTTGTCATAGTCCACCGATGCTCCACCAATAAGGACAAACCAAAGAACAAAACTATCATTCCACAACGTCATTTCAATGTCCACCAATAACTTCTTGATGTGTGGCATCCCACATATTGAGACGAGGCCATGCTCATTGCTATGTCCCACTACATGGACAAATGGAGTTGGGCTATGAGGTGGGATGACCTACTATGTGGACCAATGGAGTGGGGGTATGAGGTATAATGACACAAAGAAAAAACATATAGCAAAGGACATGCATATGAGATGAAAAGTAAATCAAACGTAGTATCATACCTCACTTCTTATCCATGGCTCTAGATTTGATTTACCCACTTATGAAGAGTAGAAACCAATGAAGTTCTAGGATCATGTAACGCTAGGAGTGTTGATGCTTATTGTTTGAACCATAGTCATGTAGGAGGAATGAGTTGTAGGTTCATGTAACACTAGGAGTAGATAAATGTACACGGTCCTTTGCATTAGTCAACTTGGTTCGGGTTAGAAGTGGATGTGGAGCTAGCCTTGTGCTCTAGGACCTTGGGTTGGCCTTACTTTCTGATGTAAAATATACATATTCTACATACCTTAAAAAAAACTCAACCCAAAGCCAAAGTGACAAAAATACTCTTTATTGGAACAAAAAAATAATACTTAAGGTACAATTGGTGTGCACCAAGAGAGCTATGTGGTAACCCAAATTTCCATCCCTCAAAAATCAAGAATCTTGTCTTGTAGGGACTATGTTGTGTTTTATCTAGCTCACTAACAATAAGGTGTTTTGTTGTCCAAGTTGTCTTTATATTCATGTACATTATAATTATTTCCAATAGAAATACTTTCAATAATTTCAATAACGTAATTGCAAGATCTTTAACTATTGAAAGATTCCTAGCAAAATACTTCAATGATGTTTTCAAGATTTATGGTTCTAGGCTATGTTTTGTTCAAAAATTGCTAGGTTTTCATGTTTTTTTGACTAGAAGTTGATAGTAAGAGCTAAAATCCAGCAAGGTCAGATTTTTTAGATGGCTACAATTCTGTAAATTGAGTCGCATGTGAGAGGAATAAGGTTGCATGTGGTAAAAATCAACTTTATGTAGTGAAAAATTGCCAAAAATCATCATTTTCAAGTTTTCTCACAAGAATTTGTTACATACTATTGAAAAACACCTTGTAGACCTTTCAGAAGATTAATCAAAGTCTTTTTAAGCTGTCCCTAAAGTTAGAGCAAAGATTTCAGAGAATAGAGGGTGTGTAAGGCCCGAAAAAGCCCAAAAATAGCCTTTTTTTGTGGTTTGTGGGGGATGGATTGCTACCAATCCACAAGAGGATCATGCTTGTTTGGCTATTGAGAAACATGTTCTCACTTTCAAGGAGAGTGATAAGGTAGTTACTTTATTTGGCAGCAATTTTGTATATCCATTGAATGGAATTTCTACAGTTAATATAACGGATCACCCTAGAACCAAAAGAATGCTCCGCGCTCCATACATTGATCGACATTGATAATGCAACTTTCCAAGATTCACTACTTCATCAACTCATATCCCTCTCTATTCTCCCAACAAGAAGTTTCTTTTTGCCCAAGCTTCCTTTTTGGATCATTCAAAGTTACAAGTTGCCTTCTCTCATAAACATTTATTTCCTTTTCCTTCATCTTTTCTTGTGCTGAATGGAGTTTAGATGTTGTCCCACATTACAAATTCTTCAATAGCACCAAGCTTTTCAAACTAAATAAACATGATTGTCATCTCCAATCTTTGGGTAACATACTCTTTGATCAGAAAGGATATTACCAAATTCTCCAAGTACATACTTTCTTAACACATGCACGGCCTTTGCTCATGGGCTCTAGAATCATGCAGTTAGCTCTCCTGCCAAACCATTCAAAAAGAAACTTTCTCCTTTTCTTTTTAGCTACAATTCTATATGCGTTGATGGAGATACAAAAAACACTTGGAAGTTAAGACTTAAAAAATTGTGTGAAAAAGTAAAGGGCCTTCACCTTTTGCTTCATGTCACAATGCCTCTCTTTTGGATCCAAATGGCCCCCAACTAGACATGCCCTTTCTACAATTTTACAGCAAAAAATTGTTCTCCTTATTTCTTTATCTAAACTTTAATCTTTCTTCCATAATTTTGTTTTGAGGGCCATAAAGTTGGTCTCTCCTTCTCCAGACACTAGCAACATGTTTCTCTTTTGCTTGATGTGCAAAGTAAGATATCTATGCATGATCTAGCTAGTCCACAACAAGCTTTTTTTCCCCATGTTATCTATATCTAGACACAACTGTATTTTCTATTGTCATGGCTTTGACTATCAATGGCCTCCTTGTGAGGTGTGTCATCATGAACAACATGTCTTTTCGTACTTGCTTTATCATTTTATCACACTTTACTTAGCCCTTCATTATTAAACGTTACATGCATGAGTGAGTTAGTTAAACCGATTTTTCGAGGATTACAACTCCACTTTATAACTATTTGAAAGGTTTGATGTATTTGTAATGCCTTGTTATACTTTAGTGAAGCATGTTTATGATGTATCATACAACAATGTGGTGCTCAAATGCAATATTTGTAGACAACACAAAATGATAATATCAACTATAATATTTGATCATACTTTGTTTTTCAATTAACAAATGCATAAATCATGCTAGCATATTATCTCAACATAATTAACCATTACAATTTTCACTCTGGGATGGAGGTATTTCAATTTCACTATCAGATGAAGGTGAGCGTTGCCCTTTGCCCTACTTACGGTTACTAATGCCCTCATGTAGGGTCCAAAGTAGGAACTGAGAGGAAAATAGGTTTGTTTTCATCACATCCTAAATTCACACCTCATATCCTACCCATATCCTACCTCATCCACTGTCTTTCATTTGAGTCATCCTACCTTATTGGTCCACATTGTGGGCCATAGCCCCAATGATTAGAGCCTCTCCTCCAACATGTAGGGAGCCCTTACGTGCTGAGCTGAATTGCGTGGTGAGCTCTCTTACGGAAGGAAGCCTTGTCTATCCCTCCTCATCTTTCACGCATTCTGTGATACTACACGTAACTGGACTCTTTCTGATTGACCGATCAGCTATACTACTTGTCCATTGGATCCAATTTTCCCTTACATTAGTGCAGTGTGGACTGAGTTCCTTTCACAAAGCGAAGCTTTCAAGTACCTGGGTCCCTGTATCCTACATAGACAAGCACAGCTTTGGGCCGTCGTAGGTAGGGGTGGAAGACCAGTGCAAGACCACCGCCATTTCCTCTGCATCAAATCAAAGCAAAAGCCTTGATATTTCTTTCACAGTATCAGCGCATAGTTGTTCGTACATTCTTTTTGTAGTCGACTCATTTTAATCATAGTTCACACTGCAGGAGAGCAAGCTTACTGCTGATCTGTGTTGACTCAAACGCTGACAATAATGCTATTGCATTTCTTCTCAGATGGCAACCTGACGTCATTGCACTAAACTTTCTAATGCTGATTGCTACCCCCAGGAACTATTACACGAAGGATGTTTGTTGTTTAAGGTCAATATTATGTCACCGGAATGCTATAGGCATGTGTACTAGAGAACAGCCTTATCATAAAATATTTTGATCACGAAATATGTATGTCATTTTGGAATTTTAAAGTTGGCAAGGATTTAAGAGTATTCAAGATTAGTATTCATGAGTATTCACAATAATCACGAGTATTCATAAGTATTCACGATACTCATGATCAATAATCACAATCACTATTCAAGATATTCGCCTTTCCATATTCACAATTTCAGATAATCGTCACCAACCAGTAATCACGTAGTCTTCAAGACATCTCTGAAAAGTTGAGATTCTTTTTTTGTATACATCATGCAAAAGAAGACACTATTAAAAACAATAAAAAAATATTGTCAAAGAAATTACTAAACTATATTGTCGTTGTGATATATCATTCAACCATGCGAGAGCACAATAATAACAACAACAATAATAATAAACTAGAACATTGTGAAATCATGCATCAACTTTCACAAATCTCCTACTCAAAAATTTCAATTTATTGTTTGCAACATTTTGGTACTTTTTGATCTACTAGCAGTTTGCTGTTTGGTGCTTTTCGATATTTTGAAATTTTTGGTACTTGCATTATTTTAGGTGTTTTAAAAAGTATTGTTTTGTACTTTGAGACTTGCGGTAGTTTTCGCTCGACTGATTTTTTGATCTTTGGTACTTTGGTGATCTAAAAAGCTTCTAAACAACTATTCAACGTGCAATGTGCTTGGTATATGCAATGTGCAACAACAAGACAATTTTTTGAGACTGCATTTTGACATTTTTTGAAACCCTTGACTACCAAAGTTTGATACTATTGGTACATGTTGGTTTGCTTTTTTGTTGTACAATTGAACTCGAAGTCGTTTGCCACTGATTGGTACTAATGAAGCAACATTTGAATTGAATGTTTGTATACGAAAGAAGCGTCTTAGTCGTGTGCCGTTCAAACATAGATTGTGCACGACGTTGGTACTCGTTTTGGCCTATATGGTACTGTTTACTGTTGTTATCCAGTTGGTAGTATTTAAGCATTAGTTGGTAATTTTACAATTTTTGTACTATTTTGGTAGTATTGTCGTGTTGGTGAAACTCTCGAATAGCAAAGATTGGTACTACTGGAACTTATAGTGTAACAGTTTTGATACTCCAGACTATCAAAATAGGTTCTTTTATACCTTGTGTCTCATTTTCATTCTAAAATCTGCCAAATTGGTCTACTGAGATTTATAGTGTGTACTATTTTTATTCTAAAATCTATAGCATTTGGTACTATTTTTTTTTAATTTGGTCGTATTCGCAGTTTGGATACAACCCATTTCGGTCTTTTTGGTATTGCTTTAGTGTTGTCACACCAATTGGTAGTATTTCTCTAGTAGTTGGGTTCTAATTTTACAAATTTTGTACTATTTTGGTATTGTTTTTGTGTTGGTAAAACTCTTGAATACAAAAGATTGGTACTGCAAGAACTTATCGTGTAACAATTCTCATCCTCTTGACTACCAAATTAGGTTCTTTTATACTTAGTGTCTCATTTTTATTCTAAAATCTACCTAATTGGTACTATTGAGAATTATCGTGTCCCTATTTTACCCATAAAACTATCAAATTTGATATTTTTTTCTTTAATTTTTTTTGTGTTCGCAGTTCGTGTACAATCCATTTTGGTCTTTTTGGTACTATTTTAGTGTTGTTACACCAATTGGTAGAATCTAAGCATTAGTTAGTACCAATTTTACAAAATTTGTACTATTTTTGTAATGTTTACGTGTTCGTGAAACTTTTGACTATTGGAACCTATCATGTAACAATTTTGATCCTCCAGACTACCAATTAAGGTTATTTTATACTTCAAATTTGGTAGCATATCCATTTAGCATACTATTGGATCTTTTGCAACTGGTCTGGTAGTCACCTTTTGGTACTTTCTACCTGTTTGGTACTATAAGAAGCTTTGGTACTTTGGTACATGTATATGATCTTTTGCCATGGGTATGGTAGTCACCTTTTGGTACTTTGTATTGTTCTCATACTTTGGTACTATAAGAAGCTTTGAAACAACTCTTTGACGTGCAGTGTGCTTTGGTAATTGCAATGTGTAGCAACAAAAGAAATTTGGTGAGAATTTTATTGCCTTGTGCAGAAGGATATTGTAATGTTAAAAGCTTTCTGAAACTCTGTAGTATCAAAGCTTGTTTCAATTGGTACTTATCAATTTTCAATTTAGATAGTTCAGACTACACAATAGCAAGTAATATAGCGATAGGCCAAGCCCTAACATCACCATATCAAGGCTTGTGCCATACAAATCAGTTTATGGACAGTTGGTCCATATTCAATTATTTACGATTCAAGCAAAGTATGAAGAATTTTAACAATATACATTTTAACTAGCTAAAAGACCTGGTGTGGATATGTGCACTGGTGTTCAGGCAAATCCATGCCGTTCTAACCCATGTGAGCCCTGTTGAACATGGCAGGTCACGGACTACTATCCATACTTCTGAGGATATTCATGCTTTTTAGTCGTATCTCACCAGAAGCCTAATATGACACCTACGTGGTTATCATTAATTAATATCATGGTTGAAAGGTGCGAATACGTAGGTATTAGGGCATATTCATGCCATGCTAATCCTTATACCTATTTTGCATACGCAAAAACTGGTATCGTATCGCTATATTTAGTTCTAAACAAGGCCATGCTATACAGAACATAAATTTCAACACATGATATACAAAACTTCATTTTGGACAAGTTTAGTTTATTGCTTACGAGGGACTTCCAATATTGTTTTACCGGGTATTAGGGCAAATTCATGTCGTCCTAATCCTTAAGAAAAAAATTTGTATCTTACGCATATCCATGCTGTCTAAGAACTGAAAACCCTAGTTTTGGATCTAGGTACGAACTATTCAAGAATAGTGTGAATGAGTTGTCAAACTACTATTCTCAAAATTTTTATTGATGATTTCTGTGTTTACAGTAATATCAAGTCTCATATTCAGAAACTGAAGCTTACATTGCAGAGGTGTCGAGACACTTGTTTGTCACTTCACCCCGAAAAATGTTTTTTTGGTATGAGAGAAGGTATACTTTTGGGGCATAGGATATCTAGTAGAGGTAACATGTTGGTTGTTATCGAAGATTTATCCAGAATCATGCCTCTATTGCTGCACCCTACACAATTATTAAAGAAGCAAGTCGCTTATATTTGGATGACAGAACAACAGAAAGCTTTCGAAGAACTTAAGCAGAGGTTGATTAATGCTCCAATTCTAAGACCGCCTAACTGGACAAAAATATTTCATAGTTATGTTGAGGTGTCAACATTTGCTATTGGTGTCTGTCTGAGCCAGAAGGACGAATAGAAAAAAAGACCATCAAATATACTATGCTAGTAAGACTCGGAGAAAAGTTATTCGGCAACAAAAAGGGAAGCACTTGGAATGATTTTTAATGTAAAGAAATTTTGGCATTATTTGTTGGGATATGCTTTTGTATTTCATGTTGATCATTATGCTTTGAAGTATCTTGTTAATAAACCTGATTTATTTGGCCGAATTGCTCGCTGGGTTTTGTTGCTACAAGAGTTCACTTATCAAGTTGAGCTTCGTCAAGAAAAATTTCATACTAATGCTAATTATCTTTCATGACTTAGCATGGGAAGGATTGAAGAACCGTTAAATGATGACTTTCTAGATAAAAATTTATGCGAGATATCTTCTACGAATTCTTTATATTTTGACATTATTATTTATCTCAAAGATCAGATATATCCTAACGAATATGACTTGGAGAAGAAGACAATATCTCAATATAAAGTCGCACCTTATACCATCATCAACAATGTTCTGTATAAACTTGGTGCAGATCATTAGTTAAAAAGGTGTCTTGAAGCTGAAGATATTCCAATGGTTATTCAGGCCTTACATTTCGAAGATGCTGGTGGACATTTTGCCATGAAGAACACCATTAATAAGATTATGACCGCCAACTATTGGTGGCCTACATGTTTAAGGATGTCTTCATTTATATTCGATCTTGTGATCCATGCCAGAGGTCTTGTAAACCAATCAAATCTATGAGTTGCTTGTTGACGCCAATCATATCACTTGCACCATTTGAAAAGTGGGGAATTGATTTTGTCAATCCAATAAAGCCAGTGGCTCGACACACTAAGTGTCGATATATTTTGGTTGCGACGGATTATGCAACGAAGAATGTTTAAGCGGAAGCGACGAAATGAAATGATACAAAAACTATCGTCGCTTTTCTATTCAAATCTATAATCATGCGATATGGTTGTCCTTTTGAGCTAGTTAGTGATCGTGGTACCCATTTCCTCAATGATACGATCCGACTACTGACTACTTGTTTTCTGATCAAACACAGAAAGATAACCCCTTATAATCTGAAAGCAAATGGGTTGACTGAGAGAACAAATGCAATACTATGCAAGATCCTGAATAAGATCATTGTAGCACACGCTACAGACTAGGATCAAAAGTTACCTTCACTGCTCTAGGCATATAGAATTACGAAGAAGATCACAATGAAACAGGCTCCTTATTTTCTTACGTATGGTATGCATTCAATTTTGCCGATTGAATTTGAGTTGCCAACTTTTCGAATACAAGTAGAACGAATAGAAACAGACTGTATTAACAAAAGGTTGCTGACTATTGAAGAACTATCAGAAGCTCGAACCAAGTCGAAGGATGTTACAGAAAAAATTCATGAACAACGAAAGAAAAAGCATGATACTCATATCAAGACTGTTGATCTTAAGGCTAATGATTATGTTTTAATATACGACAGTCGTCATCAAAAATTTTCTAAAAAGCTACATATGAGGTGGTTGGGACCGTACAAGGTCATTGAAGTATTTGAAAATGGCTCTGTCCAACTTCAGTCATTGGAAGATGAATTATTGCCAATGCATATCAACTATTCCAGGCTGAAGAAATATTATCTCTAACGAAGGATTTTTAGGAGAGAATCTTTCAATAATCTTTCAAAAATTCTATCCTGAATTTTTATTTTTCTTCTTTCTAAATTTTTCTTTTTCTTTGATTTTTATATTTATTACTTAATTGTTATTTATTATTCGATTCATTATTTTCTTTTTGGATTTTGTAAATCCTTTTTATTAAATGTATAAATGTACACATGTTTCCATATGCCATTCATATATAGATCATAAAATACAAACAAGAGAACACTTTCATTGTTGCACAAATTGATAGGGGATCATGTGTTAACAGATTGTACAAGCAAGTAGATGAGCTTGTGCTTTCGTAATGCTGAAAAACAAGTTTTTTGGGTTTAGGTTGAGAATGGTGAGTGCAAGCAGTAAATTAAACAGCAATTTTTCATATAAAAAAATCCATATACACATTTGCAAACTAATATTGGATTTCTTTTTGAAATCTTAGTAATTTGATGTAAAATCTATGAGAGCTTATGCGATGTAATATTTTTTAATTTCTGTTCAAGCTCTTTAGAAAACTTGTCCATCTAGGTCTGATGGGCTTTGTTCATAGTTTCAAGTTGTTGTAACAACAATTGAGTGGCAATATTGGATGAGGTTCCTTCACCTTGGGATCTATGGCTTTGGTCAATAGTAATGACCCTTGAATGCTGCTCCTCATCGAAGTCTTCATTATCATCTCAGATCGTATCATCCATAGCATCACGTAAGGTAGCATAGGATTTTGGTGGTCTAAATTCACGCCTAATGGACTTTGGGAGGCCCTCCGTGAACCATATTAACACAGCCTGATCATATGCTAGATGAGTAGGGCATTCGATTTTAAGGTGTTCAAGGTGCTCAATGTAATCATTCACCCTCTCATCTTTCCTCATCTTTATCATACTAAGCAGTAAGAATGGGATTTCTAGAAATCTAGAACGTTTGACGAATGAATCCTTGAGAGATTATCACTCATTTCGTTCTTGTTGCTCGAGATTGAAATACCATTTCCAAGATGCATCAGTGAGAGTCATACTAAATAATCTGAGTTTCTCTTCGGGGGTCATCTCCCTGTAGACCTCAATTGCTTCCTCATAAACTTGAAGATAGCATGTTGGGTCAGTGGTACCGTCGTATTGAGGCAAATCAAGTCTAGGAGCTCGTTGGGTATGAGGGATGGCTCTTGACATTGGTACAACATAGGCTAAAGGATTGGGTATCCTTTGAGCTCTTGGGGCTTCAGGTGGTATTGGATTCTCTTGAGGTAGATTTGGGTTATTGGCAACCATGTTGAATTGTTCTTGGAGGTTTTGAGGTTGGGGATGGCTAGTTGAAGGTCTCTAATCTCCAAGTGAACTCTCCTCTTCTCTTGAGATCCTAGATCTAGTCTTTTGACTTGATCTTAGTTGCATCCAAACAAATATCCCCTTTTTAGTTTTTACCATAGAAGGTATCTTTGTGAGAAGGCAACCGAACTACTTAGATCTGGAAATTCACAATCTAAGTCCTAGAAATGTGAGAATGTGAGAGGTCAAGAATGTGGAAGTGGAGAATTATGGACCAGGAATGTGGATTGGGTACGTAGATCTGGGTTTCAAATTTTGGGAATGTAAAAAGGATATGAAGGTTGGGAATGTTGAAATAGGAAATTTTAGAAGAGTACATCAAATCTAGGAATCAGACCTTGGGAATCTAATTGCGAGATCTTTGAAGAATCCAGTGGCTGGGAATGTCGAATGTGAACCAACGAATCTTGAAAGAACTAGGAATAATGGGTGGCTCTCGAGAACCTAAGTTTGGAAACGTGCACTCAAGGGGTTGAAATGAAAAGAACCTCGGGATTTGAAAATAAAAAAATGCAGTGATAGAAGGTTGGGAAATGCAGATTAAGTCTAGATCGGAGAATATGGGTGATGGGAATAAGAAAGAATATGAGTTGGAAAATGTAAAAAGATCTGTGAGTTTGGAGTTAGGGAATGCAAAATTTTTTTTTGGGAAAAACAGATGAATGAAAAGGAAAGATATGGAAATCTACAACAGATCTTGGGAATGAGAGGTGGCAGATTGAAAAATGCAAATCTTATTGTGGATTTAGGGTTAATGGAAGTAGGGTTAATGGATGTAGTATTTATGCTTAGTGTTAGTTAGATCCTCCATTCATGTTGAAATCTGAACTATACTATCGCTCTCATGGGAACGAACCTCTGCGTGACAACTAACTCTGTCTCTTTGATGCTAGATTAACTAGATCTTGGATTCAGGTTAGGCAAGGAAAGAAATCCACTAGAATTTTGGCGCCGTTGCCGGAGAGCTACGCCAATTTTTCAGTTTGCAGCATGTTTGATTGATGGTTAGCTTGCATTAGGCATCTTATCGTGGCATGCTAGGGTTAGCTTTGCATTATGGATGTGATTTGTGAGAGTTGTCCAAAAACGTTCAAAAAATGAGTGGTCACTGTATTTTTTGTTTTTTAATTTTTTGCATATTTTTTATTCAATTTTTGCCGTATTTTCTATTTCTTATAATTCAATCTGAATATGTAGAATTCTAGAGCATTGAAAGGCTTTCTTTGCATCTAAATCTTTTTTAATTCCGTTTAGTATTGAGCAAGTTACAAATTTTTGAAATTGGTAACAAAATTCTGTAAACTTGTCAAAAACCAGAAACTTCCAGATTCGGTTTTTTTTTTTTTGCCCTGCTTGATTCATTTTTTTGCCCTACTTTCTATTCTCCGTAATTCAATCTAAATAGCTACAGTTGTAGAGCATTAGAAGGGCTTTCTATCCATATAATTTTTTTTGGATTCCGTTCAGTATTGGGCAAGTTACAAATTTTTGAAGTTGGCAACAAAATTCTGTGAACTTGTCAAAAACCAAAAACTTCCGGATTCGTTTTTTTTTTTTTTTTTTTCTGTCCTGTTTGATTCATTTTTCGCCCAACCTTCTGTTCTCTATAATTCCATCTGAATAGCTACAGTTGTAGAGCATTGAAAGAGCTTTTTGAAAATATGATTGTTTTTTCATTTCGTTACATATTGAGGAAGTTACAAATTTTTGAAAATGTCAAAAAAAAGAAATTTTGCAGTTACCTTGTCGTTAGCTTCAACAATGTCATTGCTAGCAGGTGCACCTATCTACAAGGATCAACATCAACAAGCATTATCTTGGGATCTTTTTTTGTATGGTGTCGACTACCCATTTGTCAATGCACAAGGTTATCATGAATGGCCACCGGACCCATATGGCTATTCAAGCGTCGAGGTTGGTGTCATGGGACCGCCACCAGTTTTGGTGGGGGATACTGTTGGAGGGTTTGCGGATCCCAAGGAAACCCTAACCCTAGTTAATAAGTGAGAGGGATTTGGCACCCTGCGTGTGTAAGTCCAACCCAATGATCACATAGTTAACTGATTCATTAGAATGTTAATAAAAGGACTTTAGGCCTTTTTGCGGTACTTTTAATGTCGCAGGGCCTAAATGTCAAGTTAGTGAATAGAGTTGGGTTTCCCTCCAATTTTGATGGTTCCCACACTTTTTTAAATTTGAATAAAAAGAGAGGCAAGACTGGACCAATAGGATTCAGAGGCCAGGGTCCTCCTCTCTACTATAAAAAGAGACCAACTCGAGTTGCTTCTCATGTTCATTTCCTCATTTCAATAAAGCAGATTGGTTCTCTTTAGAAATGGATTGATGAATGTCCTTGCTTTTCCTCTCTTTCCTCCATTTCTCATGCTTTCTTTGGATTTTGCTAATTGTTGGATCTGATCATTATTGGGATTGATATTTCTTATGCTTTTTGTGAGAGAGAAAGGGAGGGAGAGAAGAGTAAGTTTCTATCATTGTTGTGAATTTAGGGTTAATGAAAGTAGGGTTAATGGATGTAGTGTTAATGGATGTTAGTGTTAGATCCTCCATTCATGTTGAAATCTGAACTATACTATCACTCTCATGGGAACGAACCTCCGCGTGACAACTAACTCCGTCTCTCTGATGCTAGATTGACTAGATCTTGGATTCAAGTTAGGCAAGGAAAGAAACCCACTATAACTAATTTGAGTTTCATACATACTATGTCAATTTTTGCTCAAAAAATTGAATTCAATCACTCCTATTAAATTCCACCAATTACTTCACCTTTTAAGACTTGGAATGAAATTCAAAATCAAAAGTTGTGATTTTTCTCACTAAGATATTGTGCTTCAAAGAGCTAATGCCACTTAGAAAGATTTGATCACATAGGAGAAGACAAATTCTTCACCAATAACAACACATAATGAGCTTCTAGATCTTGCTCTCTGCAAAGGAAGGAACTCTTAGAAAATTGGATCTCTCTCTACACATTTGTCATAGACACCTTAATGACTCTTTTCAAACCTTACAATCACGCAAACAAATTGAGTAGGGTTGAACAATGTGACTTGGATCTCAATCTCTTTTCTAGAACTCTCAATTGAAGCCAATCTATGTCATATGCACTAGAAACTCTCAAAGGTTTCACTTGGAGGACAGATCCAAGGATGTTTTCTAGCAAATTGATGCTTCTAAACTTGACACCCTATCACTCTTGAACAAATCTAGAGTGATGGTACAATGGATTTCAACCTCTCACCTTGCAGATCACTCCTTAATCTATGATTTTTAGCAATTTCTCTCTTCAACCTCAACATACACTCAAAAAATCAGAGAAGATCAATTAGTGCACCTAATTCAAGCTTCAATTTTAATTTTCTGGCTAATCTAATCCAAGAACTAGTAAAAGGATTATATTCACTATAGAAAAATGTTTGATTTTGCAACAAAAATCACTCAAATTGGGTATGTGAGTCAAACTCTACAAATTTTTGAAGAGATGTACGGCCTCACACGTGTGGAAAGGGTTCCTACAACCCACAACAAGATCTGGACCAAAAATTTTGAGGATAGCTATCAAATCCAACTCGCTACACAAAATTTGACTAGTTTCCAAAAAATTGCTAATTTTGGCTTTGCTTTGGATTAACCCTATCAATTTCAACAAAACCTCTTGTACTTGGCTCTGATACCATGTGGAAAAAGTACAAAAAGGACCAAGAGTACTTGGAAATCTTCTAGAAGTCAAAATTCGCCTACTTCAGCTTATTCCACACGTGTGAGCTGTCCTCTACACATGGGATATGACACCTGACCAAAGGATGTGGCTCATGCAATCAATAGATTGATGCCATGTGTCATATGTCTAGAAAACTAGTTTTTGGCCATTTTAGCCACTAGAACTTGAATTGAATCATATGTACAACATATATGATTATGGTACATGACAAGTACACTAGTTTCACACGTGGAAATAGGCTCCACACATGTGTGTTTATCTATATACAAGATTTTTGGCCTCTACCAAGCTTATTTTTGCATTTTTCACAATGTAATACTTAGAAAGGAGTGGTTCTATGAGAGGAACGAGTCTATGAAGAAAATGTATGTAACTCACAATTTGTCGTTCTTGCATAATGGGTCACTCATAGCATTAAATGAAAATGCTGATATTTCTACTCCATATATGCTTTCTGCTTTAGAAACAGTTAAATGTATGGATGTTGTGGATTGTGATTCTTACTTATGCTGGTTAAAAAAATTTACTTACCATGAAGACTGTAGTTTGCAATTTTACAATCTCCAAATAAAATTAATGTCTAATAACCTAAAGTAGGAAAATTCACCAGAAGGTAAAATCTTTAGGAGACTTAGGCAAGAGTTTAACGATATTTTTCCTGAGCAGCTTCTTGAGGGTCTTCCTCCCTCTAGGGGTGTTGACCATGGTATTAAACTAATTCCTGGTAATTCTCCTATATCATTGTATCCATATAGGATGAGTACTACTAAAGAGGATGAGGTTTATAGTGTAGCGCAGGCATCCCAAAGGGAGCCGGGAACCACGACTTAGCTTCTCAGCCTTCAACTCTTGCCATCCAAACCCACTTGACATACAAGCAGCCAACTCGCCAACAAAGATCAGACTTAACCAACTTGAAGTTCCGAAACCAACATTGAGATCCAACCGGGCGCCATGCCAGATCGGGGGTCCTGATGTGGGTGACTTCCCTCCGCGCCAGCCGCCCGACATACATCAAACTTAACCAATTCAAAGCTTCGTTACAAATGAGTAACATCCATTTCAAGCAAGCGGTCTGACTTACATCAGACTTAACCAACTGAAGTCTTCGTCACGAGTGCTGGAAGCCAACTTGGCGCCACGCCAGACTGGACAGCCATAAACAGGTAACTTCCACCCAAGCAAGCCATCCAACTCAGCTGACAGGTTAGAGCCCGTTTCTCAAGAGCTTAACCCATTCTTGTTCATGCAAGGAACACTCAAAACCACAAGTCGCAACAGATATGGAAACAACTAGTTCCTGGACCAAATGGTCCCGACAGCAGACCGCTGGCGCCACGGACCGAATGGTCCCGACAGCATACCGCTGGCGTCCCGGGATATGACCCTCAGCTATGTGCCAAATTAAAAAGTTTGAAGCGGCCTTACAATTGTCGCTTTTACCGAACACTGAAACCCAGAAGGTAATCGGAGTCAGTTTGAGGAAAATCCCACTTTATTGATAAATTTCAGAAGGTTACATTTCAAGTGTGTGACCGACCCTAGTCTTCGGGGCGCTGGCATGCCAAGGCGAGTGCCAGAACAACATTCCAGCAAGGGAGGCTGAGACTTGGTTGGAGCTCGCCCTGAGTCGTAACCCGCACTCCCCTATAGTATTGGTGGGATTCGGCACCCCCCCCCCCTCATACCAAGTACTCTACCCAGACTGGTAAAGCACATTTTCTCTCTCTAGAAAGTCATTTTCTCTCTCTAGAATTTATTGATCCCCAGGCTTCCTTTAATCACGCCTAAATCGTGTGAGGTGATTGCACATCGATCTGAGCTCTCTGGACTTCGCTAGAACCGATCAAAGATTTTCAGTCATAGGAGCTTGGCGCCGGCTGGATTTTGGTCTATGGCTCCCAATTTACCATAGTTACTGACCATCAAGCGTTAAATATATTAATGACATAGTCAACCTTAGGGGTCGTAAGGCCAGATGGTCAGAGATGCTCCAAGAATTTCATCATGACATTGAGCACCGGAAGGGTACTTCTAATAGTGTCGCAGATGCCTTAAGCTGGATTGGAGAGGTTAATCAATTAAGCTTTGTTGAGATCCAATCTGAGTTGTATCTGTCCTTAAGATATTTTTGTCTTCAGTCATATTTGGCTAGATGTCCTAGCAGGTTCTTCTAGATCTAGTGATGAGCTTGGAATGCAGGATTCCAAGATTTCTCCTCAGGACAAGATACTAAGAGATTATTCCATTAGGAATGGGTTACTTTTCCGGAATGGAAAGGTTTGTGTGCCAGAAAATGATGATATTAGGGCCCAAATCCTGCATGAATGTCATGACAGCCCGTGTGCAGGGCACTTTGGCTCACAAAGGATGCTTGACTTCGTAGAAAGAAACTTTTATTGGCCAAACTTTAAAAGTCAAGTGGAGGCATATGTTTGCAAGTGTGCACAATGCCAAGTTAATAAGGAGGGGGCATGGGTATATCTTAGAATCCCAAAAAACTCTAAGGTATTAAAGATTGGAAAATGTCCCAAGTTATCACCTCATTATGCAGGGCCATTCCGTATAGTAAGGAAATCAGAATGCCTATCAGCTGGAGCTGCCTCAAGGTGTTAAGGTTCATCCAATTTTTCACATTAGTCATTTAGAGGAACGACTTGGTGGAAAGGATGACTTTTTACTTCAGGAGGACATAGTTCGGCTGGAGGACCTAACCTCCTTCGTACCTACGGAACCACATGCTATTGTTGATGTACGTCAACGTGGGCTCAAAACCCAGCATGTAACTAAGTACTTGGTTCGTTGGAAAGGAAGTTTCGAGGATGATGATGTTTGGGAAAAGGAACATGACCTTAGAGTGAGGTTCCCTGATTTTCTTCCTTAGATAAGGAATTTTTTAAGGAAGAGAGAATGTTAGAGACCCAACTCCCTTGGGTCCCAACTCTAAACTTGAGACTGGATGATGACTGGGCCTGTAGACTTGAACGGTGACTCATGAACCTGCATGGTTGCCATGTGTCATGATCTAGGTGTGCACATGGCTTGGAATCTCTCTCCTTGGAAGTATACAAGGGGAGAAGGGCTCATTTGCCATCCATTCTATCTACCTAGGAGGAAGTGGATGGAGAGCATGTGCATGGCCATGATGTATGCTAGCTTGGGGCAGGAGACGGCTGAGAGTCTAGGCGGTGGTATGGAACGCTATCTAGGATGGAAGTCGGATCCCGCTTGATACAGTCATAGGCCAGGGCGCAGAGGGTGTGGACTCGGATTAGGTCCTATGGCAGGGTGGAATGTGAATCGTTCGGTCTCTTGTGGTTAACCAACACCTGGAGGTTTGCAGTAAGTAGTAGTGTGTAACAGATGGTGTCTTCGTACATTCCCAAAATTGGGATCCAACAACTTGGAATACTTCTGCAATTGGAAAATTCAAATATGGGAATGTAACTTGAAGAAATAAATGGTAACTGATGGGTTGGGAATTTAGATTCGCCAATTTGGATAGTGATGTGGGTTGGATGGACCCTGATGGCAAACTTTGATGGACTTACTTGGTGGGCTGGTACAGATTTGAGAATGTACAGATCTGACTTTTGACTTGCACTTGGGGAATGAACTCCCCTTGACCATAGGAGGTAAAACACGTGTGAAATCATTCACTGATAGGGGGAACTCAGAAGTACAACTAGCAGGCCAGAAGTGCAAAAAATCAACTTTCTTTACACTCTTCAAGGTACAATGGCAAATCCTTGGAATCTGGGTTTGCCCTATTGGCTGTGTATTGGTCTCATTTGGATCTCTCAATAGTGAAAGAGGCGAACCAAAACAAACTAAAGTTAAGACTGTAGAGGCAGAATTTTCCAATACTTTGAGCTCAAGTTTTAGGAGCAGAAGTGTTGGTCTAGGTTCGCCCTCTTGATAGAAGATTTAGCAGGTAAAGATGGCCTAGATCTGAAGTGGGCGAAGTTTTGCAGTCTTGGGACATGCAAAGAGGTTCTAGAGGTGTTTTTTCAGTTATTTATTGTTCTTTTTTTATATGGATTTGCCTCTCTGGTATGTTGTAGATTAATATCTGTCTGATCACTGGTGAAGCAGGCAAACCTAGATGTTGAGGTTTGGGCCTCAAAGCACCCCTCTAGGAATGTGAAACATGTTTGGTAGCTTGTTTCTAATTTTCCACAAACAGTTATGGGAAGGCACTTTCACAATAGATTAAAAAACAAATTAGAGGCTATTTTTTCCTCTGTTTTGTGGGGAAATGCTAGTTCAATGATAGGCCCACACATCTATATGCTCGAAACATACAAATCACAAGCAAAGACGCAATAAAAGTTTTACAAAATAGCCCCTAAAAACTAGTGACCAGTCATTACAACAAAAGCAAGTAAAAAAAGAAATGTTGGCAATCATTTGGCTCCCCGGCAATGGCACCAAGGTTGTCAAGAAGAAGAGAGTATTCCCATCTTCCTTCTAGGTTGTGTGTAGTCTGGGAAGTGGGCTCGATCCTAGGAGCCTTAGAGATGCTTACACAACAAGAAAGAGCAAGAAACTACTTCTACTTACAAAGAAGGTTGCAAAGAACCACAAAACATAACCAAAATAACCTTATCTCTCTCTCTCTCTCTCTCTCTCTCTCTCTCTCTCTCTCTCTCTCTCTCTCTCTCTCTCTCTCTCTCTCTCTCTCTCTCTCCAACTAGGGCTTCCTCCTACTCTCTTTCTACAAGCATAGCTAAATTAGGAAGCAACTTGAAATTAAGCATACATGCTAAAAAGGGGCTACAATAGAACTTAAACAAATATGCATAACACACAAAGCTATACTAATTTTAGCCAAACACCACATTTAGCACATATGGATCCAAAAGAGCATCACTTAACTCTCTTGCATTAAGGATGAAAATTATATACAATGGGCTTCTTTTTATAGAAGCTTGTGGAGTTTCCTTTCCACAATAATTACTTATGGGACAAGATAATACAAGTCTCAAAATACCATTCAAGTTCCTTTTTGGGTATTTGACTTTGACTTTTGCTTAACTTTTTTAAGTCTAAGTTAAACCTTGAGACTTCTAATTCCTTGCCCCCTAATGACTAGTGGCACCACAAGTTGGGCTTATGCTCGCAAGATGCCAACTTGGGGCTCTTTAAGATGGACCTATACACGCAGGACCCCATGCTTGGGCCATTAATTAAACAAAATTGATTACAAAATGACTATTTACAAAGGCTCCTTCCCTGTAAAGTCTTCATTTCCTTACTTATTCTAGAGATATTATGTCATTTCAGCACCTATGTCACATGTAGATCCGATGCTACACCACTTGTCTCCCTAGAGCTGGCTCACAAAGCTCCACGCTTTTCCATTTTGTTTTTACAACATCCCTTGTAAGCCATGCCCATCCAATGCTTCAAGTCCATCCATAATTAGCTATATTGATGATTATCACATCATCTTGTAATTTAATCCATATAAGGTATTCCAATGTCATCACTGATCTTGAAGATCTGAACATCTAATCCAATAGTGCCATTTCTTGTATTCTCTTAGCTAGCTCCAAAATTGCTTGCATGAATGAAATCAAGATCATTCCATGGTAATACACTAACATGTTTCAAAGCCACCATCAAATCCCCTCTTACTACGAGCATGCCAATATCCCCTCTAGTAACCTATAAGATCTTCCATGGATGTATCCAACCGATCTATAAATTCCATACTAGAATTTGTAGTCAAGATACAATACCGATATGGTAAATTGACTTGACTTATCCCAAAATGGTAGTTGAAGTATATCTCTTTGATCACAAACCTGAGACATTGCTCCACAACTATAATTACTTGATTCAAATTGACTTACCAACTGAAAAAATCACTAAACATCATAGTTATCACTCTCCAAGAGTCACCAAAAGTGTGAGTGTTGACTTGTTCTTCATCTCTCGTGCATCTCACACATAGTTCGTCTAATGCAAGAGTCATTATCCCGCTCAATGCTTCCAATTAGCAGAGATATCACCTATGACTGTCGGTCTATATTTCTAAACTAGTGGAAATCTCTTTTAGTCAAAAAACTCTATAATGGCATTTCCTTAGGGATGTGCCCATAGGATAGAAAATCTTGAGCTATCAAGTTCTTCAAAGTTTTGTGCACCCATCTATTACTCCTAATAGAGGGACAAGCATGTAGCGACCGAGTTGTGCTTGTTGGAGATGAGTGGTGCCTGGGAGGGCTAGTTGGTTGGCGGAAGGTATCCTCAACATATGTTCTTCCTCAAAGTCCAAAGCTTTTGGCTTCATTTGCTCCGTCCCACATGTGTCTATTGTTGGAAGATTGTGTCACTTGATTCATAGGTCCCACAGTGCCAATACCATGTTGTTTGGGGGTTAGAGACTTGGGGGCTATGGGCGTGCAAAAGAGGGTATGGAGTTTGAAGTTGTATCATGTCTTGTATTTCAAACATGATCCATGCGACATATAATTATTCTCTTGTATTAATGACTAAAAGTGTATGGGACACATAAATCTATACACCCATACTTTTCTCACCTCAATAAAGAAACACGGCTAATTTTTTTTTTGAAAGAGCAAAAGTACTTAATACAAATACTTGAGTCTAAAAGGGTATGACCATTCATTTAAGTGATCTATATATTGGAAATTTTTTGATATCTATTGCAAATGTCTTACAACCAACATCATGTACTTTGTAGAATGTGGTGACAAATTTTTTAGTTGGCATTATTGCTACAATTTGAATAGAATGTATGCTTCACATTTATAATATTCATTTATAAAATTCTTAGTGCATTGTTTATTATAAAGTTGTAAATGCACGCTTATCCGAAATAGGGCAACTTTTGATGATATATGAACTTGGCCATTCATAGTGGTAGAATATACGCACCTATCATAGTGGCATTGTATACCTTGATTGAGGGCTCAGGGTACAAAGAGGCCTCCTCACCCTCATCCAAAGGTGGAGAAGATTCCATGATGATGGTGACCGTTTTAATAGAGACTATTGAATGAAGGTGGGACCATGCCAATGAGCTATATTCAAGCTTGAGTTGTATGTTAGAGCATGATGTAGCCTCAAAAGTTAAAATAAGACAAGGGAACACCATTATGTTGACTCTCATATGAAACATGGAGGGCTCAAAGATAAGACTTGCAAACCTCTATGGTGGCATTCAGCCCCACCCTGAGATTTGCAAACCTCTATGGTGGCATTTAGCTCCACCCATCAGGAAGGAAGCTCAATGCTACCTACCCAGGCTTGTGTTCTAGGTGGAGATGAGCATCGATGACCTAAACAGGAAACTCTTCACCTAGTATGTGAAGTGTGAGCAATGATGAGTGTGCTTGTAGCGTGCAACACATTTGTAGGAGGCAATCATGTTGCATTGAGCTCAATCCCTTAGTCATAATTAGGAATGATCTCCTCTAGAGTCAAAAGCATCAACATGGGCTCCATAGCAAGGTAGTGTATATGTAGTTGTGTGCACATCCAAATTCCCACCTCATATATGATCCATTATTATCTATTTGAGTCATTCCAACTCATCCCCAGCCTTGTTGTGGGCCATAGCATCAAGAGTGATCATCCTCAAACTCCACGCCAGGCCGCCCAGCGACAAAAAAGCCTTCACGTTTTTGCAACGGCCATGGAGCAGCATCGTGGGCATTCCTTAGATCCAGTTTTTTTTATCGTTTTTTTGGTTTACTTTTCGTTTGTAACGTCTTTTTGGCAAAACCCACCAGAAACAATTGCAATTGCAGCCTTTGACATCTTCCTAGCTCCCAGAATAAAAATCTGATTGCGTTTGTGTATTATATCAATGAGTTCTGGAGCCATTTTGTTGCAGCAGGAGCAAATCACATCCTTCACACAAGCTAAATTGCGGAAGGAAGCCTTGTCCCATCCCTGCTATTCATCTTCAAAGCATGCTGTGATTCGTAGATGTAACAGGGCTCTTCCTGATTGATCAATCAGCTATACTTGTCCATTGGATCCAATCTTCTCTTACATCAGTACAGTGTACCCTGAGTTTCTCTCTTAAGCGAAGCTTTGAAGTTACCTGGGTGCAAGATCACCGCCATTTCTGCGTGCATCAAATCAAATCAAAAACCGATACTCCTTTGCAAGTATCGGCACAGTATTGTTCAGCCGTTCTTCTTTTAGTGGACTCATTTCTTATCGTAGTTCACACTACAGAGCGAGCTTGTTACCGATTTGTCCGGGTTTAAATTTCTCATGCAAGCAATCTGATTTAAAACGCAGACAATATTGATATGGAATTTTTAGCTGTATTCTCAGAAAGCAACCTGGCGTCGTCGCACTCTTTCTGGATGCTGATTATCCTGCAGGTTCTCCTGGTGGCCATCACCATCTCATCTTCACATATGCTCCCTTGGTCTCATATTTTGCAGAGAAAATCTTTTGTCTCTGCGTCCATGCAGTCCGCTCGGTCAAATTCCACATCTTTTGCTCCATTTCCTGCAATGTATCTTGATAGTCTTAGTCAGGGTCTGGATAACGACTACTAGACCTTTGAGTATCTTCAGAAACATGCATGTTGATAGAGCATAAGCTTTGGAGTATTGACTGTTGACATGAAATAATGTACGAAGCACGTTCTTTGTTGAGGCGAGTACTATGATCAGTAAAATATGGCGGCAACGAGCTTGATTGAAGTACCGAATTTTTTCATCCTTGTGGGTACTGCTTGTGGGTGAGTGGAATCACTAATACTTACCAAAGAAACATGAAGTCTATGTTTCAAGAGGTCATGAAACAACCAACAACTAGAAATAACAGCCTCAACTCATTCTGACACACACTCCACTCCTGCCACCAGTGGACAAGACTCCAGCGCTTTACTCGCTGCTTTTTTTTCAGTCCTGATTCAGCTCCAGTTGTAGAGTTGTTGTACATCTGATGCAATTCTTGCTCGTGATTTCCAGTAAAGGTACCTGCACCTCGCTTGTGTATTTGATGTTCATTTGATGGAGATGAATTTGACAAATCACTTTTGCAAGATTAAGATTTATTTCAAGGGTGGCATGAGTTTTAATGTTCCAGAAATATCCCGAAACTACTCTTCTCCTGAAAGCTTAGATCTTTTTTTTTTTCAAATGGTGTTCAACTCTCTTCCTCCAGACTGAAAGACTCGAATTTGGTAGGTTGTAATAGTGTGACATTTGAGGGATGATTGACCATTGTCTTGAATTTCCAACCATCTTCAGGTGCTTCATGGCTATTCTTATGAAATTCATGGACTAGAAGTACCTTTGCCCTGAGAAGTGCTTGCATGACCTTTGTTTTTTGTTATTTGATGCATATCTCAGCTTATCTTGAGTTTCTATTATGGGTTTTCTTTAGATATACTACATTTACAAGAAGAACATATCATATCAATATAAGCACTACATGTCGGGATCTTGACATTTCAAGTATATGTGATAAGTGCAAACATAAAGCTCTTGACTTCACCATTTCTAGTTGTTTGAAAATCCTAGGTTCACACCTATCTTTCATAGGATGTGTTAGTTATGTTGAGATTTTTTATTAAAAAAAGAACGTTGTGGCATACTACAAAGGCCTTCCCATAGTTATAGTGTTTCGAGATTTATGAATATTTGACATGAGAAATGACCATTTAGTAAGAATGGATGAAAATTATTTAGTCAATTTCTAACTTTACAAATAATCATAATTATCTTTATATTTGAGTAAACTCAATCAATTGTCACAAAATTATGCATAACTTTTAAAATAGTAGATTCACGATATTGCAATCAGTTTTCAAAAGTAATGACAAATTTTATCATTTAGTATTTGTAGTCTTATAGCTAATATAAAAAATTTAAAATTTAGTATTCAAGAAAGTAGTAGTAAATTTCACAATGTAATATTTATAACTTTATGATGCACATTCCAAATTGCAAAAAATGAAAATATCACAATTTCAAAAGAAAACACCGACAAGGCTAATTTGAATATGAAACAACGTCATTTGTTCTTGCATGGCATGTCTGTTAGATTTCTTATGCTCAGCCTTAAACAAATCGTTCAAGTAATGAGCATCCTGAAAACCAAAGGCCGACAACATGTTTTCGGACCATCACATTTTTCCTTTGAGATTTCTTGTGCCTTAAACGTTTTTAAGGCACCTTCGTCTTTTTCGCCAGAATGTCTTGGAAACCATTTTTAGGCACTTTCACCTTTTTTGCACCTTTGCGAAAAATGCGACACAGTGGCCAAGTGGCCAGAATGTCTTAGAAACCATTTTTAAGGCACCTTCGTCTTTTTCCCCTTTTTCGCCCCTTCGCGAAAAATGTGACAGAGTGGCCAGAATGCCTTGGGAACCATTTTAAGGCACCTTCACCTTTTTCACATTTTTCGCCCCTTCGCAAAAAATGTGACAGAGTGGCCAAAATCCCTTGGAAACCATTTTAAGACACCTTCGCCTTTTCGTCTTTTTGTTGCCTTCGCTCTAAGGGCGCCTTCGGGATTTACATACCTTCAATTTAAGCACACCTTCAGGATCTACATACCTTCAGACTAAGGGCACCTTCAGGTTTTCTCGCATTTTTGCTACATTGGCGGACTGACGTCGCCAACTTATCATCAACTCTAAAATAGTTGGACAAACAAATATCCTAAGGGCGATTATCAACTTTGTACATATGCAAAACTGGAGTAAATGACAGTTAAAGCATATAAGATATTTGTCTCTCGACACTTGTAAATATATATACTAGCTGAATCAAGCTATGTATGAGTTAATCAAGTTCTTTTTCAATTAGAGTTATCTATAACTAGCGTTATCACGCTCAGCAAGCTGAAGTTATTACTTCAAGCCATTGTACTCACTGTTGATATTAATCAAAGTGCAATTTTTGTCTCACTACTGCATTGCTCATTTGCGCAATTTGTATGAATCAGTCTACTTGAATATTTCTGTTGCTAACTGTTGCGTTTCTGTTCCTATACGCCTATGCTCAAAGCCTCGAGCTTCCACTGCCGGTCATCCCCACATTTTATGACATGGTATCAGAGCAAACATTTCAGTAATCTGCATTTCTACTACGGATTACATACTCTTGTTTCTATCAAGACGTCTTCTAACAAACACGCATCCAACAATATTCAGACAATCGTTGTTTCCACCAACGATCTTGTTCAACCAGAATGGATCCATCACCTAGTTCATCTCTCATTGACAAACTCGATGGAGATAACTACCATCTTTGGAAATTCAAAATGAAGGTTATACTTCTAGCCAAAGAACTGTGGGACATTGTTGATGGCACAGAGCTCAAACCAGAAGGAGATGTAGCCAGCATCACCAAGTGGAGACTGAGATATGGCAAAGCATTTGCCATGATCACCCTCAACATTAAGGATACTCAAATCAGCCACATACGTGCTGCTCAGACTGCTAAGGATGCATGGGACATCCTAGAAACTCTCTATGACATCAGAGACATTACTTCCAAGCTTCATCTGAGGAAGAAATTCTTCACCCTCAGAATGTCAGATGTAGATAGTGTTTCGAGTCACCTCAACACCTTCAAAAATCTTAATCATGTGTAGAGCCCTTTTGGCCCTCTTATCGTACCTCATTTGATCTTGTTGAGTTGCTGGTCTCTCCTCCAACCCTACAACAATCTCCATCAACTCATTCATCTCCAATAAGGACTCCATCCTCACCTTCCAAGAAGAATAGTTGATTGAGGCAAGCCTATTATTGCTCTCCAGCATGAATCCACCACTTGTAGCCATGTTGCAATGACATGATATTCTTCTTTCAACCTATTCCAATGCACAAAGCACTCTCTTGAATGTCAAAAAATGAACTCAAAAAGAAATCACAAAGATATGGAACCTCTCAAATATCTTCTAGCACTTCTAACTAGAAAATCAACACATAAAATAGTGAAATCTTGATCAGCCTATGATCTATCCTCAATCTAATGATTCTTGCCACTTTCTAAGATTGAAACACACTCAAATGAAGATCAGTAACCTCACAAACTAGAGATCCAATCAAAATTAGGGTTTTGACAAAATCACAAAAAATTGAATATTTAAAATTCTACATACAATTTCTGAAAACTTGACGTATCATCTTGCAACCTCCAATGAGACCTTCCTAATGTGCCAAAAATTGGCTAATTCCAGTAAACCAAGTGTGAAATTGGAATTGATCAAGTATATAAATCTATATTGAGTTATGACCTACAAAAGATCAATTCTACACTTGCAAAAATGTTGATTTCTGAGTAGAAATCAATCTAGCATGCTTTAGCATTGGTAACTCCTCCAAATCCTTGCTAAAGATGGCTGATCCTTTCATAACCTGAAACACAAGAGCTCTGATACCATGTGAAGGATTTCAAATCATTCAAAAGCCAATCCATGTCCTTGATCTTTGGTTAAAAAGGAGCAAACCAACAATCCTGCCAATGTAGAAAAATTAGCATCTACATACAAAATGAGATGCAAACTCTAAGAGATACTGATCAAACATGAACCAAAACATAAAATATATTTGTTGTCTGTACAATTACAATACCTTACTGTATTTCACACATGTGGAACCGAAAATAGCAATAAATGATCATTCTACACATAGAATTGCAAGATAACATTATGAGAGTGCACTAATGAGTAGTAGAACCCAAAGAGAACCATGTACAATAATGAAATGAGAG
The DNA here is from genome assembly GCA_029204225.1 of Diphasiastrum complanatum. NCBI lineage: Eukaryota > Viridiplantae > Streptophyta > Lycopodiopsida > Lycopodiales > Lycopodiaceae > Diphasiastrum > Diphasiastrum complanatum. The sequence goes on from CM055112.1 coordinate 5,750,835, forward strand.
AGAGAAGAAAGAATATATGTATCTCCACGAGTTACATCCTTTTATAATAGGTCCAAACCCTATTTGGCCACTTGGCTTTCCTTCCAAAATGTAAACCCTACTATTTTTTGGTCTAGATTCGATGTACCCAAAGATCAAACTCCTTGTAGCAATGCCCATAACCATAGTCACAATAGAATGGCACAAATTTGCCTTTTTTCAACATTCTACAACTATGTGATTCTCTCCACATGCAAAGCATCCAAGCAACACTCTAGTCCAATTTCTAGATGCTTGTTGTTGTGTAGCAGCATAGATAGCATACCGATCTAAAGGACCATTCTCATGATCTTTACTTTAATTCCATTGCTCATTTCCTCTATAAGATTCTGGTTCCATTAGATGAGCAGGAGGAGCAGATTGTGTTGGTGGAGCTAGTAAAGCTAGTCGCTCCGGATACCCAAGAGCAGATTGACGAGGTTTAGCTGAAGGATCCTTTCCGCAATGGGGTTTCCGATATCCCATCTAGGAATATTGTTGCTAGATAATCCTAGGATTAATCTAGCAATAAGCAGTCTCATGATCAGGTGAATGGCACAGATGGCAAATATTGGTTTCTGTTCGTCTTTTCAATTGTGGACATTCGTTTGCTGTGTGATTGCCCGTACAAATGGAGCACCAGACATTTTCCTTGGTAGGAAAAGTCTTAGCAAACTTTGTTCACTTTTCCATGGAAATCTCTCAAGACTATGATCTTTTCATCAAATTGTGACTGCAACTTTTCCATCTGTATCTGCTGGTTCTTTCCAAGTTTTTCGAATTCGTTGAGCATCATCTCTACAATAGCGTTGATATTTGTTCATGAGATAGTGGTGGATGTCGTAGTGGTCTGCCCTGCTGTATAAGACAACAAACCAATATTCGGCTCATCATCTGAATCTTCATCCTCCTCATGATTTGCATCAGTCATAACGCTTTGTCGTAGCATGATCAGTATGGAGTTTTAGCTCGCGTCTAATTCGTTTGGATAGACCTGCCAAAAACCACATAAGTAAAGCATCTTCGTTGATTAGATTGGGATCACACTTAGATCTGAGATGTTTGATCCATTCAATAAAATCTCTTACTGCCTCTCTCTTTCTCATTTTAATTTTACTTAAAAGAAGAAGGGGATCTTCCATAAATTTTTTGGATTTCAATCTTGAAATGAGAGCAGCTTTAATCACTTCCCAATCTTGATGTTCTGTTTCCTCTTGGTTATAAAACCAATCTTGAGCAGCTCCAATTAAGGCCATAGGAAATAACTGAAGTTTATCTTGTGGAAAAACTTCGCCATAAACCCTACATGATTCATAAAAGATCTGAAGAAATCTGACAAGATCAGATAACCCATTGTACTTTGATATATCTAGACGAGAAGACCTTCTAACAATAATTGGTGGTGGGTTCAGTGGTGGTCCTTGTTCAGCCATAATTCCAAATTATGTCAATCAGATAATGAGATTGGATCTAGATTTTCAACAAATTCCTATCTCATATCAGATTAGCAGATCTGTAAAAATTCTATCACTTGAAAATAATCAGATTTTTGATTTTTGAAAAAAGATCTATGATCAAGCGATCGACACTTCTAAGAATGATAAATTCTCAGGATCATAATCAAATTGTATAGAATCGTTCAAAAATTTGACAGAGGCTAAAATCAAAACCTAAAAATAGTATTGGCGAATGTTTCCTAGGTGTAAGTTGACTCGGCGAAGGTCCTTTAGTGCTATTTTGGAAAAAAATTCTCTAATTAGACTATTTTTTGACAAATTTGGTAAAACTAACCTTCACCGAACTCTCAAATAGTGAATCTGACTTAGATAAAACTAGGGTAGAACTGGCGAAGGTTCAAACGTTAATTCTAAAAATAGAAGGCCAAAGTGACTGTTCATCTAGAAATGGATAAATTTTTGTGAAGAATTTAATAACTGTTTACAAAATTTTCAGCTTCCAAAAAGAACCTTCACCATAAACCTTCGCCAAAGTCTGAGTCAGTCTGACTTACTAGTTTGGTCTCTAGACACATGAATTGTTTTTCATTTGTTTCTTTTCGAACTAGACCTATCTTCTGCACACCACTTTCCGAACGATAAGCAGAGGCCACGTGTCATATTGTCCAACTTTTGTCAAAAAAGTTTCTTTTTTGCAAAAGTAGCAGTATTACATTTGTAACCTTCACCAAAACTTCCGCTGAAACTTTTGAGGATTCTATTTATAGTAAGTTATCATTTTTGAGTTCGACGAATGTTAAGTTTGTCAAAATCTAGAAAAATCTCTATCTTTACTCTCGTCAAACTACAAAAACCCTGCAGTAGATAGATTTGAGTCACACCTATGCACAGTGAATCAGACGAACGTTCTTTTTTTGTATTTTTTAGGGTTTTGGATGTTTTTTGATGTTTTCTAATGGTTTTTATGATGTTTCTAGAGATCTACTGGGAAGAAATGTTCACCCTTTAATCTAAAGGTTCTGTGATCAAAACCGAAGGTGTCTACAACTCGGCGAACGTTTCTTGATAGAGGATAAAATGTTATCAGCTATGATGACAATTTTGTCTCCTTTTGACCAAAATCTAACAGATCTGACCGATATTTATTGTTTTTTCTGATTTCTCAGATTCAGATGGATCTTAAGAATGGTGATCTGAATAGTTTCCCCTGTTCAATAATCGGATTAGATTTCAAACAAGCAAATCCACTCAAATCAAGCAAAATCACTTCCAAACTTAACCTACATGCAATTTTAATACTATTCGTGCCAAAACAAGATGCCTAATGCAAGCTAAGCATCCAACAAACATGCTATAAACTAAAAAATTGGCGTAGCTCCCCGACAATGGTGCCAAAATTGTAATGGGGCTATTTCTTTCCTAGTCTCAACCCAAAATCCAAACATCAAGGAGATGAAGTTATTCGTCACGTGGAGGTTTGATCTCGTGAGAGCGATAGCATATCTCAAATTACAACATGAATGAAAGATTCACATCTTACTCTAACATCCATTAACCCTAAGCATTAACACTACATTCATTAACCCTAAGATCCACAATAATAGAGAAACTTACTTTTCTCTCTCTCCCTTTCTCTCTCACAAAAAGCATAAGAACATTCAATCCCAATAAGCATCAACTCCAACAATTAACAAATACAACAAAAGCATGAGAGATGAAGGAGAAGAGAGGAAAAGCAAGGACATTCACAAGTCCATTCCATAAGAGAACCAATCTGCTTGTATTGAAATGAAGATTTGAACATCCTTTCCAAACTTGAGTTTGGCACTATTTATAGTAGAGAGGAGGACCTTGGCCTCAAAATCCTATTGGTCCATTTCTACCTCCCTAACTATTCAAATTTAAAAAGAAGTGAGAACCCATTCAAAATTGGAGGGAACCAATTTGAAATTGAAATTTGGTGGGAACCCCTATTTTATTCACTAACTTGACATTTAGGCCTTGCGACATTAAAAGTCCCACAAAAAGGCCTAAAGTCCTATTATTGACTTTCTAATTATCAAATAACTATGTGATCATCGAGTTGGACTTATACACGCAAGGTGCCAAATCCCTCTCACTTATTAACTAGGGTTAGGGTTGCCTTGGGATCCGCAAACCCTCCAACAAACGCCATTCCATACCTACTATTATCACATATGTAGCCGGGTAGATGTTAGAACCAATTAATGAGAAAGTAGAGGAGATTGAAGAGAGTGCTATTCATGTATTATTGATTGTGATCTGAAATACACTACAACTTAAAGCTGTCAGATTTTTGTATGTTGTACTTTTCTGATTAGGCTTACGTGTATTCGATCTGTTCACTCACGTCTCAATTCGAAATTGTTAGATGAAACTCTACAAATATTTATGATCAGATGTCATCAGTTCTTGAAGGCATTGTTAAAATGATTTTGCACATTCAACAATGAATAAATACAATAAATAGACTGATCAAAGCGATCTTTAAATTGCATTGATTAGAATTTGAATCCGAATCTATTGTATATTCGTTTAGGGGGATTGTAAAATTCCAACAATTTTCTCATTCCAAAGAACTTGAAAACAAGTATTAGCTTACCTTGTAACTAGGCATTAGTGCTCATTAAACTTCTTACAAATATTACCAACTATTGCCACTCTTGCATTACCAGCCTATAAATCATATACCATGTTTATAGTGATATGATTGATACAAGAAAAATTAATCGTGAAAGTATATTAGAATCGACTAAGATAGAAAAATTGGCCAACATCTTGTTTTAGAAAAAATAACGAATATATTATTAACAAAAACATAACGGACAATTTTTTAATTTATGTCTTAATTCTCTCCGTCCATGTTTGTTTTTTAGTATGATAAAATTGTAACAAGCTAAATAAAAAGTTTGCAGAGTTTTATTTCTAAATGTTTAATCATACACATTGCTTATTAAGTTTTAAATCATATTTATTATTTATTGTTTATTAAAGATCACTCACAATATCTATAAATGAGAGATTCTTTGCTTTTAATGAAGCAATTAATGACTATCTTCATTAATCCCTTTTAAGTAAGTGGGTGTATTTTAAATATGAAGCCAAATACTCTTAGCTTTGGCTGTTTGCACTAGTTCTAAGAGCCTCACAGTCCAGTGGAATGTGGGGCCGTTGTCTCATATTGTATCACAACCCTGTTCCATACGTAATGCTCAGTGCTCAAAGTTTGTGTGTATTTTGGAGGCACCTCCCCACACAGAATTTTGAACCACACAGTTCATAATGCCATTATGCTGGAATGCCTACTGAGACAGCTGGATTACTAGCCTGTTCTGCCGAAATGACTACTCTGACAACTAGCTTCGTAGTCATTTCTGCTGGATCGCTGGAATCGCCACCCTTCGCACGTCGCATTGCACAGGGGAAGGCCCGAGAGCCTCTCGGGCCTTCCGTGCAGTTCGGGCTCCCGCCCTCGGGCAACGGCCCTCCGAGCACGGAAGGCTCTCGGGCAAGGCCTTCCCCCCATGTAATGCCTTGTGCTAAGGTGTCCTTAGTATTTTGGGACCACCTCCATGAGCATAATGTCCATTCAATTTTCTCTCTCCTAGAATCTGTCATTCTCTCTCCTCTCTCCGGTGGAATGCACGTTCTCTCTCCTCTCTCCGGTGGAATGTGCATGTACTATGTGGCAGCCCGTCATTGGCTGTCGACATCCACATTCCATCACAAACGTAAAAAAATTTGCGAAAAAAGAAAACGACAAAAAACCAAAAAAAAAGAAAAAAGAAAAACAAGAAAAAAAAAACTGGTCCACGTTCTCGGATCCGCCTCATTTCTTGGATTCTCTCTCTCTCTCTCTCTCTCTCTCTCTCTCTCTCTCTTTCCCGATTCTCTTCCCATACTCGACGTTCCTTCCCTGCTTTGGTGCGATGGCGGGGTCCGCTCTCGAACAATTATAAACGCCACTTCTGTCTCCGCCAATTCATCGTTCATCCCTCAATCTGGCGCTCTTACCTTCACATTTTCGATCACGGTTCTCAGAACTTGGCAAATCATTCACTGTTCGCAGGTTCTTGATCAATGCAAATCTTACCAGGTTCAGTTGGCTTGCTTTCATTCTGTTAGGCTTGATTCACTGGGTTTGCTTTGCAAAACTTTATCAAATTCATATTCAATTGGCTTGCTTTGCAAAGTGTTATCAGAATAAGATTTACATGCAAAGTATTATCAGACTTAGTTTCGGTTGGCTTGCTTTGATTTACTTGGCTTGCCTATAAAAAAATTTACCAGATTCACGTTTACGTGCAAAACATTATCACGTGTAGTTGGCTTGCTTTGCAAATTAATGTCAGATTTTGATGCCCACTATCAGCAAGGTAAAGCCATCGGCTATTTCTTCAAACCAGACACGGGGACAAACATAGACAACACCACATTTGGAAATTTTCCAACCTATATTTACTATCAACTTTGGGTGGGAGAGTCCTTTGTTCTTCGCTTTCTCTATCCCTATAGGGAGCAGCCTACATTTTACCATCTCCAGATGGCGGAAGGAGCAGAGACATTGCCATCTGCCTGCAGAAAGAACACATGAAGAAGCTGATCGAGGATACAATCTTCAGCAAATTTCTTCGTTGAAGAAAGATCTATTCCTTGACAACAGCAGTGCCTACATATTGTAAATATGTAGTTCTTTTATTATTTGTTGTCCCCGAATGGCACAGCTTCTTTACGAGGTTAAAGATGTCACCCCGGCAAGTCATCCATTGGCAAGACAAAATCCCCTGACTGCTTTGGTTGCTTCTCTTCCGAAACTCTCAACAAAAGTGGCAACAATTCCTTAGCAAAGAACCGATAGTACATACAGCTACAACAAATAATTACATGGAGTATATAAAATTTCTACTCCTTCCTAGCATTTCTCCCACTCATCTGAAGTATATAGTGAATCTGAACAGCTACTTAATAACCTGGGGACTATGATAAGAAGTCTACTATTTACTGCAACCGAGAACTAAATCAAGCATGGACAAGGAAGTGTTAAGAGTACTGAGACTTGAACGGTCTTGCAGCTAATCAGGAACTAGCAAATCATATCACATTTTCTATGATTGTTGGTCCAGTAAAGGAGATCAGAATATGAGCACCCAAATATCTCAACGCCTAAAGCTTCACTAAAAATCTTCTTTTCCACGCTCTTATAACATCAAATCTCGATCCAAAAGACACCAGTGCTCACTCCTTGGAAGGTACATATCCCCTCAATACCTCCGCCTCGATCTCATGTGTAAATAAGCCGACATTGATGCTGCCTGCCGCATGATGGATTTCTAAAGAGAGGCTCCTAAGTAGGTGGTTTGCAATTTATGCAACATGCATCAACAAAGAAAGAAGATAGATGGATAGAAGATGCCTCTTGACTCTATTATCAAGTTTTACCAGTCAGAATGAGAGCACCCGAAAATCTCAATGATCCGTAAATCTGCAATAATTGGATCCTTTCCATTCTCTCTAATACCAGACCTCCATCCAAAAACAGGTGTAAGGTAGAAATTATCTCAATTCCAAACAGCTCTGCCTTCTATCTCATCAAACAAAAGTATGAATAACAAGAGGATGCTGCTACTGCCTGCCTGCCTTAGGATATGTTTCAAAACGGGGTGACAGAGGTGAGATGAAAGCCAGGGCTATGTAGATCTTCGCCTCCTCTTTGATTTGGAGAACACACACACACACACTCACTCACTCTCTCTCTCTCTCTCTCACTCTATCTCACACACACACACACTCACTCAGATCTCTCTCTCTCTCACACACACACACACACACACTCTCTCTCTATCTCTCTCTCTCTCACACACACACACAAAGACACAAAATGGCAGATTCCGCTGTCATTGTGTGTGTGTGTCTCTCTCTCTCTCTCACACACACACACACAATGACAGATTGTGCTGTCATTGTGTGCATGTGTGTGTCACACACACTCCCTCTCTCTCTCTCACTCACACACAAACATACGTACACTTACAAATGCAGATTGCAAAATTTGTGTGAGTGTGTTTGTATCTCTCTCCCTCACACACACAAACAAACAAATAAATGCAAATTGCAAAATCTGTGTATTTGTGTCTCTCTCTCTCTCTCTCTCACACACACACACACATTGATCTCTCTCTCTCTCACTCTCTCTCTCCCTCTCTCTCTCTCTCTCTCTCTCACACACACACACACACACACACACACAAAATGACAGATTGAGCTCTCAATCTGTCATTGTGTGTGTGTGTCACACACACACACACTCTCTCTCTCACTCACACACACACACACACACACACACACACATTACTAGTCTATTGAGTTATTTGTTTGGATTTACGATTTTTGTAACTAAGTTCTAAAAATGATTCTATCAATAAAAGTACTAAAATGATGACCTCAATTCAAAAAGTCACCACTTCAATTTTTTTTTACTTTTTCGAGCTGATTCCAGCAAGTATATGCATAACAATATTTTATTTCAGTTTGACTCAGGTTTTCAAAGATCCTATTCAGATAGATGAAGTTTTACGGCTTTTACGAAATTTCTTAACTTTCTTTCAAATTAAATATCTTCTAAGTATGAGTTCCGATTCAAGTGATGTAGAAAGCAATATTGCTCTATTTTTTGAGTTCTTTGCATTGACTGTATGGATGATTAGTTTAAAGTATTTCTATATAATGTGACCCATAATCAGACCCATATAGGCCTGTTATCTTTTCTCAGATTGAATTGATACAAAAAGCCTAATTACTCAATTCTAAGCGAGCTAACCATAATTTATGTGAGGGGGTTACGCCTGAGGAGGTGTGTAACCACCCGTCGTATAGGACACCTGAGGCCGAGTCTAGATCAGTTAGAACTAAAAGATTGAGGCATAGATACGACACAAAGAGGAGACTTTTAGGTAGGGGTGGTCCAGCAGGCTGTGTTACGCTTGAGGAGGTGCATAATCACCCGTCATATAGGACTCCAAAGGCAAAGTCTAGAACAACTAGAGCTAGATGACGAGGGCGTAGATTTCAGGCGAAGAAGAGAGCTTTTGATAGGGTTGGTAGGTTATTTGAGGTGGGAAGATCGCTCTTGACTCCATCTCATCATGATTTGGAATGGATGGAGTCTGCATGTGATTGTTGTTCGGCCTTGCGATGGAAAACAGAAAGGAATAGTCGTTTCTGTTGCATGAAAGGCAAGGTGCGTTTCGTCACCTTCCGAGGTACCATCCGCAATCGACGTCCGACCAATACGCAAACCATCTACAATCCACGTCCGGACGCCCGTCAACGACGGACATACCCACTAGTCTACACACATGCGGATACTTTAATATCAAGAATCCTGCCGTTCCAAAAAAATTTCTATGTATATCTTGACTTCTTCGTTTGATGAAAAGCTCCTCTTATTGATAGATCATGATTCAATACCCAAGAAGCTTTTTGATATTCACGGGCAATCCAAGTTCCATCATCCTCCTCATTGTAAAAAAATGCAGAATTGATTGAGGATCTTGGTCTCCTTGTTTGTCACCATAGTTTAAAGAGCTGATTTGAATCTCTACTAGACTTGAGGGCATGGCATAACAAAGCTAAAGCATTATTGTTTCGTGCTTCATTGAAGTGATTACTGTGTTGCAAATTACAAAAAAAATTAAAAAAGACTATAACCTGAGGTTAGCTCGTCATTTAACTTTGGCTTAACTAGCATAGTTTGTTCATTTTATTAAAACAGACAAATTTGAGCAGCCCAACCAGCCACAGGTTGTCACGGGCAGCACATGCTAACCAATAGTGTGCCCAGCTGGATGTCCAAATCCTCTTAAAATTTAAGATTATTTTGCAGTTTTGGTGACGTATGTTACATTGAATCCATTATGGCAAGACATGATTGGGCCACATGGAATAAAAAGTGAAAAAAAAGGTATCTTTACAAAAAGCTCTTTTAACATTGGGACCTTCAACTTTAATGCTTCCCCCCAATGCTAGACACATTTTCTCTTACTGTATTGCCTCATCGAAAGTTAGAAATGACATCTTGCAATATATCTGTTTCAATGACCTTCCCGTATGAGCATAGTACATTTAACTTTTGTCATATAACAGGTTGTGATATTATCCTCCACTGGCATGGGTGAAGATGATCCAGGATTAGCCGAAACAACAGTCTCTACAACATGGAGAGTGGTAATTTGGTTATCTGAAATACATTGGTTTGCAATGGACCCTTCTATGGTCTCTTCACTACAAGCGAAGCTTGCTTAACTGCTTTTTTGAATGGAACGTAAATTGTAGCGTGTGCCAGACATGGAGGTAGTACATGTTAAAAGAAGACAAATTCGGTAGGATAGATGTTAATTAGAGGTTAACACAAAACTTATTCGATTTATGTCAAGCAGATAAGATAACACATAATTACTACTAGTTGGTGGTATATTCTTCGTTTTGAGAGATCTTGAGCAAAAAGCTTGTAAAAAAGAATTTCAATGTTGTCCAGTTGGTGCCCATTGCAAAAAAAATTTGCACACATTTTGCTCATTTTCTATGCAAAATGCTAGAGGAAATGTTTTTGCTAAGGGCACCAACAGGACCATTGCGCCAGATAAAAATCAGCTTGGGTTCCTCCATTGTGTGAGATTTGATTTCATTCTGATGTGATAATCTTACTTGAGAGAAGTACATTGTAAAAATTAGTGTGTGAAAGAAATGTGCATGCATAGTGAAGCCCACCCTCTTTGCCTCGTCGCTTATTAGCATGGGAGCAATTATTCCCAACAACATTCTCTGCTCCCCACGTGTCCCAAGCGCCCTCCTATCCTGCCCGTTGCTGCCCCCTACCTGCGTGCCCGAAAAAAATTTGTGACCTAAAGTTTTTGAAATCTAAGCCCACGTAGTGCCACGTGGCATCTTTAATATAATCCCATAAGTATCTGGGAGAAATTCTCAGTGATGTATATATAGTGAAACAAGCACATGATCTTGCATGTGTGCGTGTACTCGACGAGACAATCTGATGCTCGCTGATGCTTCGCACCCTCGAGCGCATGCTCAGGAAAAATTCGTGATTCCCACGTGCCCAAAAAATTTTGCGACTCACGTATGTGCTCGACTGTCGCGCAATTGAGCTTTTCGAGCCAATTCTTGGGGACCAGCAAAAAATTTGCTCCTGAAAATCCCGGACCATCAAACAAATCTCGGGCAGCATCTGGGGCCACGATGTCACCTGTCGCACACGCGCGGGAGGACTTCGCCCTCTTTGTGCAATATAGGAAATAGTGAGAGAGGCTTGAGCCTGCTGAAATAACCACTCTATGAAGCAAGAATCTTGCATTCTAAGAAATGAGGCTTTCTACTTGATGGAGTATTTTGTAAAGGACTTAATATACTATGGAAAGGTCCACTCTATTAGTGGCCATGGCTAGGACTGTCTTATGAGCTACCACCAGAGACAGATTTGAGAGACAATTCTGAATTTCATGAATGACCTGAGACAGGTGTTCCAGCAGTAAGAAAGCATCGCCACCGCCTTATTTTGCTGGGTTTCTCTGAAGACCGAGGAGACTGCCTTTTCAGTGGCTCAAAAGTCTAGAGAAAAGCATACAAAAGAAAAGGTCAGTGATCTGCCAAATCAGGGCTTGCAGCATGAAGTCAACAACAGCATTGGCCACTTTGAAGATGAAAGCTCATCCAAATATTGTAGCTTGAACTCATCTGTGCCCCCCTCCTCTGGTCCGCCATTACGAACGAGTTCAAGAGTGGTAAAAAGGCGAGTACTGTTTCATCTGGATGAAAACCAAACTTCTGAAACTGGAAGGAAAAATAGACTGAAACTTGAGAATGAAAATGAGTCTCATCAGGATTATGTGGACAATGACAAAGAAGAGGAAGCTCTGGGCTTTATCCCTGATCTCGTGTCTGCAGCCAAGAGCAGTGAAACTCTTTGTGAGAACTACATGGTTATTTTGATGCTTCTTAGCAAGGAAGTGTATGACTTTTCTCGTGGAGAAAAATGACGTAAAGCAAAATCAAGGAGCTCTCAAGCACTTGAAAGATATCAGATCTTACACTCTTGAAGGGTTTCAGGCTCGACTTTATTTTTGAGACAAATCCATACTTCGAAAACACTGTGCTGAGCAAGGCTTACCATATGGTTGACGATATTAGAACGTGCCATTGGGACTGAAATCGAGTGGAATCATCGGAAATGGAAGACTATGGTGCAGCTAGAGCTATCCTGGGCCGTGGCTGACCCCGACCCTCGAAAATCTCTGAGGTATGCTTCTCTTACTCATTTTGGTCTTTGTTTCCCGTTATTTCCATAAATGGATCTCTGAGGTATGCTTCTCTTACTCATTTTGGTCTTTGTTTCCCGTTATTTCCATAAATGATTGACATGTGATAAGTACCATTTCAAGTTAGGCGTGTGGTTGTTGTAGTTTTGTACGTCTGACGAGTTTCATAATGATGTTTCGCTCACACCTACAAACATTTGCTATTAAATTCTCGTAAATGGATCTCTGAGGAATGCTTCTCTTACTCATTTTGGTCTTTGTTTCCTGTTATTTCCATAAATGATTGACATTTGATAAGTACTGTTACGAGCACGTGACCAGTGCCGAACCCTAGAGAACACAGAAGGTCAGATACCACAGTCAGGGTCGTGTCCAGCATACACGACCAACAGGGCAAGACAATGTGAGTAGTGTGCCCCAGCACGGTCCATAGCCATGGCGGGCCTAACACAGTCTAGGGACCCTATCAGCAGGACAGGGCCCCCAGTTGGGTCCCGACGTGCAGTCGGCCACGTCAGTGCCACGTGGCCGACACTTGGCAGTATGTATGCTACCAGTCCTCACACTGGGCTAGGAGGGGCTTACTCTATATCAAGGAGTAGGCAAGGTTGGGTGGATCAGTTAGTGTTTGCCCTACTGTGGTGTTAGGACTTATTACAGGGCAGGGATCTTGCATTTTTTCTGGTCTTTACTCGGTTTGTTGGAGCCTCACATCTGCAATCAGATCAGCGAGCAATTCTACTCAAGAAACCGGAAATTTTGGTACCATTTTGGAACCACAAACTGGGATTTTCCGGGACAGCAGGTCTGAAATTTTGGGTGGAAGAGCTGAGAGGGTTCCTCTTCGTATTTTCTTTGGAAGTACAGTCCTCAGAAATAGCTAAGTCTTCTTTCCCTCTTTGTACTGTTATAGATTAGTCTTTTCGACTTTTTTTGAAAGGAAACGTCAGGTAATCTTTTTGTAGCTCTGAAAATGACCACTTCTTTGGGATCTGATCAACCCTTGACAAGAGGCATTGATGAATTAGAAACGGAATCCTTGAGGTTCAGTAAAGGGAAAGAACCAATGGAAGTTGAAGAACAAGAACAATTCGCCAAAGAACTCGTCGAATTGGTTACCAAGGAGCAGTTTCTCCACTTGGTAACAGAAGTGGATGAACTGAAGTTGGCATTAGCCAATTTCAAGTCCAGTGTGGACGACTCGTTCGCTGAACTCAAAGGCTTGATTTTGAGTTCCACGAAAGAAAGCCTTCCCTCCACCTCTCAGTTGTTCCCTTCTCCACTTCCATCAGTTTCGGGTGAGCCTATGCGGTCTCACCCCAGTGTCTTTAAAGATTTAAAGCCTCCTACTTTTATTGGGGAAGAGAAGGATAGAAATGCAAACATTCTACAAACCTTCCTCAGCAAATGGAAGAACATTCATGCTCTTAAACAGACCCCAAGATGTTGTCTGAATGTGGAGAATGGAAGAAAGCTTTTCAAGTGAATGAATTGGGTAGGTTACATGCCTTAAATCTAGAAAATTCAAAATTGAGTTGCAGAGAAGACCTGCAGAGAAGACTTGCTGAGCATTACCCAAAGGGTATACTACATAGAACCAAGGGTAATTGGATGATGCTGAGTAAGGAACATTACCCTGCATAAAAACTGATCGGGAAAGGAAGAATGAGGACTTATTTCGAGTTGAGATGTAACAAATTTTACTACCATCTTGCCAACATACCTAGTACCTCACTGGGTGACTAAACCCTTAGAGCACCATTGGGATATAAATCTTTGAGTTCGAATTATCTGAGCTGACTAGCTAGAGACTTTGTAAGGGCCAGGCATAAAACATGGTAGAACTCCCCTATAAACTTTGGTAATATCCTACGAGTTCGCTTCGAAGATGCTAACAATGACTTTAATGCAGAAGGAATCTTTAAGAAGTTTGAACATGAGAACACTGTAATAGTCCTCTGACTATGGGACACATCTACACAACCAGATCCGACATCAAAACAGTGTCCCAAGTCAATTGAAGATGCCTCGAGCTCTTAGGGACCTCTTTTGACCACAACATCAGATATAGAAGCGATTATGCCAATCTCATTCCAAGAGTATCGAAGAAGTTAACCATGCAATGATAGGCACAGGAGCCAAACTCCCAAAGTATGTTGCAAGATAACAGTTGGCCTTGTCACTGATCATAAATTGAACCTATGGGTTGGATCTAGGGCGGACCTCTCGTGACCTTTTAGAATCCCTCTGAGTCTTACTAGCATTCCATAGGGGTTTGGATCCTATTAAGACTAGAGTGGTTTCTAGGTTGGAGTCTCCCGAGGTCCGATTAGCTCTTACCCAAGCTCTAGATCAGTATCACTAGCATTTATAGACCAAGAATATGAAAAGTCAAGTCGAGTACTGAATCGAGTAGCCATTTCATCTCCCAGCGGTCATACCTTAGAGCCTGGAAAACTCTCATTGACTCGGGAGTACGGGGTGATTAGTACAGCCCCCGGGATTGGAAGCGGTGTTACCTTGATCACTCGCGTAAGGGCAATGTGGGCCCTCCCGCTGGGGATCTTCCGACGGGACCACTACCTCAACGGAAAATCCGCCCAACAACAAAAAGAGATCCTTTGTTTTTTCCCGTGTATAGGGCCTTTAAAGACAACATGATCAACGCATTTTTGTGAAGGTACCTCATGTATAGTCTGCACAATTGATAACATTCGTCATTTTCGTCGATAAGCTTGCAAATCTAATGGGTGCTGAGAGCAAAAGGGTCTTTTGTAGCCACTGTTGTATTTTGTTTCAGACTGGCCGTGTTATTGGGAGCAGAGTGGAAAGAGGAGATGGCTAGAAATGCATATGACAATCGCTTTGCTGAAAATAGCAGCGGTGGCAGTGAAGACGATGATGAGAACAAGGAGCTGATTTTGCTTGTGATTCGGATTTGACCTTGATTTTGAAAGCAAAGTGTAAATGTTGCACCCTTAGAGTCTGTTATGCATTTCCTGTACTTTAATAGGATTTAGTTGGGTGCAATTTTGGAATGCTTCTGGAAAGCATAGATATGGGCGGGAGAGTTGCTTGATTTCAATTCTGTTCAATATATGGATGTATTTAATTAAATAAATAATCAATTAATTAATTAATTACCAAATCACCTGTGCAATCTGTGAATACCAAATTTCACAGATGACACAGATTTTACAGATGACACAGATTTCACATGATGTACAGATGATTTGACAGATAAATCGATGATACAGATGATTTGACAGATGATACAGATGAATTCACAGATGATTGACAGATTTTACAGATGATTTCACAGAATTCACAGACTTCCACAGATTTTTTTGGCCTTTTTTTTGCATATTTTTGGGTTATTTTTGGGGGGGAAACTAAAAAAAAAACCTTAATTAATTAATTAATTAATCAATACGGTTCACCACGGTTCTGGGCAAAATTTTTTAAGAACCGTACAGTTCACTGTACGGTTCTCAGAGCCGTGGTGAACCGCTGACGGTTCATTGATTCTATGGTATGCATATATTTGATTCATATCGTTTGGGCTATTCTACATTTTCAATTTTGTCCTGTGATCAGTTCACCTTGGAACAACTGTACTAGTACAATTATGGGGTTTTCTAGGCTGATGTGCTCTTAAATCTGTAGCATTTGGATTAGTACATGTTGTGGAAATGCATGCTGCTTGATTCTGATTTGGCATGTGCAACTGCTCTTTTTTTCCAGACTACAATAGAGCTGCCATGACTTAGCTGGAATCTCTCATGTGACTTCACATTTAAATTTCATCTTCTACTTCAATTCTTCTGCCAAAACAATTGTCTTTTGTAATGAGGATGATTTGATTGAGTATTTCTATGCTATTTTGAGGTGATATTTGTGGTCCTAGCTTCTTTTTGATATTCCGATGACAGACTTCACTGTGATATTTATAGTTTCGTAATGTATTTGATTGGCAGTGATCTTCATTTGTAGCGGTGAGGTGTAGGGCATAAGTATAGTCAGGCATGTTTGTCAGTGCCTATTTTCAAGCATGTTCATCGATAAATGTGCTTCTGAAACAGCTACAGAAAAAGAAATCTGGATTTTTTCGAAACCCAGATAACAACCTATGCTTGGGCACTGATGAGACATAAGGCAAGATCTGGATAGGGTTGGTAATTGAAATCTTATGGTCATTTTTCCATATTTCTTTTTTGTCATGCTACTTCATGATGCTTCGTATTCTCTCTCTCGCATGTTGCTGCACGGAAGACACATGTATGACTTTGAACCCATCATTGAATAAGGAAATCTCCATGGCATGCTGCATAAGGAAATCACTGCCACTGCTGCTGCTGCTGTAATCTGCAAGACGCTCTGCTACAACGATTCGGCTCTCTCAAACTATCTCCATGGCAATGTCCATGCCCACAATTCAGCAGCAGCAGCAGCCTCGGCTGCTAATTGCCACTTTTAGATGTTGGCCATCTCCTGTGGAAAAGCACAGCAGGCCAAACCCTGTAAAACAAAAGACAGCTGTGCCAATAGAAAACCCTGGAAAAACCAAAAGACGCAGCGATGCCACTAGAAAAGACTAACCAATCTTTATCTCCAATTCTTTATGAGATGTCATCTGCTTCTCTGGAGTGGATAGGCGATGGAAGACTCTTTGTGCGAACTCATTTCTCTCACTCATTGAGACATGTTGAAGCAGACGAACTTGGAAGAAGTAGATTAGATCAGTAGATTAGGTTTCAGTTATAGTTCACAAAGATTGAGACGGCTTGTGAGGGTGGAGCAGAAAGCAGTCCAAATCAGTTGACAGGATTTGTTTCAATTGTAGGCAAAATGGGAAGAATGTGGCTATCGAATTGAATGCAAAAGTAGGGCAAATGGTGTGTGATAGCCACAATTGGCGAGAGGTAAGTGCGTCACCATTTTCACTGTTCTGTCCTGGGCAGGAAATCTATGAGTTGCTGGAAATTGTCGATTTTTTTTATAGACCCTTTCTCTGAAAAAAATTGATAGTTCAGATCTACAGCTTAGTCACAACAAATCAGGCAGTTGAGCTAATTTTCCTATTTTGTACACATCGTACATTTCCATTTAGCGCACAGTTTTTTAATAGCATATGCATGATGTGGTTTGAGCAGAATGAAGATTTTTGTTACTTTGAAATGTGTATGTTGGGAATCATCCTTTCAGGATTTATTGCAACTATGATATTTTAAAACACTCGCATGAATAATGTATAACCAAATATCTTTGGCGAGGCACGATACTTCAGTTTCATTGTGCTTCTACTAAGCTTGATTGCTCCTAGTTCCTACTAGACACAAGGTGACTAATAGAGAAAAAGAATTGACAGTGTTCTCAGTTCTTGGTTCCTACATGCAGTGGTGCTCTTTAGTACCTTGTCAATCTTTTAAGTTACCTATCCTTCACAGTGAATTTGAGATGAGACAGTTTATGGAGCTGAATGACCATTGGTGATTGAGGATGAGCATTGACTGTGCAGTAGATGTTAAGGCAATCTCTCTCTCAACAGTGTATGCTTCATAGCTTAGAACTGATTTTATACATAAAGAACCTTGAATGAGACATAATGCATTGCTCAGAATGGATTGGACTAACGTTGATAGGGTAATGGCTGATGTAGGATAGTGACCAAAAACCAAGTTGAGGTGAGGAGGGTTGAGCAAAGGAGCAAAGATAGTAGAAGCCAATGCGAAACAAAGATGTGGAAAATAGAATTAATCCAAGCAAAGTTGGTCATGATTTTATGATTGCTCTTGGAGACGAATTGCTGCTCAACGTTCTATGGCGGCAACCTTCACTTGTGTAACCCTACTCTCTTGTGTGCAAAGCACTGGCTCATGCTTTGGTTGCGGGCAAAAACAAAATTTATTCATGAAGGTAACTTTCCTCAAACGGGCCCTCAATATTTTTTCTCACATTCTCTTGTAAGGGTCACATCAAGCATTTTTTTGGCATTTTGTTCAATCAATATTTTGCAAGTTTTTTGAACTAGTTGCATAATGTCAAACATAAGTTTTATAAGTAAATTTCTTGCAAGCTAGTTGCATAATGTGAAAATCCCAAGTTCACTCACAAAACTTGCCAACAATCCCCTCACAAATTGTCAAACCCAAATTTTGAGGCATACGCTCAAACATATATCCATTTTAAATCGATGAAATAATCTCAATTGGATACGAATGGTCTTTTCGTTGGCAAATTTCAAAGTTCAAATTGCATATTTCAAAATTGCAACGAGATAGGCATCATCTCGTTCTTGAAGAATTTGGAGAGGAAAATTGCCACCTCTTCATAACAAAATGCCAACAAAACAATACTAACAACTTAGACTATAACAAGCAATAATAATTTGGAAGAGATCATTTCACATCCAATCTACATTATTTCATTGATTTGAAATGGATATATGTTTGATCCTGTGTTTCAAATTATAAAATGCACAAGGGATACAAATTCATATATAGATTGATTGATTGCCAATATGAGTAGTCAAACAAAAAATATAATGAAGACAATGAGTATATGTCTAGCTATAGATATAGTTGCATGAATCTCCAATTTGTAGGCAAAGAGAGGATGTGCATTGAATTGTGGAACTTTTAGTTAGAATTTAGTTAGAAGTTAGTACTTAGTTTAGTTAGAATAGATTTTATGCAATCTTTATTTTTGAAAGTTGAAACTTAGGCTTTAGGGTATAGTCAAGATTCGACGCCATGGTGAAGACAAGAGATCCCGTTGGGAGCATGTGACAGTTGCAAGAGGATATGTAAGTTCGGGTACAAAGAGGTGGACTTGCAGGTATTGCAACGTCACCTACACAGGCAGTGCTTTGCGGATTCGAGCACACCTATTGGTAGTGCGAGGCTATGACATAGCTGCTTGCATATAGGTGCCACGAGACATTGGGTTGGCAAGACCTGGCAGCGTTGCAGCTATAGAGGATGTTGATGCCCTCATCCCCGTGTTGCACATGCAGGAGCAGGTGAACTTTGAAATCTGAAATTTGACTGTTCTTGTTAGCTTTCAAGTTGTAATTTGTTACGTAATATATGGCCCATTATGCACATTACATTGCGAATCTTGATTGTTGATTCATCATTTCAAATTCCAATTTTCTGATTCTTGATTCGTGAAGGTTGAACAATGAACACTAAATCTTGTCACATGATGTCCATTAGGAACAAGAACTTCAGAGCCTCTGAGTCGCGGACTCCTCCCACATCATTGGCTCCAAAGCCTATGGGAATGCCCTCTTCCTCAGCTAAAGGACCTCACAGTCGCCCATCATTTTGGATGTTGAGCTCTCACTTGAGGAACCAATGGATGCAAATGTAGACACTGTAGCTAGCTGCTAGTGGAGGTGCATCATCCAAGATTAGACTACGTGTTCGTCCCAGAGGCAGGGACTTTTATGTGTCATCGTATAGGCAAGAGAACGTATATCTTGCCCGCATTGCTATCAGGAGGTTCTTTTTTCCACTTAGCGGTGGCACTTGAATAGGAGAAGGCGATGTTAGCTATTTCTTGGATTGGTTCAGAGTGGGGAGGGCCTAGCATGGAGTAGCTGAGGGCTAGAGACTTGCTTCAGGATGAGCAGAGAGCTAGAGCCCATCAGGTCAGTCATGACATGTGACTATTGCAAGTTGAAACTTGGCTCATATAATGATATACTTAATTAATAATATGTATTGTAGTTTGTATGGATGTTTCAATGTTGTCTTGTTTTTCATTCCTTGAACTTTCTATAAATCTTTAACCACACATTAAAAATGTAGGAAGTCCTAGGCTACGTATGGGTGCTCCATCATCTCTGATGGATGGAGTGACGCAAGGAAGAGACATGTCATCAATATAATGGTCTCTTCTTGTATGGGCAACATGTTCCTTCACGACATCGAGACACTTATGAGGTAGGTAAGATACCTTTCAAGTTTCCAAATCCCCAATATGCAGCATGCATTATGCAGTTTGCACTAGTGATTGGAATGTGGATTAAGTGTTCAAAGTGTCTGTTTTAGGCATTGTGATTACGGGCGAGTATATGTTTGGCCATATCAGAGAGGCCATTGAGGAGGTGGGGCCATTGAATATTATGCAGGTAATTTAAATTGCTTGTCAAATGTCAATGTTTATTGTTGAACTTGGTGGACGTCAATGGTCATTTGAATTTTGAATTTTGAGCTATTAACAATCAATTATTGAAATTTGATTCAAGACTCGTCACTCAAGTCTAAACATTGATTGATCATTGATTGTACAGGTCATTACAAACAATGCTTCAATATGTGTGGCCAGGGAGGCTCGTTAATGAGACCTACCCCCATATCTTTTGGATGCCCTATCATTGCCTGGATCTCATCGTTGAATATTGCCAAATTACCTTGGGTCAAGGAGATTGTGGGAGTGGCAACATTCTTGGTGAGGTTTATCACTAAGCATCCCAAGATCTTTTCCATGTTCATATCATTTTCAACCTTGGATGTTGTGAAACCTGCTCCCACCACGTTGATTCCAAATTCCAATTCCTTTCACAAATCATTTGCACATATAGTATACTGCATTGTAATTTTTAAATTGCTTGAGTGCTCAATGACATTGAAACTTGAGTCTTGAAAGTTGATTCTTGACCTATTGTATGTACATGATGACACTACATAGTACATACTATGCTTCTAAGTTCTAACTGGTCAATGGTTACTAATTGTATACATTCGCATACATATTCCTCGTTTTGGAGTGCCTCTTGAAGGTGCATAGCAGCCTAAGGCAAATGGTGGTTTCAAACCACTGGGAAGATTGGGGGCCATCACGAGAGCCCAAGTCAATCAAGTTCGAGACTACTGTGCTATCATCGTCATTTTGGGATGGGGCATGGGCTATTGTCATTAGACTACAACCCATTTACACCGTCTTGCGCCTCACAAATAGAGAGGGCTCCACTTTGGGCCTTCTTTATGAGTTCATGGACAAATTGGGAGAGCAGCTAAGCATATGCACGGATCTCAATCCAGACAATTGTATTTTAGAAGTCTAAATTCTCAATGTTGCAACTGTAGGAAAGCAAGGGACAAGTCACCAAGATCTAGTTATCAATCAATCTCCACAAAAAACAAGAGAGAAGAGGCTGGGCGCCCAACTCTAAGAGAGAGAGAGAGAAAACAGCAACAAGAGCAATGGAGAGCCAAACTGTATAAAATGGAATACACAATGAGCATCTAAGTACTCTACCTGGATGTGACCAAATGCCACCAAACCCTAAGGTTAACCAACAAAATTTCAGCTTGTAGTAGATAGGAAAGAGAGCCTTTCCACAACCAAATCTACTCAAAAATTTGCAGCAAACAAAGAGCTGAAAGTAGGAGCACAAGATATCTTTCAATCTGCAACCAAAGTGCCCAGAAGATAATGGATATATGGCTGTCTTTTTGCACAAAAAAACCAGCTTCTTGAAAATTAGGTTAGCTTCGATTGAAGCCTACACCGAAACCCAATTAGGAAGCCAAATAGTGTGATCAACACACACTCCAATAGGGCTGTATATATAGGACATCATTGTATTCCTTTATTCAGTTTATGATGATTGCTCATCTTTAGCCTTTTTAAGCATTCTCTCTTCTTGCTTTATAGCTTAAGTTTTGCTTTCTAGCACAACTAGTGAATCTTAGCTTGTAACTTGGTATCAGAGCACTTTCCTGCAGATTTAGTGATGGTTGTCCAGCACCCTACCACCCATTACATTCATCGATTTTCTCCGTCATTTTTTTTACAGATTGGTGGTGGTTGTCCAGTACCCTACTACCCATCACTTTCATCAATTTTCTTTGTAGATTGGTGGTGGCTGTCCAACGCCTTACTAACCCATCACTTTCGTTGATTTTTTTGGTAGATTTTCATTGTTTTTGCAGATTTGGTAGCTATTGTCCAGCGCCCTACTACCTCATCATTTTTGACACTTTTCGTCACCAATTTGCTGTCCATTTTTAATATTGATTGGATGTTGTCTAGCACCCTACATCACCATTATTTTCAACTACTTTACTCATCATTTTTCATATTCGTTAGCTGCTACCCAACACCCTACGACCGTCTCATTTTCAGCGGTTCTCTTCACCGACTTGCTGCCCGTTTCGGCTATTGATTGGAGGCTGATCGACGCCTTATTCAGCACCTTTTCTAGCCTATTTTTCAGCATATTGTGGATCTTGGTAGTTGTTGCCCAGCGCCCTATTATCTCACCATTCTTGATGGATTTCTCCATCGACTTGCTACTCATTTTGTTGATTATTTGTCGGCTGTCTAGTGCTCTCTTTCAGTATTTTTTTTCAGCTTATTTGGCGCGAGTTGAGGATTCGGATTGGTGGCTGGTTGGTGCATCTATTTTGTCATATCTTCAGCTTTTATCTCTCTTTGTTGGCACTACTGCACGACGGATCAGCACCAACCCAGGTATTGTGCTAATCCTTATGGGTCTCCTTTCAGGTCTTTTGTACCACCACTTGGATTTCCCTCCGCACCACCAAGATTTCCTTCTCCTACTTTTTCAAGTAATCATGAGCCCCATTTTGCTCGTGATTGATCGCATCCAACTTACTACTTATTCTGGTTCGTCTGACGAGAATTTCTTGGAAAATTTGTTCTCTAAATTAGAGACCTAATTTCTTATGTATCCCAAGACTGACACCCAGAAAGTGTAGTTGGCCGCGTTACATTTAGATGGTCGAGCTCAGACTTGGTGGCGTGTCTATCGCTCTGAGGCTACTCGTGAGGGGTTACATATATGGCCTACTTTTTGTCATGATCTTCGTATGGCTATGATTGACCTACAATGGTTGGTTCGCCAACGTGATCTGTTTCGTAGCCTTCGCCATACTAGTGATTTTACTGCTTATATTGATCAGTTTTCTAAGCTTTCCTACTTTTTTACTGATCTTCATCCTACAAAGCTTATTTCACATTTTATTGCCGGTCTTAACAGCTCCTTATGATATGATGTCTCATCTTTTTGGTCTCCTACTCTCTCAGATGCTATCTCCTTGGCTACTACCTTGCAGCATAAGTATTCTGAGTTATCCAGTTCTTCTCGTTTTTCTCGCTCTCATTCCACTACTTCTCCTACTTTGGCTTCTTCTACTTTGGCTTCTTCTACTACCGTTCCTCTTCGCTCTCCTACACCTCGTCCTGCCTGTGTTCAATGTTATTCAGCCGTAGAGTTCGTTGAGATTCAGCAGAAGCGCCTGTGTTATCTTTGTAAGAGTCCAGATCATCTATCCCGTTGTCCTACCGTTGTTTTTTATTATGAGGCGCTTATTCCTGATGATTCTGATGTTTATATCCAGATTTTTGATACTCCCAACCCACATCTGTTGATGAGCCGGCTGACCCACTTCCTAATGATCCTACTTCCGTCGCTTGCCATGCACAACTTGCTTATGCTACTTGGGCTGGACGTCCTGGTCCTCATTTTATTCAATTACGTGTCCGCATTTGGGGACGAGAGTATATTGCTTTGGTGGATACTGGCAGTACACATTCATTAGCAGTTACATTTCCACCAGGATTCGTGCTACACCTATTTCTGCTACAAAATCTTTCAGTGTCGAGGTTGCTAGCTCACATTCTTTTATCAGCTCTCAGATGTTTCAGAGCTTGGACTATAACATTGGTGAGTTCTCTGGATATGTAGATTTCTATATTATTTCTCTGGAGTGCTATGCCATTATTCTTGGTGCAGATTGGTTTTCTTCACTTGGTACTGTTGTTGTGGATCTTTCTCAACAGACACTGTCTTTTACACATGCTGGTCGACACATTTACTTTTTGGTATGATGGTGACTATCAATTGGTTACCAGGAAATAGTTTATGCGTAGCCTGCCAAAGGCTCAGGGTGCACTTTTAGATCAAGCCATCAATATTTTGCTAGAGGATTGTTAGATATTGTACATACAAATATTTGTGGCCCAATGTAGAATCCTTCATTAAAGGATGCAAAGTACTTCATCACTTTTATTGATGAATTTTCCAAAAGGACGATGGTGTACTTTATTAAGAAGAAATCCGAAGCTTTCAATCGCTTCAAAATCTTCAAGGAGCGTGCAAAGAAAGAAACTGGTAAGAAGATCAAAGCCCTGAGGTCCGACAATGGTGGAGTACATCTCTACTGAATTCAAGGAGTACTGCTAGAGCCAAGGCATTCAACAACAGTTTATCACTCCCTATTTGCCTTAGTCAAACGACTTAGCCGAGAGGAAGAATCGTACCCTTGTACAAATTCTTTTGGGATTCATTCTTTACATTGTAATTTGCCAAATTTTGAATGGAGAACATTACAATACTTGAAAGAGAATTTACAGGTTCCCATTCATGTATATTTGATAAATATGAATCTACAATACAAAAAACCATTGTAAGTTTTCATTGTTAAATACAACTACATGTTAGAGTTGAAAATTAAAGTCATTCAAAATTTTACGATACTTACAATTACACTTTTGATCATCACAAGGATTCCTAGAATCCACTTTCAGTTCCAAATGCATGTAAACATGTTGAACATGACCTTTGAAATGGATTGTCCCCATGTCCCCATGAAGATACTTTAAGAATCCTGGCGTTCCAAGAAAAATTATATGTATATCTTGCCTTATATCATCCTCCTCATTGTAAAAAAATGCAGAGTTGATTAAGGATCTTGGTCTGCTTGTTTGTCGCCATAGTTTGAAGAGCTAATTTGAATCTCTACTAGACTTGAGGGCATGGCATAACATGGACTAAAACATTATTGTTTCGTGCTTCATTGAAGTAATTATTGTGTTGCAAATTACGAAAAAAATAAAAAAGACTATAACCTAAGATTAGCACGTAATTTAACTTTGGTTTAACTAGCATAGTTTGTTCTTTTAACTAAAACATGCAAATTTGAGCAGCCCACACGGGTTGTCACGGGCAGGACATGCTAACCAATAGTGTGCTTGGATCCTATCCAGCCGGATGTCCAAATCCTCTTAAAATTTAAATTTATTTCCGATTCTGGTGACGTACGTTACGTTGAATCCACTATGGCAATACATGATTGGGCCACATGGACTTAAAAATTGAAAAAAAAGGTATATTTACAAAAGGCCCTTTTAACATTGGGACCTTCTTTAATGCTCCCCCCAATGCTAGACATTTTCTCTTATTGTGCATATTGCCTCATAGATCTCAAGGCAACATAATGGAATCGAAGGAGGCATTGTGCTCTTGTTAACACAAAAGTTAGAAATGACATCTTGCAATATATCTGTTTCAATGACCTTCCCGTATGAGCGTAGTACATTTAACCTTTTCTCATATAATAGGTTGTGATATTATCCTCCACTGACACGTGTGAAGATGGTCTAGGGTTAGCCGAAATAGCAATCTCTACAACCATGGAGAGTGGTAATTTGGTTATCTGAAATACTTTGGTTTGCAATGCATCAATTATCCCCCCTTCTATGGTCTCTTCACTACAAGCGCAGCGTGCTTAATTGCTTTTGCGAATGGAACGTAAATTGTAGCGAATGCTAGACATGGTGGTAGAACATGTTAAAAGAAGACAAATTCGTAGGATAGATGCTAATTAGAGGTTAACAAAAACTTGTTCGATTTATGCCAAGTAGGTAAGATAACACATAACTACTACTAGTTGTTGGTATATTCTTCGTTTTGAGAGATCTTGAGCAAAAAGCTTGCAAATTTTTTTTCAATGTTGTCTTGCAAAAAACATTTGCACGCATTTTGTTCATTTTCTATGCAAAATACCAGCAAATGTTTTCGCTAAGGGCGCCAAGAGGACCATTGCGCCAGAAAAAAAGCGTGCAAAGTTTTTTGCTAAGGGCGCCAACATGACCATTATGCCGGCGCAATGGTCCTATCGACGCCCCTAGCAAAACAAATTGCTAGCTCTTTGTTGATGTTTCAGTATTTTTCGTATTTTGCTTTAACTTACATCTGAATTGAATCATTATTTTGTATGCTGAAAAACATTCTAAAAGCCAAAGATTTTGCACAAATGTGTGCTTTGTATGGAGATGAGCAATGAGCAACCATTTACTCAAGAAATGAGCAAAATGGTTGCAAATGTTTTGGACCATTGCATTGAAGCATGGTTTTACTGGCACCCATGGCAAAAAAATTTACAATCAGACACAAAACCATACAATTGGTGCAATATTTCTTCTGGTGTCCATGGCAAAAAAATTTATAACCAAGCGCAATGGTGTTGCTGGTGGCCATTACAAAAAAATTTGCAACGCAATGAATGTACTGGCGCCCTTTGCAAAAATGAGCAAAATGGTTGCAAATTTTTTTGCAATGGATGTCAACATCACCATATAATTATTTTTGCTCTATAACTTTGCTCCAACAAAACAAAAAAAATATTGCAATTCACTTTTTTGGAATGATATCTGAGATGGATGAAAGCTAGAGGTTGATGGTTAAAGGTTGTTGAATACTGGGAGTTGATGGCCGATGGAGGTTGATAGCTACTGAGGTTGTTAGAAGCTCGAGCTTTGAACAACCACCCACTGTAGCTTGAGGGTTTGAAGAAAAAAGAGTAGAGAGAATGGAACAAGAGTGAGGAAAGAAGGTAGAGAGTGCGGGAGGGAAATGAGAGGGAATGGAGTAGCCGGTGAGCCGCACAATCTAGGTACTAGGTTATGGTCGTTGGGGCCCTTGATATTCCATCAAACAACATTTGTTCAATTTCCCACGGGATGGTTGTCTCATGTGGTCGGGCACCACAATAGTCACTACAGAGAGTCTACAGGGCCTCCCAAGACGACATAATCAAGACGTTTTTTAAAAGTTCCTGGTGCATGAAGTACATCAACTAGTAAGATTCGTCATTTTTGTCGATTTAGGTGCAATAGTAGTCACCACAAAAAGAGATCCTTTGTTTTTTCTTGTGTGTAGGGCCTCCAAAAACAACATGATAGCGCATTTTTGTGAAGGTACCTCGTGCATAGTTTGCACAATTGATAACATCCGTCATTTTCGTCGATAATTGTATTGGATTTTTGAAATGCCATTAAAAGAAAATCTTGATTTCTTTTTTGCCTAGACTAATATTATGAAGCAGCTGTTTACTGCCAACTATTTTGTTTTTGCTCCTTTCATGCATTTTCCAACTATAAAGACAACTGTGCACACCTCTGAATTTGCTTCTTCCTTAAGGTGATCAGCAAAGTGAGAACTTGTCGTACCTTCTATAGATTCTTTTCTTAGACTAACATTATGCAACAATTGTTTGTTGTCAACGTTATTCTTTTTTCTCTTTTCATGCCTTCTTAAGCTATCCAAAATTTCCGTGTCATGCTCCTCAAGATGCCATGTTGAATATACATCATCAACAACCATGCACCCTTATATTGAACTTGTCGTACCTTCTATTGATTCTTGCACTATACTAAGGGTGATTTCACACACAGGCCCAAGGCATGGCCAGGTGTCTGAATACCAACATTTTATTGGTCTACAAGGTAGAAATGGCTCTGGTCCATTTTCACACCCAGCTCAACTTTTACGGGCCACTTCTTTTGCGGGACTAATCAACCATTCTCCTTCCTAAAAGTTTCCCGCCCTTTTCCGCCTTCACGGTTTCTGCTCCATCATGACTCGTCGCGCGATCCTCCATGCTCTGTTCCAGTTATGACAGACCACGATTGTGCCTCGTCTGTTTCCATGAGGTGCGATGCCCTGTGATCAGGTAACTTGCTTGCGTTTTTTACAGGTGCGCTTCAACTAGTTGTGGTGCGCAACATCAATTCTGAATCCTCGGCTAGATCAGAATTCTTTGTTGTTCTTTGGGTGGAGCTTGTTGTCTTGGATAGAGAATGTGATCCGCTTTCATGTAGGCCTGGAGTTCCCATTTACGAATGCAAGTCCCACAACAATTCTTAATTTGTATGCTTCCAGAATTAGCTTACTAAAGAGCGTGAGCACTGATCTCCCGTTGCACTCTCTCTCTCTCTCTATTCCAAAAACATTGAGGTCTACAAAGTGAAAATCTCATTGGAAGCTACAAAGCATGTACATGTTCACATTAGAAATCATTATGCTTTGTGTTACTTTTGTTATTGTCTCATTGCAATCAATTTTGCATACAGTGTCAACTCATCTCAAAAATTCCAGATTTATTCAAGATGATCACATATATTAATGAAGCATTTGCTTAATTTTGTTGACATAAACGATGTTAAAAATGACATGCTCTAGTGTACACTAGTGAAAATAGCCTTTTTTAATTTTGAAATTTGTTTTTCTTGAGATTTTGAGAAGAATTTTCCTGTTCTGTTTTTAATTGATAGCGTCTTAATCGGGATGACTTTGTTGGATATTTACCTTTATTATTTGAAGAAGAATGAATCTATTTGTGCAAAGAAATGCAATTCTCAAAGTTAAAAGCCTGGGGTGCACCACAATTGCACCAAAATTTCACAAAAAATTGATGAAAAAATATGAGTCTTTCAAATTGGATTGGGTCAATCATAGATCAATGATTTCGAAATAGGTACTCGGTCACATAAGCGAGCTTTTGGTTTTTTGGTAAAGTTGACGATCTCACATGCTAACGATAGAGGAATGTTGCCTGAAGATTCTTTTCAAAGTGATTGGCACTGGACCGTTTTAGAGAACGGTTGGTCCGAGAAGACCAAACTATGGATGTATTAGAAAACTAACTTGTTCATACAAGTTATTCTAGACAAGATTCCTATTGTTGTTGGACAATAGTCATACACATGAAAGAAAACACAAACCACAATGATGAAGCATAATGATGAGATGTACTCGAATTATGTCCCATTGCAAATGGACTAGAGTGCACTGCATACTTATAGACAATAGTATATGCCAAAAAGCAAAAGCAAAAGCAGCCTAAAAGCAACCTAAAAGCAAATGCTTAATTAATGTCTCTATATAAGGTAAAAGCACTAGACACCTATCCATAGCAAAACTTGTGTTCCAAATCAAGCACTAGAATTTCGAACTTAAGTCTAGCTAAATTTTAAATTGACTTTGTCAAATATAATTAAAGGCCCTTAGAATTAGCATGTAGGCATGGCCTAATAATCCTAATTAATCCTAATTAATCCTAGATGACGACATTGGGATAACAATGTGAACATTAATCCTAACACCCCTTAATGTTTACATTGTTAATAACAAGAACTATGCATAGCACAAGTATGTATGTGTATCTTCCATGACGCCCATGTAATGAAGATTTTCAATTTTGATATAGAATCCACGATTAACTCTAATTCGAATGTTTTCATAACTCGATGTAGAAGATCCTTCATATGATGATGTAGAATTTCTTCGTATAGCGATCCTTTTCATATGAACCTATTTCATATGACTTCCTGATGTCTCATGCTTTTTTCCTCATGTCCCTTAGTGCGTATGTGTGACCACTATGAGTGTAACATATCACCATCCAATACCTTGACTTCTTTAGGCTCAAACAACTTGACTCCCCATGAATTAAATTATGTGGACATGATTAACCTTTGCCATAACCCTGGGAACTTTGCTTGAAGATTAACACCAATCCAAATATGAAAGTAATAGAACATTTTCAATAAAAAGATAAAACGTATGCGCAATACTTCCTCACACAAAGTAACTAATACTCCTCCTTAAATACTTTCTTACACAAAGCACTTGACACTATCTGTTCCATGGAATTTTCTAGCGCTATCTCACACATAGAGTCACTTGCCCCAAACAACTTTCCAACCTAGAAAGCATCTCATCATGACATCTATTTTATCATTGCTTATGAAAATTCATTAAGAGTATGTTTTGACACTTTGTCAAATATGTATGCAAACTTCCCAAGTGGTATATATCCATCTTCTTGTCGATTAAGCGATTCAAACACCTCTATCATAAAACAATTGTCGTGAACATTTTTCTAACGCATCCCTACATCGAAGTCATCCATGATGATAAACAAAAGTAGAGATAAAAGATTTCTAATATTTCTTCACCTTGAAAGAACCATGCTTCACTTAAGAAGACTTCATGTTAATTTTCTAAGATTAATCAATAACTTGTCGATTCGTAGAAATGAACCCTGTTGTTTTTCTTGATGCTAAATAACAACCTATACTGTTAATTTTGAATGGCTAACCAATAACATATTGATTCAATAAATGAATCATGTTGTGTTTATGAGGCTAGATCACAACCGTTCTTGTTAATTTCTCTTAGCTTCCAAATCTTATTGGAAACAACAAAATTTACCACATGATAGACTATGAACTTGGATAGATTCAAGAATTTGAAAAAAACATAGAACTTTTTTTCAACTCAAACTAGACCTTCTTAGTAGAATTGATCTCACTTGGTACCACCACATGAATGACCAACTATGAGTTGGATGGTATCCAAAAATTTACTTGACAACCACATCAAACAACCACTTTGATTAATCCTAAATCTCAAGTGATATCAGTTCAGATAGACATGAAAGTTTTTTACCACATAAACAAGCTACTATGACCTGAATAGAAACCAAAGCAACAAGACACTTGGATCTTTGTACCACGCTTTTCACTTGTAACAATGAACCTATCATTTGGCCACCGTGATAATAAACTATGAAACAATGAAGCATTCTTTTGAATTGAATATTGATTTACTTATATAGACCCATAGTTTATATTTCTCATGCAACTCCCTCTTAGAGCTTGTACCTTTGTCGATTCCAACCTCGACTTAACCTTGTCCAATCTTAAAACTTTTGAAGTTGATATTTTGGTGATTTCCTACTTCCACCAGCTATTGATTTGTACCTAAGATTGGAGGCCAAACTTCGTAGTTTCCTCATGTAGCACAACTCCTCTCTTGGTAGCAATGAATTTTCTTCTACAAAACTGCCACCGTTATAGATGAAAATTGAAATTGTATTTTCAATTTACATTATTATTAACATATCCTTTCTAGTTGCAAAAACCTGATCCTTCAATACAAACCTGCCTACACATGTATCGAAAAACAGACATATCAAAAAGACGCATCACCATAGTTTTGGAAGACCAGTAGAAAAGAGGAGGTAGCCTTGTATTGTAGATTATTAGCACTGTGCCCTTCCAACAAGGCCAATGTCTAAATTCATATCCATGAGTCCATTTGGTACTCAAGCAGCAGTCGAATTTGAAACCAGCCAATTCACAATGGAAAGTCTAGTAAAAGAGCACGTCCCCATGGAACTCTGGACCCAAATTCCAGTCTAGCTTTACAAGTCAGTAGAGGATTCAATACCCACTAGAGAAAGCTATTGAAGGCTCCATAGGGACATAAATCTTGGATGTATGGAAGGAGAAAGTACATTTATCTTATCCATGGGGATGAGCTCTAAAGACATTCAGTTCAATCCAGTGTGGTAAGAAACATTGAACTGTATCAGTCTCCCTGATGAAAGAAGATCTATGATGCATACATAACACTTTGCACATTAGACACAATTGAAATTGCATCCATTCCTTTGAAATATTGCATCTACATTGGCATTTATGCATGAGATTGAAATACGAGCATACTATCATGACCTTTGGAAAAGTGGTGCATATGCCAAAGTAAGAGCATGAGATGGGTGTTTTGGAGGTACAAAAGAATCAAGATTAGAAGACTGAAGCTAGAGGAAACATCCAGCAACACTACTGCAGTTGCTATCAGAGGAATACGAATGGTTAGCATCACTTAGCTTAAAGGTGCCTATCCTAGAAAGACAATTACATCAACACAAAGCCAAGCTGCGAAACCAAAGATTCCAGGTCCGTCGTCGTATGGGGGCTATACTACCCAGCGAAGGTCGCCAATGTTGGCCGAATTTTTGACATAAAAAATTGGGCTAATCTGGGACAAAAGACGGTTGCGGAGTATTTGATGAGCACCAAAATACTGTGGATTCGGCTTAAGTTGACACAAAATACTGGACCAGAAATGGGTCTCAGCTTGTCCTTAAAGTGACTAAACACGTTAATTATTAATAGACGATAGATCTTTATAAACGGTCTCAAAAACTGTAAAAAATATGTGATATATATTAGTTTTTGTAGGATCGAAAAAAAATGCCGGTCCCATATAAAACTAGGTCCCAGCCCGCCCAAATGTGGCTAATCAGATTTTTTTACAGTCTTAAAATTGGCCCTGATATAAAAATGCTGACAATGTCGAGCACAATTTTGATGTACTCGAAAATATTTTTACAAATACAAACACTTCTATGTTTTTCAGGAACGGTCAATTTCTTCCAAAATTGCTTTAGTCTGTCACTTGAAACAACGTCAACAGTTTGAAGAAGGAAAAATGGATCAATTGAATTATCGATAGAAAAATTGGCAGAATGGCATACACCAGTGCCTAGGCAAAGTGGTTTTTCAAAATATGGGTACATGGCAATTTACGACATAAAAAACGCAGTCACAAAAATTATGCAGCAAGGCAAATGAGAATGACAAAATTAAATATCAGAGGAGGCCAACATGGCTAACCAACTTGAAAAAAAAAAACAAAAGTTTTTATGGCCCTTGCAAAAGTCATTTCATTAAGGTTGGGACCTAATGAGCTAATGAAGGGTGGGGGGGGGGGGGGGAGGAGTTGAATTTCTTTTAAAAAAATCTTAGAGTGACATCACCTCCTTGCCAAGTGTCAAAAGAGGGGGCTGGATGTCTACATCACTATGGAAATCATAAGAGAAATTTTGATAAAATCTACTTGGACACGAATGTCCATAGGTCAATGAAAAAGTACAAGGAAAAAAAGATAAAAGAGAATGTTGGCTGATGTGATGGGTCTAGTTACATTTCTCACAAGCTGAAAAGGAGGAAAGGGACTGAAAAATGAAGGGTTGCCAAAATGAAGGGTGGCTCACCACCACCCTATATAACAGCACCAAAACATTGAGTTCAGAGGTCTGAAGAAGAAAGAGGGTGTAGTGAATCAGTCCTCTGTTATGCTTTGTTTTTTTTCTATTATGCTGCTGTGTTATACTGATGTGTTGAAGGAAAATGATTTATATCATGCAAACTCATCTTTTCTAACCAAACTGACCTCAAGCATGCATAGAAATTTCAAAACCGATTCTCTCTCTGGATCAGCATCACCACATTTTCACTCATTCTCAAATACATACTCATTAGTAGATAGCTGCTCATAGACATGCATTTGTGCATGTTTGAATCTATATGACAAGTTCTCCAAGTAGCAATATCACGAACTTACATAGCTCCTATCTCTTCCTCTAGCAACAACAAAGCAAAGCAATAAGACCGTTATTTCTCTCTCTCAAGACATTCATCTCACAGCTTTTGCAACAATATAATAGTGTACTCATTTAAAGAACAAAATTCCTCTTTGAAACAGATTCTCCTACAACAAGCAACATCTCTTAGATGATCAACTCAGCCTCATCAGTAGCAGCACAGGTGATGCCATCCTTCTCCTTCAGCACATCAATATAACACAACAACATAACAATATCAAAGCACAACATAACAAGGAACTAATTCATTACACCCTCTTTCTTCCTCAGGCCTCTGAACTCAACATTTTGGTGCTGTTATATAGAGAGTGGTAGTGAGCCACCCTTCATTTTACAGTCTCTTCTCCTCCTTTTCAGCTTGTGAGAAATGTAACTAGACCCATCACATCAGCCAACCTTTTCTCTTATCCTTTTCTCCTTGTACGTTTCCATTGACCTATGGACACTTGTGTCCAAGTAGGTTTTATTAAAATTTCCCTTATGATTTTCATAGTGATGTAGACATCTCCTTTTGACACTTGGCAAGAGGGTGATGTCACTCTAAGGTTTTTTTTTGAACAAATTCAATTCCCCTCCCATTAGCTCATCGCGTCTCAACCTTAATGAAATGACTTTGCAAGGGCCATAAAAACTTTTGGTTTTTTTTTTTCAAGTTGGTTAGCCATGTTGGCCTCTTTTGATATTTAATTTTGTCGTTCTCATTTGCCTTGCCATATTTTTTTTGTGACTACATTTTTTGATGCCGTAAATTGCCATGTACCCACATGTTGAAAACCATTGTGCCCATGTATTGCAATGTGCACGCTATTTGTCGATTTTCTACTGATCCAATTTTGATTCTTCAAGGTTGTTGACGTTGTTTCAAGTGACAGACTAGAGCAATCTCGGACAAAAACTGACCATTCTTGAAAAACATAGAGATTTTTATATTAGTAAAAATATTTTCGAGTATATTAAAAATTGTGTTCGACATTGCCGACATTTTTATATCCGGGCCAATTTTAAGGCCGTAAAAGTTTTGATTAGCCACATTTAGGCGGGCTGGGACCTATTTCTACATGGATCGACATTTTTTCCTCGGTCTTACAAAAACTATTATATATCACATATTTTCGACGGTTTTTAAGACCGTTTATAAAGATCTATCGTCTATTAATAATTAACATGTCTAGCCACTTTAAGGATGAGGCTGGGACCTATTTCTACATGGACTGACATTTTTCGTTGGGTTTTATAGAAAATTAGTCTCTGTCAACTATTTTCGACGGTTATTAGGACCGTTTATAAAGATCTATCGTCTATTAATAACTAACGCGTCTAGCCACTTTAAGAGCAGGCTGGGACCCCTTTCTGGTCCAATATTTTGTGTCAACTTAAGTCGATTCGCAATATTTTGGAGCTCGTCAAATACTCTACAACCGTTTTTTGTCCCAAATTTTCAAATTAGTCCGATTTTTTATGTCAAAAATTTGGCTAACATGTGATAATGTATGGTTGTTGTACGAACATGGACAGTAGAATATCATATCTAAGTGTTTATGACAAGTTCTTATTAAGTTTTCATCTTCTGTGTGTGGTTGATACATGATTTCTACATTTGTAATAAAACTAGATGTGCTCTCCAAATTTGCCAAAGATCAAGGGGCATAATTAATTAAGCTTTTGTGCTGATTTTGGAACATATTCAACATTTTCTTTCTTGTTTGGTTTGGTTGTTTTTTTTCTCTTTATAACCCTCATACTTGTATGTATCTATTTTTTGCGCTCTTAATCTAGTACCATCTACATCTACCCTCAGCCTCTCTCGTCCACCTCCTAGTTGTTTCTCCTTGACGTTGCCCTCTTCACAAATGTCTCTTCTTCATTCGACCGCTCTTCTCTTTTTATCTCTCCTTCCCATGAAACCCCTTGTGTTTCTTCCACCCTCCACACCACCCCCTCTACTACAAATTTTTCCTCCCATGAGCGCACACACACAATCACCAAATCATTTTTTTCTCTAATCAATATGAATATGAAATTTGTAATATATAATCTTACTTTTTCTTGTTTTTTATTACAAAATTTTAACATTTAATCATAATATATTATACCGAATGCTGGACTACAAAGAAAAAGCCACACATTCATTCATCTTCATAGACTTGTTTGTCTCCTATGATAAATGGAGATCTAATCAAACGAAAAACTATCACGTAATTATTTAAAAGTAGAAATAAAAAAAAAATGTATTGGCACGATATTTGTGTCACTTAAAAAGCATTGCAATATTTGCTCATACTATTCACTATTTATTGTACTTACAAAATCTACAATAAATCATAAACTCATAATATCCAAATTAAACATACAATAACTTCATTAGATTATTTAAAAAAGAATGATTACGTTATAATGTTATCATCCATGTTTTATGTCTATTTGAGACTTCTTTTTTGGCTTTTAAGCACACAACAATATTGGTTTTATTTGCAAATACTAGAACAAATCATAGGCACATTAAGAATACAATGTTTTTATTCAATTCAAATACAAAACAATGATCACATTACATTGTCATCGTCATTGTTCTCTACCATTTTAAGATTTTCTTTTGCTTTTAAGCATAGACTTTTTGGTATTTTGATAGCTACATTTTTACATCCTAAGACTTCTTTCCTTGTCCAACTCCAAATAATTGTGTTCAAATACTCCCATCGCTTGGGATCTCTTTTGTTGCAACGCCAGTACTTATTCCAACAATCATTATATACCTCAGCATCTAATGCACCTTTTTTTTGTGAGATAGGAGCCCAATATTGTACTTTCACTTTCATGTAGTTTGTGGACGTCCTATTTGTATCAATGTCACTCATGACAATTCTCAGCCATATTGGATATATTGTGTTACTTGGCCTCACAAGAATAAACTTATTTTTCTTTACGTCAATCTCAGAGTTGAATGTTTTCCTTGGTTTATTGAGAGCTGAACCACAATAATGCCCATCATGCGCTTCCAATCCCATCATATCTCTATTATCATCGTGAATGTGATTTTCTTCTTCCATGAAGATTGAACTTCTAGGCCCAAATTTCCTACAAACAAC
Organism: Diphasiastrum complanatum; assembly: GCA_029204225.1. Lineage (NCBI taxonomy): Eukaryota > Viridiplantae > Streptophyta > Lycopodiopsida > Lycopodiales > Lycopodiaceae > Diphasiastrum > Diphasiastrum complanatum. Next base: position 5,787,080 of record CM055112.1, read on the forward strand.
TGGCTCTTGCATGGTCGGTGTTTTTATAGAATTAATGTTCTTCCAATACTCAATGACTGGTTGAATCCACTTGTATATGATGATTGTTGACCTCGCCTGTTTTCCAAAAAGACACATAACTATTTGAACCTTCCAAGACTTGCTTATTATTTTTTATGTATTCAAAGACTAGAACAATTTTTGTTTGCCCATGAGAAAGCTTTGGCTTATTTTGAGCATCACGTTCCCAAAGTTCGATATCTTTTTGTGGTAGCCATTGAATTGCCTTAGGGTGCATTTCGTATTGCATCAATGGTACACCATCTTGCATGTAAAAACGAAATTGCAATGGTTTGGAGTGTCCTATCAATGTTTTGTTCTTATCACACAAACAATCATCTACATAGTCTTTGAAGTTTGAAACTTTTTTAACTAGGAATGGAGCGGGATTTGCACTTGTACACTCATTGAAGCATCACATTAGATGAGGAAATGTAAATACACCAATGCATCAATATCCTCATGTGTATGTTCCACCATGAGAAACCCTAATTGAACCATCTCAAAGATTCCTCTAGCGACAAGCAAGAAAAGATATGCAAACACATATCCATTCTTATTTTCATATTCACACTTGTCTAATTGTAGTAGCAACACATAAGGCAAGCATTTGAAACTTGCAAATCTCATTGAACTATTTTGTGCAAATTGAACATCTTGACTTTGTAACTAAGTAGGCATTGTTGAACCCATGACTTAGTTACATCCAACATTCTCACCTGGCAGATGACCAAATGCTGTTGAAGCCACATTTTCACTATTTTCAATGTTTTCACATTGCACTTGTGTATACTTATTATTTTCGTTTTTGACCTCCATATGGTAATCCAACGCCACCCTTGAAGTTAAAGCTGTAAACAGATTACTCGTTAACGATGTTTTTTCTACAAGCAACAAGTCTCTATAAACATGCTTGTCTTTTTTTTCCAAATTCTGTAAACACATTGCTAGAGAGCCCGCTGTAAAATTGGGATCCCCTGGCCAAAGACCCATTGAAAAGTATCCATATCCATTTTGACCATGTCCATGTGTTATCATTCATGTCAATGATATCGGTAATTGCATCGCATGGCCCAATGACTTTGGTGTAGGCTGAAATTGTGGTATGAATGTCTTTTGTTGATCCATCTTAACATGAATAAGGCACAAATACTTAATTGGATGTACTTTTGAGTACAATTTCCAACCGTAATAAACATTCCTACAACTCATTTGTTGTGACCAAAAAAGCCAAGAGGTATATTCTCCTCCACTATCACTTCTCAAAGCTTTCAACTTGAAAGAAAACTGTTTTTTTACATAAGCTTTGAAAGTAAGAAAAACATCATAAACCATGGCTTTAGAAGATAGCATGTAGATCCAAGAATATCTTGTATAATCATTTACAAAAGAAACAAAGCAATTTGGTCCTCCTTTGCTTTTGGTTGAAGAGAAATTAACATCAGAGTGCATTGCACATAGGTGTGATTTAGATCTATCTATTGTCAGGTCGGCGAAGGATAATACTAAAAACAGAAAAAAGTTTAAAGACTTTCGTGAGAAAGAGAAAATACGAAGAGAATTTTCTTGTTCTTATACTCCTCAGCAAAATGGAGTTGTCGAAAAAAAAAAATAGAACTTTGTGTGAATGTGCAAAAGCCATTAGGCTAGAAGCATCTGTACCTAAAGATGAATTGGTGAAAAGATAGGTGGCGGTCGTATCGAAAGCACTGAAGTAGAAATATTGGAACGAATGGTAGACTGAAAATAATTTATAGATCCTTGTATTGCTCAAGGAAATGACGGCTTAGAAGGACACACCAATCCTCACTATTTTTGTTTTCAAATGATGAATGGTGAGCCAACCATGCAATCGAAATACTATTCAAATGATGGAGACACTGCATGGAGTGAACCATTCAAATTGTTGTAGCGTGTATCTTTAAAAGATGAAGCCATCTTTTTAGCATCCGCAAAGGATCTGGATCCAGATGAAATGAAAGCAATAATGTATTTTATTGATTATTTGCAGTTCATGAGCCAGAAGTTTCTAGAATATAAGAATCGCAATGATGCATGTGTGGTGGAAATCACAAAACTTGTCGAATATCTTTCCAAAGAAAAAATGTTATCAAGATCAATCTATAGCCAAGAGGCTTTTTGGCCACAATCCTTGCCAACCACTTTCGATTCATATGAATCAACTTCGATCAATGAGGTCGAAATGGATGTAGAGTTATTACCCCGGAGGTTTTGTGGGCGAAAAGCTGATGCACCTCTGGTTGAATTCATCCCACGTAGGGAAGTTGTGTTGGACAAGTTCATTGCAATGTGGCCTCTAGATGAAGATGTTGTGGAGGGTTCCATACCTATTTGGGTGACAAAAGTTGCTAAAGTGAAGAAAAAGTCAAAAGGCTTGGCACAGAGTTTTAAGCATTATGGTATGAACCAAAATCTAATCAATGATGTAAAAACTAGAGACAAGTTCACAACTCGGAGCTATACAAAAATTGCTTAGAGAAATAATGGATTCCGAACAACGACGAACCACAATATATGGATGTAGATACAGTTGTTCATGCATGAAAATCAAAGACAAAAAAAAAAATTAAAGCACACGGCTATACTGTGGAAAAATCAATATCTATTCCGGAAATATCAGTGGCACACATCAAAGAGTACCTATCCAAATTATCCATTGAATGTGCAACTGATATTGATGAGTAGAGTTCATGATCATTGTAGTTGTAGAGTCTTGGTTACAATCTTTGTTGCCATAATTATTGGACTTGTAATGTATGTAATTTAGTGAGTGTTGGCAGATTTCTCAACCTTTAGATTATTGAAATAGTAAATCACTAGTCTAAAAGGTTAAACTTCACAAATTTGTTTAGAATTGCACCAAAGTTGTGCATCTTTTGTAATAGTCTCTTGACTAATGTAGGGCTTGGCCCAAGACCATTAATTATAAATGTGAACCACTTTTAGTGGCAAATGACACATTGTGATTAAATTTCTATGAGAGTTCTTATAATACAGCTTGTTCAAAGTAGTATATAATTCAGTGATGTTTATGGTTTTTTTTAGATATCAAATTATGTTTATGTTTATTTTGAAATTCTATATCAATGTTTATGCTTAAAAGTTGTCTATGTTATTCGGATCGACACTAATTTTGGACAATTATATTAGGTGCTCATAGTTATTGGACAAAAGCATCAATAAATTTTAGAAAGTTGACTAAATTGTGACTTGTTGATCAAACTTGTCTTGTTTGGCTTATAGTTGTATTGAAATGAGATTCGAACTTGAAAATGATCCCACTTCAAGAATTAGTAAGTTTTTATTGTTTTTCTTATCTGGCTCTTTTGGTACCATGTGTAGAAAATAGTCCTAAATAAATTAAAAAGTTCAACATTAATTGAGACAGTGTTAATGGCTTTATGGGCCTCCTTGGTGGATAAGCATCCAACCATAATCCATGAGCTTGGATCATTCATCCTCCTTGTTTCCAAGGGAATATGTGCAAAGCAAGAACCTCCAAAGACACTAAGGTGATCAACCTTAGGCTTCTTGAATAATACTTCATATGGTGTATTTCCTCCAAGAGCTCCATCACTCCTCAAAGCTTTGATCTTCAATGAGAATTCCATCTCAACATATAATTTAATAGTGTTATATACTTTTAGTACATCAGTGTTTTTCAAGGCATTATAATATCCATTGTAACTTTGTAGGCCCAAAAGGAGCTATTAGCCTTAATAACAAGACGGTTCTCTCTTTAGGCCCTTCAAAGTAATTAATAAGGATAATAGGCCAATAAAGGTCCAATGTGTTTAAATAATACTTAACAAAGGCTAACTATCCTTCAAGATAGTTAAGTTAAGTTAAGTGAGAGCATTGTCTATAACTAGGCAAGAGACATCAATTTGTGAATCTTTTGGCTCATTTGTAAGTGAGAGCTTCTAGCTTCCTCCTTATGAATATGAGCCATAGAGATCTCCATTGCTAGGTCTCATGTGCCCTATCTACATGAATCCATCACGCTCCCTCGCGACATCGGTTTCGGCTCGGTCGACATTTCAACTGTCTCTCTCGGTCGAGATCCCTCACGCCCTCCGAAGTCTTTGGCTCGGTCAACATCCCATCCCCACGTTCCTCGGTCACCCTCCCCCTCTCTCCTACACTCAGTCCACATCTCTCTCTCTCTCTCTCTCTCTCTCTCTCTCTCTCTCTCTCTCTCTCTACACTTGGTCTAGATCTCATTCGGTTACCAACCCCCACACAGCCCTCCAACACTATTAAAAACAAAAAAAAAATTGTCTTAGTCTTTTTTAAAATCTTTAAAGTTTTATATATTTTTTTACGAGTGTATTTTCCTTGGATATGATGAAAGAAGGCATACAGGATGTATGACACATATGCACAAAAGATCGTGATTTCTAGAGATGCTACTTTTGATGAGATGAGTCAAAATGACCAAATAAAATTGACAATTGATCTCTTTGATGATAAAGCTAAAGTGCAAGTGAAGGAAGAAGTTGGTGTCGATATGGAAGAGCCAATGGAAAAAGACAGAGTTAATAATGAGATTCCTAGGAGAGTGCCTAAGTAGTACTTGTCAGTAACAAGTGATGCTAATAAGAGAAATACTCCCGAATCAAGTGAGTAGGGAGAGTTTAGAAGATCAAGTAGAAATCGAAAACCTCCTCAAGATTAGAGATGAATCTAGCCCTAATGGGTTCTGTGCCCAAGGCTCAAGAACCAAAAACTTTTGATAAAGCAAAGGAGCACAAAGAGTGGCATGAAGCTATGGAAAGAGAAATGGAAGCTATATCGAAAAATAGGACGTGGAACTTGGTTGAGCTACCTGATGGTAAAACGCCTATCACTTGCAAATGGATATACAAGATCAAATATGGAGCTGATGGACAACTCAACAAGTACAAAGCACGGTTGGTTGTGAGAGGATCTGAGTAGCAGGAAGGTATTGATTTTGAGAAAACCTTCGCACCCGTAGCTAAGATGGTAACTATAAATTCTATCATTGCTAATTCTGCTTTCTATGGTTGGAAGATCCAGCAAATGGACGTTAAATTTGTTTTTCTTAATGGAGTGCTGGATGAAGAGGTGTACTTAGTACAACCTCAAGGATTTGTTGAGCCAGGGAGAGAGCATCTCGTTTGTAAGCTCAACAAAGCCATTTATGGATTGAAGCAAGCACCACAGGCATGGTACTCTTGCATTGATGAACACTTCAAGCAAAGGGGAATGGTAAAGAGTGATGTTGATTCTAATCTTTACATTCTAAGACAAGATTCAGATATAGTGCTCATTGTGTTGTACGTGGATGACTTGATTATTACATGAAGTAATGAGAGCTTAATTGATGAAATAAAATCAGATCTTTCCAATGCTTTTGATATGAGTGATCTAGGATTGATGCACTATTGTCTTGCCATTGAAGTATGGCAAAAGGAAGACATGGTCTTTCTTACACAAAGCAAATATGCACGTGATTTTTTTTATAAGTTCAATATGCAGGATTGTAAGCCTTTGAGTACACCTATGGATGTCAACATGAAGCTCACTACATATGATGAATCTGAGAAAGTGGATGCTTATTTGTATAGACAGCTGGTGGGTAGTTTGATTTATTTGACACACAGACGACCTGATATTTCTTATGTTGTTGGTGTTGTTAGTCAATTTATGCAAGATCCTAGTCAAGCACACTAGAAGTCTGCTAAACGTATTTTCAGATACATTCGAGGGACATTGAATTTTGGTTTGAAGTATGATCAGTCTGAAGTGCCAATGTTGGTAGGTTATATAGATGCTGATTGGGCAAGTAATATTGATGACAGAAGATCTACCAATGGTCATACATTCAGTTATGGTACAACTGCAATTTCATGGAGCAGCAAAAAGCAACCTATAGCAGTCTTATAATCGACGGAGGCTGAATATCGAGCACTCAACAATGCTACACAAGAAGCGGTCGCTTATGGTGAATGCTTGATGTTGCATATCTAATTCTTGACAGAAACACCTTTTAGTAATGAATGAATGCATGTAGAATGACCTTTTTGCCTTAGATCTTGTCATTGATCTTGGATTTCAATCAATAGGTGATCTATAGTGCATGAGCCAAGCTTAGGAGATCAATTTCACAAATTAGGGCATTTCCACGTGTGAATTTTCAAATGGTATCAGAGCCTATCTAAGCTTTTAATGCATTTACCATCCATAGTTTCAAAAATTTCATGAAAATCAAGATCTAGAGAGTGTTGATTGCATCTCCCATGCAATCTCAAGAAAATTTGGATCAAGAGAGTTTATTATCATAATGATTGAATCATTTCAGGTACTATACAGAATACTCTGCTCAGGAAGACAAAGCCAAGGAAAGAGACAAAGATGGTGAAGAGAATGACTAACATGTCTTCATAAAGAGAGTAGATCAAATGGTTCTATCAAGAGACTTGGTGAGGGAGATAGTCACAAGTCAAGAAGAAGAGAAGTATGTGAAGAGTTCAAAGTAGGATGTACTTAGAATGAGGTCATTGTGAATGATAGTGAGGAAGAATCATTATCATATGAGTCATTACTTAAATCATTGAGTAGAAGTTCTTGCTTGAAAAAAGAGAGTACTTCAATCATCTTTATGTTGAAGGTACTAATCATTTTTTTCATGGCTTCTAGTGTTTTTGAGATTTCTACTTCTTATGATGCAATCATTAAAATGGAGTCTTATGAAGGAAAGAGCAATGGAAGATTGGTTCTTGAGAAGATCCAAGGCATGGATCTCATATCTATTCGTCAACTCAAAAAATTCTATAATTGTGAATTGATCACTCATGATCAAGATGGCAAAAGGTTGGTTGGAGAAGATTACATGGAACAAATCGAGAAGCAATTCATTCAAGGCAAGGGAGATCTCATTGGTGAGCTTATTGAGGTTTTTTATGGACTCAAGAAAGCTGAATTTATTAGGTTTGATACTCATCTTACTTAGAATTTGCTTCAAACAAGAACACAAATCATGCTACACAATAACACAGACAGAAAACACTCTCCACAGCAAGCTCACATAGCAACTGCATTTCTCAAAATGAAATTATACTATACATATAGTTGTTCACTCAGGCAATCCATACGTGACCCCAGTTGCCATTGGCGGGACACGTGTCCCGTCGACTTGCCTCGTGGCGAGGCCAACTGATACTTATTAATTTTTTTGCCACACTTCTACTCCAAGGCAATAATGCATCAGGCAGATATTTGTCATCTCGAATTGTTCCATGAGATTTTTCTTAATCATATCTATCATCTCTTGATTATTTCTCGTAATAATCAAGTCATCAACATAAAGAGCAATCAAAGCAACCATACCATCAAAGCATAAGACATATAGATTTGGATCAGAGTGTGTTCTCACCATCCCCTTTGAATGAAAGTAGGCATCAATCCTGCTATACCACGCACGTGGTGCCTGTTTAAGACCATAAGTGCTTTCTTCAAGTGACATACTTTATTTTCATGTCCCTTTGCTACAAAGCCTTCAGCTTGATCCATGAACATCTCTTCTTCTAAATCACCATTTAAAAAAGCAGATTTCACATCCTTTTGATGTAAAGGCCAACCAAAATGTGAAGCTAAAGCAATAAGTAGACGTAGAGTATTCCACTTACATACACTGACTGCAAACACCAAACACCCTTCCTTTGAAATTTCAAAATTTCGTTTGCTGAGGTTCTGATTCAGTTGACAACCTTTGTCTCTGAATCCTCACACAGTCTCAAGCTTACCAACCTTCTGTGTGCTAAACTCTCTGCACCAGTGTTTCTCCTTCCGTCTTCAACCCATCGTAAACCCCAAACCCTCAGAAGACAGTTCTCTCGAAGTTCTCTTCAATGGAGATATTGTAATGTGTACACTCCCTGTACGACTTTGATACCAACTTAGAATTTGCTTCGAACAGGAATACAGATCATTGTGAAAAATTGAAAAAGATTATCTATGCTAGATATAGGAGTCTTATGTTTTTTACATCAAGCATCTAGGTGTAGGATGTTGATAGGAATAAATTTGGCATAGATGGCAAATTATGCATTTCCACTTGTAATGCCACTATTGAGCCAAAATAGAGTAAGAGACTAAACACGTGCCAATTAGAGTGTAGGCGAGGCCAACTGATCCTTATCCACTGATAGAACCCACTTACAGTCACACAATGATTCCAACTTTAATTCTAACTCTCTCCCTTAAAGTAGAGTCACTTTTTATACAGTCATATACATAGCTTTAAAGTCAACAAACTTTAAATACAGAAAGTTTTGATCTAAACTTATCAAATTTTTCTCCAGTAAGTGGCTTAGTGAAAATATCAACTAGTTGTTCTTCTGTGCTACAATGAACAACATGAATTTCACGACTAGCAACCTTTCACGTATGAAGTGATATTGAATCTCAATGTGTTTAGTTCTCGCATGGAACATTGGATTCTTTGCTAGCTGAATGCCACTCTGACTGTCGCTATGTAAAGTTGTGGGATTTTTCTGCTTCATGCCAATCTCTTCCAAGATTTGTCTCAACCATATAGCTTATTGTGCAGCACTACACATTGTCTTATACTCTGATTCTGTGGTGGAAAGAGCAATTGTACTTTGCTTCTTACTAGACCAGGAAAAGCAATTACCACAAAACTGGAATATATATCCTGTGGTGGATCTACGATCATCATAGTCACCTCCTCAGTCCGCATCCACATAGCCACACAACTCAGGTAAACCGTCATGCTTCCTGTAAATCAAGCCATACTCTTATGTGACTTTCACATAACGCAAAATGCGTTTAGCTGCTTTCCAATGCGTTTCCGTAGGTGCTGCCATAAACTGACTTACAATGCCAACAGCATAGCATATATCTGGTCTAGTTGTGGTAAGGTAAATCAAGCTCCCTACTAACTGTTTATATAGCATAGCATCAAATGACTGTGATTCATCAAGCTTAGAAAGCTTTTTACCTGGTTCAATAGGAGTGTTTACTGGTTTGCAATCTTGCAACCTAAACCTATGTAGTAACTCTTTGACATATTTCACTTGTGTTAAACCCACTTCATGTCCTTTTTGTCACACTTCTACTCCAAGGCAGTAATGCATTAGGCTGAGATCCGTCATCTCAAATTGTTCCATGAGATCTTTCTTAATTATGTCTATTATCTCTTGATTATTTCCCGTAATAATCAAGTCATCAACGTAAAGAGCAATCAAAGCAACCATACCATCAAAGCATAAGACATATAGATTTGGATCAGAATGTGTTCTCACCATCCCCTTTGAACGAAAGTAGGCATCAATCCTACTATACCACGCACGTGGTGCTTGTTTAAGACCATAAAGCGCTTTCTTCAAGTGACATACTTTATTTTCCTGTCCTTTCGTTACAAAGCCTTCAAGTTGATCCATGAACACTTCTTCTTCTAACTCACCATTTAGAAAAGCAGATTTCACATCCATCTGATACAAAGGCCAACCAAAATGTGAAGCTAAAGCAATAAGTAGACGTAGAGTATTCCACTTACACACCGGCGCAAAGGTCTCCTCATAGTCAATGCCTTTATTTTGTGCGTACCCTTTGATTACCAATCTTGCTTTGTGCTTTGCTATGCTTCCATCTCCATGGTACTTAGTTCTATATACCCATTTGCAACCAATGGGTTTCTTGCCAACTGGTGGTTCTACTAAGTCCCATGTGCTATGCTTAGCAATTGACTCCATCTCCTCTCCCATGGCTTTGATCCAAAAGTCATCATCCTTCACTTCACCATAAGTCGAAGGTTCTTTGCTTTGAATAATGCTAGATAACAGAGCATAATTTGCTTCATACCTTTCAGGTAGTATCTTCTCTCTTGTTGATCTTCGTAGCTCTCCTTGGTTAGATGATCCTGGAAAGTCATCTATATCGCGGCTCTCCATCAATCTCTCAAACCACTTAGGGAGCTTTCTGTCAAGTGATCGGCTTCCTGGTGAAAATGTATCCCACGGTATATCCTTCTCCTTGCGTTTGTCACCTGCAATTTCAATCCTTCTTGCACCAAAAGGTTTGTCCCTACCTCTCCAACATGTTTCTTGAGGTTGAGTAGTAGTATCTTGAGATGTATCCTCATGTTCATCACTCGGAAGGTCAATGAATGGATCATCATCAGGTGGTATTCTCACTATGCCATTTTTCCTACTGGATGTGTCTATCTTCTCAGCACCTTCGCCTTCATACATCTTGGATTCATCAAAGTTAACATCTCGGCTTATATGGATTTTGTTTTCGACTGGATCAAAACATCTATAGCCCTTCACGCGATCATCATATCCTAGGAATATGCACTTGATAGCTTTTACATCAAGTTTACGTCTTTCTTCCTTAGGAATATGTACAAAGGCCTTACATCCAAAGATTTGCAAGTGGTTCACCTTTGGCTTCTTCTTTGTGAATACTTCCTCAGGTGTAATTTTGGTATGGCAATGGTAGGACTTCTATTTTGAAGATAGACTGCCGTGCTACATACTTCTGACCAAAAATCTTTTGGTAATTTCATCTCAGCTAGCATAGATCTGGCACTTTCCACAATCGTACGATTTTTGCGCTCAGCTACACCATTGAGAGCAGGAGTATGAGCTTGCGTAAATTGTCTTTTAATCTCACATTGATCACAAAGATCATTGAAGTCATTAGACTTATACTCACTTCCACTATCTGATCTTAGGACTTTGATCTTCTTACCTGTCTGATTTTCGACCAAATTTTTGAAGTTCTTGAAGTTATCAAAAGCATCTGATTTCTTCTTCAAGAAGTAGATCCACGTCTTACGTGACATATCATAAATAAAGATCATGAAATAGAAGGCTTTTCCTAAGGACATGGTCATCATGGGTCCGCATAAATCTGTGTGGATTAAATCTAGGATGTTCTTTGCTCTTGCAACACCCTCTTTATTGAACTTCTCTCGATGCTGCTTCCCATATATACAAGATTCGCACATCGATTTCAAGTGATCTTCTATTGTAGGCAGTCTTGTTACCATCTCCAATTTTCTCATCAAATTGAGGCTTCCCAAGTTCAAGTGACCAAGCCTCTTGTGCCACAACTCAGTTTGCGAAGGAATGGATGATACAAGTCCATGTTGCCCCTTGATTGTGGCATTCAACCTGTACAATTTTGTATTGGGCTCTCTTACTCCATTCGCAATAACTTTGAACTTTTGGTTCGCATCCTTCACAAAGCAACGATCATGGGCGAATTCTACTTTCAACTTTTGATCAATAATGACTCCAACAGAAAGTAGATTTTTCTTCAAACTTGGTACGTAAAGTACCTCCCTGATCATCCTGCTTTTGCCGTCAGGCAGTTGGATTGAAACTGTGCCTATCCCCTTGATCATGCATACCTCACCATTTGCTTGTGAAACAGATGTTCCATTATCCAATGCCTTCAAGCTATTGAACCAGTTCTTGTTACCTGTCATGTGTCTTGTGGCTCCTGAGTCAATATACCATGCTTGATCATCTTGATTAGATGACAATGCAGATATGAAGATGCTAGAGTCTTCAATCTCACCTTCATCGACAAGGTTGCCTGCTTGTTTTGGTTTTCCCTTGACTTGTTCCGCCAGGAATTTGTGACATTCACTCTTCCAATGGCCCTTTTTACCACAATGGAAGCACTTGCCTTTCTTCTTAGTTTTGTTGGAAGATCCCTCATCCTCCTGAGACTTGGCAAATTGTTGTTTAGTCTTCTTCTTGCCCTTGCCCTTGCCTTGTTTTTGGCGTGTTGCAAGTGCGTGATCATTAGTATTTTGACGTCTAGCTTTCACCATTTCTCGTCGTTGCTCTTCCTGCATCAAGATTCCTGTGAGCTCGTCAAAGGTTGGCAATCTTTCTCTTGATGCTATTCCGCTCACAAAAATCTGATAGGGTTCTGCAATGCCGCATAATGCATTGTGTACCAGCTCCACATCATGTATGCGTTCTCCAATAGAATGCAGTTCATCTCTCATTGTCTTGATTCTGGTCATGTACGTCTGAATGTGCTCTCCTTGCTCCATGCGGGCACTATTCAACTTTGACTTCAGAAATATGATTCTTGACGGATTTGACGTCTCGAACTGCTCCTTTATCACATCCCATGCATGTCTGGGTGTAATAGCATCACAAATGTGGGTAATGATGTGATCTTTCACTAACAAGTTAATGAAGGTCAAAGCTTTCCTCATCTTTTTGTCGAACACTTTGATGTATGCTTCATTTGGCGGCTTTCTCTCATCACCTGTGACGACTTCCCACACGTCTTTCTCCATTAGTATGTTTTTCATTTTGAATTTCCACACTACATAGTTGAAAATCCCGTCCAATTTACTACTTTCACTCAAAATGGACTCTCCCATGTTTGCCAGCGCAAAATTGCTTAAAATTTCTGTCTTAGACTAAGAACAGTATGTCGAGGCCAACAGTAATATCAGAAGTTGAAAATAATGACCTGCACTTTTTTTCTTACCAGGCCACTCGCCGCTTTTTCACCAATTTGAAAGCCAAATCGGCGTCGCCTTCCGAAATGCACTCAGTCATCATTTCCCAACAACATGCCCAGTGGAATGGTGAAACTACTTCTGGCGTACTCCGAACACTTTCTCCGCTGCAACCGCTTTGTTTTGCTGTACCGTACTTGTAGGTACAGTCCGAGTGCCCTTTGTTTGGAGGTTATAGCCTTTCGTTTGGGTCAAAACGGGCAAAGGACCCAATAATAGGGACTTTTCTAGCTTTTGAACAGTTTCTTCACTTTGAAGAAACTTCACTCTTCACTTGTGAAGGGACCCAACTCAACTTTCAGTATGAAAATTTTTAATGAAGTTGAAGGCCAAAATGCACTTCAATTCTTCAGGACCCTGTTTAAAGCTCATCCAATGGCTGAACCAAATCTTGTGGTTCAAATTTCTCTCCCATCACAGATTCTGGACCGTTGATTCACTTGACACCTCATCTAAAGGTTCAAAGTACATCTGGGCATCGAACCAAACTCCTGCATACGCTAAGAACTTCGATACACTGAGTTCTTTGTCGCGTTGGGCGCGCGAACTGCCCGCGACTTCCCTGCCTGCGGCCGCGCCTCCCTTCCCTCAAAAAGATTGGATCAAGCTCTCATGTGGATCGTTTTGAGCACGATCTGAGGCCTAGAGCAAGGTCGCCCTACTGAATCCATGACTTTAGAATGTTCAGTCAGGAAATTCCGTGGAGAAACGGTGATTTTAGCTCAACTTGACAAAGTGGCTTTTTCACCTTTTTATCGCAAATCTGCTAGGTTAACTGTCTGGAGACAAATCTCTGACATAAACCTCAGAATCTCTCCATGGCTGATTGGCAGTGTGATTAGCTTCCTTCCTGTCCTTACGGCATCCAAAACGGTGCACAAACAGCGAAGAAATCACCAGTTATGTATAAAAACCGTAACCCCAAGTCCGGTTTCAATTTTCAGCTGGCTTCAAAATTGTCAATTTTTCACCAAATTTTTCCCTGTTTGATGCTATGCACAGGCTAATAATCCCTCTGCTGAGCTTAGCAAGCCTCTATAAATTAGAAACCATGCACCAGTGCTTCTCTTTCCGTCTTCAACCCGCCGTAAAACCCCAAACTCTCAGAAGACAGTTCTCCCAAAACTCTCTTCAACGGCAACACTGTACTGTGTACACTCCCTATACGGCTCTGATACCAACTTAGAATTTGCTTTGCACAGGAACACAGATCATGCTACACAAAAACACAGACAGAAAATCACTCTCCTCAGCAAGCTCACATAGCAACTGTATTTCTCAAAATGAAATTACACTGTACATATAGTTGTTCACTCAAGCAACCCATGCATGACCCAGATTGCCATTAGCGCAACGCGTGTCCCGTCGACTTGCCTCATGGCGAGGCCAACTGATCCTTATCCACTGATAGGACCCACTTACAGTCACACAGTGATTCTAACTTTAATTCTAACTAATATATCTCCAATAAATTTCAAGATTTTTGTGAGCTTGAAGGCATTCAAAGAGAGCCTACTCTCCATCTCAAAATGGAGTGGCCGAGAGAAAGAATAGATCTCTATATGAATGTGCAAAAACTATGAGAATTGAGACATTTTTGCCCAAAGATTTTTGGGGAGAAGCCATTAATTGTACAAATTATCTTTGCAATAGGCTCCCACATATAGCTCTTGGAGGAAAATCACCATATAAAATCTTATTTTTGAAGAAGCCTAAGGTTGATCACATTAGAGTTTTTGGATGCTTATGCTTTGTCCATATTCCCTTGAAAACAAGGAAGAAGGAAGATACTAGTGCATGCAAAAAGATCATGGTTGGATACTCATCCACCAAGAAGGCCTATAGAGTCTTTATACTCTCTACTTCTCAAGTTATTGAAAGTAGAGATGTTGTCTTTCATGAAGATCAACACTCATCATTTGAAGAGGCCGAGATCAAGAAATCTATGGATGCATCATCAATTATCGATTTTGAAGACAATCATGATGTGATGGGGTCGAGATTTGAAGAAGACTCTCCTCGGATTTTTTCACCAAGAAGATCCATGAGAGATAGATCCGAGCCTAAGAGGCTCTCATATGTTGACAAAGTCAAACAAGTGGATCTTGATTCCACTAATTATGTTTTTCATGTCTCTCATGAAGAGCCAAAGAATGTACAAGAGACACTCAGTACCAAGGAGTGGTATGATGCCATGAAGCAAGAGTATGATGCATTGATCACCAACAATACTTGGGAGCTTGTGGATCCTCCATCCAACAAGCATGTGATTGGTTGATAGTGGAGCCTCTTCACATATGTGTAGCTCCAAGGACTCTTTCTCTTCTATTGCATCTTATGATGGAGTGAAGAAATCAATATACACTACAAATGATTTTGAATGTCTTATTGAAGGCATAGGGAACATTCCCTTGAAGCTTGCATCCTCTAAAGTTCTTTCTCTCTCTAGAGTTTTTTATGTACCTAAGCTTACCAAGAATCTTATTAGTGTTGGCCAATTGCTTGATAATGGCCTTGATGTAAAATTCAATGTTGATACTTGCACTATCAAGAAGAATGATGAGATACTTGCATTAGGATCTAGATTTGGTGGCATCTATAAACTAGATCCAAATGAGTATGTGAATGCTTGTAATGTTGCTCTTGTGAACAAGCTCTCTATGGAGGAATCATGGCATAGCAGGTTGGGACATCCCAACTACAAATCCATGCTCTCTATGATCGAAGAATCCAAAGCTATTGGCTTGTCAAAGTCATTCTCCAAGAAGATCAAGCCTTGTGAGGCTTGTGCTATTGCTAAATCTCACAAAAAGCCATTTACAAGATCTTCTATCAAAAGCAAGCATCCTTTGGAGTTAATCCACTCGGATGTGCATTTCTCATCAACTACAAGCAAGGGATGAGCCACTTGTTTTGTTACTTTCATTGATGATTACACAAGATTCACTTGGATATATCTTCTTGCTTCAAAATCTATGGTGTTTGATCATTTCCTTATTTTCAAAACTTATGTAGAGAAGCAATTCTCATTCAAGATTAAAGCTCTTAGAAGTGATGGAGGTGGTGAATATATCTCCAATAAATTTCAAGACTTTTGTGAGCTTGAAGGCATTAAAAGAGAGTTTTCTTGTGCCTACTCTCCATCTCAAAATGAAGTGGCCGAGAGAAAGAATAGATCTCTATGTGAATGTGCAAAATCTATGAGAATTGAGGCATCTTTGCCCAAAGATTTTTGGGGAGAAGCCATTAATTGTGCAAATTATCTTTGCAATAGGCTCCCACATATAGCTCTTGGAGGAAAGTCACCATATGAAATCTTATTTTTGAAGAAGCCTAAGGTTGATCACCTTAGAGTTTTTGGATGCTTATGCTTTGTCCATATTCCCTTGGAAACAAGGAAGAAGGAAGATCCTAGTGCATGCAAAGGGATCATGGTTGGATACTCATCCACCAAGAAGGCCTATAGAGTCTTTATACTCTCTACTTCTCAAGTTATTGAAAGTAGAGATGTTGTCTTTCATGAAGATCAACACTCATCATTTGAAGAGGCCGAGATCAAGAAATCTATGGATGCATCATCAATTATCGATTTTGAAGACAATCATGATGTGATGGGGTCGAGATTTGAAGAAGACTCTCCTCGGATTTTTTCACCAAGAAGATCCATGAGAGATAGATCCGAGCCTAAGAGGCTCTCATATGTTGACAAAGGCAAACAAGTGGATCTTGATTCCACTAATTATGTTTTTTATGTCTCTCATGAAGAGCCAAAGAATGTACAAGAGACACTCAGTACCAAGGAGTGGTATGATGCCATGAAGCAAGAGTATGATGCATTGATCACCAACAATACTTGGGAGCTTGTGGATCCTCCATCCAACAAGCATGTGATTGGTTGATAGTGGAGCCTCTTCACATATGTGTAGCTCCAAGGACTCTTTCTCTTCTATTGCATCTTATGATGGAGTGAAGAAATCAATATACACTACAAATGATTTTGAATGTCTTATTGAAGGCATAGGGAACATTCCCTTGAAGCTTGCATCCTCTAAAGTTCTTTCTCTCTCTAGAGTTTTTTATGTACCTAAGCTTACCAAGAATCTTATTAGTGTTGGCCAATTGCTTGATAATGGCCTTGATGTAAAATTCAATGTTGATACTTGCACTATCAAGAAGAATGATGAGATACTTGCATTAGGATCTAGATTTGGTGGCATCTATAAACTAGATCCAAATGAGTATGTGAATGCTTGTAATGTTGCTCTTGTGAACAAGCTCTCTATGGAGGAATTATGGCATAGGAGGTTGGGACATCCCAACTACAAATCCATGCTCTCTATGATCGAAGAATCCAAAGCTATTGGCTTGCCAAAGTCATTCTCCAAGAAGATCAAGCCTTGTGAGACTTGTGCTATTGCTAAATCTCACAAAAAGCCATTTACAAGATCTTCTATCAAAAGCAAGCATCCTTTGGAGTTAATCCACTCGGATGTGCATTTCTCATCAACTACAAGCAAGGGATGAGCCACTTGTTTTGTTACTTTCATTGATGATTACACAAGATTCACTTGGATATATCTTCTTGCTTCAAAATCTATGGTGTTTGATCATTTCCTTATTTTCAAAGCTTATGTAGAGAAGCAATTCTCATTCAAGATTAAAGCTCTTAGAAGTGATGGAGGTGGTGAATATATCTCCAATAAATTTCAAGACTTTTGTGAGCTTGAAGGCATTAAAAGAGAGTTTTCTTGTGCCTACTCTCCATCTCAAAATGGAGTGGCCGAGAGAAAGAATAGATCTCTATGTGAATGTGCAAAATCTATGAGAATTGAGGCATCTTTGCCCAAAGATTTTTGGGAAGAAGCCATTAATTATTATCTTTGCAATAGGCTCCCACATATAGCTCTTGGAGGAAAGTCACCATATGAAATCTTATTTTTGAAGAAGCCTAAGGTTGATCACCTTAGAGTTTTTGGATGCTTATGCTTTGTCCATATTCCCTTGGAAACAAGGAAGAAGGAAGATCCTAGTGCATGCAAAGGGATCATGGTTGGATACTCATCCACCAAGAAGGCCTATAGAGTCTTTATACTCTCTACTTCTCAAGTTATTGAAAGTAGAGATGTTGTCTTTCATGAAGATCAACACTCATCATTTGAAGAGGCCGAGATCAAGAAATCTATGGATGCATCATCAATTATCGATTTTGAAGACAATCATGATGTGATGGGGTCGAGATTTGAAGAAGACTCTCCTCGGATTTTTTCACCAAGAAGATCCATGAGAGATAGATCCGAGCCTAAGAGGCTCTCATATGTTGACAAAGGCAAACAAGTGGATCTTGATTCCACTAATTATGTTTTTTATGTCTCTCATGAAGAGCCAAAGAATGTACAAGAGGCACTCAATACCAAGGAGTGGTATGATGCCATGAAGCAAGAGTATGATGCATTGATCACCAACAATACTTAAGAGCTTGTGGATCCTCCTTCCAACAAGCATGTGATTGGTTGCAAGTGGGTATTTCGGATCAAGTTCAATCATGATGGCACCATCAACAAGCATAAAGCAAGATTATGTGCCAAAGAATTTGCTCAAATCCATGGTCTTGATTATGAGGAGACCTTTGCACCCGTTGCGATGGTGACAATAAGAATTCTTATTTCTCTTGCTTGTTTTTTCAAGTGGAAGGTGTTCCAATTAGATGTATCCAATGTTTTTCTAAATGGTTATCTTGAGGAGGAGATCTATATGGAACAACCTCAAGGATTCATCAAAGATGGGTCCAAAGTGTGCTTGCTCTTCAAAAGTCTTTATGGACTCAAGCAAGCACCAAGATCATGGTATTCAAGACTTAATTCTTTTCTTATCTCACTAGGATTTACTCTTAGTGACTATGATCCTTCCATGTATCTAAAGTTTGTTGATAGCAATATTGTCATTCTTCTAATTTATGTTGATGACATTATTCTTTGTGGAAGTTGTATCAAGCTAGTTGATGAAACCAAGCTAGCACTTGGATGTGAGTTTAAAATGCAAGATCTAGGAGAGATGCATTACATCTTAGGCCTAGAAATTGATTTTTATGAAAATCATGTCTTTATATGCCAATCTAGATATGCTCACTTTATGTTAAAAAAATTTCATATGGAAAATTCTAAGAGCATAGATACTCCAATGGAGCAAATTGTAAAAGATCCTAATAAAGGTGATGAAAGATCCTTTGAGGACATCACACTTTTTAGGAGTCTTGTAGGCTCCTTGATTTGGCTTACCATTACTAGGCCCGATCTAAGTTTTTGTGTGCACAAATTGAGTCGATTTATGCAAGATCCTAAGATCCATCATTGGAAGATGGCCAAGAGGATTCTAAGATATGTATCTTCATCTTGTGATTATGGTCTACTCTATAAAAGTGAAGGTCTATCCATTATTGGCTACTCGGATTCGGACTTTGCAAGTGACAAGATGGATCGAAAGTCTATTAGTGCGTACACTATCTTTCTTGGAGGCAATCTAATATCTTGGCTTTCCAAAAAGCAAGATACTATATCTCTCTCTTCATGTGAGGCCGAGTACAAAGCACTCACTACAACTACCAAAGAAGTGCTTTGGATCAAGAGGTTATTAATGGAGCTAAAGTGCATCAAGGAGGATTATCTACCAATGATCAAGTGTGATAACATCTCGGCCCAAGCTCTTGCCAATAATCCTATATTTCATGCAAGAAGCAAACACATAGAAGTGGCACACCATTTTGTGAGAGAAAAGCTTATTGGAGGAGAAATCTATTTGGAGCATGTCAACTCGTCCTCTTGTAGTGCCGATCTACTCACCAAGCCTTTGAGCAAAAGTGCTTTCATCAAGCATAGATCTAATCTTGGAGTTATATCAAGATCAATGCTCAAATCTTCATAGATAATTTTTTAGGAGGAGTGTGAAAAATTGAAAAAGATTATCTATGTTAGATATAGGGGTCTTATGTTTTTTACATCAAGCATCTAGGTGTAGGATGTTGATAGGAATAAATTTGGCATAGATGGCAAATTATGCATTTCCACTTGTAATGCCACTATTGAGCCAAAATAGAGTAAGAGACTAAACACGTGCCAATTAGAGTGTAGACAAGTGTAAAGCTTTTGTTTGATGAATTCCAAGAGGTCCAATAGGATTTAGAGGTGGAACTTTGTGAGGTCCAATAGGAAATTGAGGTGTGCTTGAATATAGTTCAATAGAATTAAGAGGTGCATGGATCAATGGTCCAATAGGATCAAGAGGTGACAAAGTATGGTCCAATCTTAGTTAAGCATGGTGATAGCTCGTGGATCTATTAGTATCAGTGTGCTCCTCATTTTGGATCTAATTGATTTGGTGATTTCATAGATTTTGTGAGTTATTGGATTTCTAGCTTTCTCTCTCTACCCAAGAGCTCATGATGATTTTTCTCTCTCTACCCAAGGAGAGCAACTTGTTTTTACTTAGATTATTTTTTGAATACTTCCCACACGTGTGAGTGAGAGTTGGAAGTGATTGAATGCATGTAGTAGTGTGTTTTTGCCATAGAATCAAAGATAGATCTTGAATCTCAATCTAGTCTTGATCTTAGTGCATCTACACACCTTAGGAGATCACAAGTACATGTAGTGGACAATCCACACGTGTGAAATTCAACAATCATGCTACACAGTAACACAGACATAAAACACTCTTCACAACAAGCTCACATAGCAACTGTATTTCTCAAAATGAAATTACATTGTACATATAGTTGTTCACTCAAGCAACTCATGCATGACCCAGGTTGCCATTGGCGGGACACGTGTCCCGTCGACTTGCCTCGTCGCGAGGCCAACTGATCCTTATCAACTGATAGGACCCACAGTACAGTAGCATAGTGATTCTACTTTAATTCTAACTATCTTCGCCTACTGTACTTCATGTTGGATGGAAAGTTTGGAATCTTTTTTTTATTTATGATGGTGACATTGTTTTCACTAACCTTTGTGAAAGATCAAGATCGAGCATTGACGAGATCGTGTTGCACGTAGATCATATGTTTGAGAGGGAGTATTTCCAGAGGTTAAGGTTTAAAGATATTCATATCTTTGATATCTTTGATGTTCAAGAGAAAGGTAAGCAAGTGCAAGTGACTCACTTTGTTTTACTCACATGTTTTGGAGAATCTTCTTGTGTAGATAATGCTATGCAAGCAGATATTGGTTCTCATGGTTTTCATGCTGGAAAATCAAGTAATGGATCTGAAAAACAAATTTTTTTCAATGACTTTGATGGTCAAGAGGAAGATCAAGAGGTTGGTCTCAAAGGGCTTCAACAACAAAAAAAGAAAGGTGGCAATTTGGAACTAGTCAAGAGCATCAAAGGAGGGTCATTTGGCAAAGATGTTTTGGATCTATTTTTGCAGGATTCTTCAAACTCAAGTAAGGTCAAAGGAGTAGCAAGGAATTGTTGTTCAAGTTTACTTTACTTGTTTTATCTCATGTTTGAGCAATTTCACGTGGATGTGTGCAAATTGTCAAGATATGGTAAAACTAGCTACATTGGTTTGCATCATTTTGATGATGAAGTTGTACTAGCATTCTTGGCTGATTTTGTTGATGGAAATGAAGCTAATGGAGGTTCATTATATCACTCATCCATGGCTAAGTTCAAGTGTTGAGCTACTTGGTGCCCATACTTGGAGATTGTCAATTTTTGGTGAATTCATGGTCATTTTCTTGTGTCAAGTAGATCTTGAAGATGGACTAGTGCTATCACTTATTGATTTGGAATCATGTGGTGCTGGATTAGCATCATTGATGTACTCACTTACTCATGGATTTCCAAGGTTTGATGGTTTCTTGTGGCAAGATGGAGATGGAGGCTCATTTATGGAGTTTTGTGGTGGAGACATATCAAGAAAGGACAAAGTTGGAGGAGACAAGCAAGCAAATGGTCATCACTCACATTTATTGTTTGGTTGCTATAATTTTCCAGAGAGTTCAAAGTTTGAAACATGGAAGAATCATTTCATCACATTCTATTTGGTTCTTCATGTTTTAATTATATCTTGATGTGTAAAATTGATGTAAGAAATAGTGAAGCATCCAATTTGGACACTATTCTCTATATCAATTATGAAAGATACTTTAGAACCTTATAAAGGAGATCTATAATTAGGATGGAGATCATTCTAAAGTTGCATAATATGGTTAAAACTATGCCAAAACTTGTTGAAGAGGGAGTGTGAGAAATTTCAACAAGTTTAGTCATATTTTGGTAAATTGTCAATTGAGGCCATTTCAGACTTAGAGATAAATTTTTGAAGTTATATTAGTTTTAAAAAAAAATTAACACTTTTTGAAAGTGTGGGAAAGTTGATAGTAGAGTTTGAGAGAGATTTAAATTTGAACTTTGGGTACATTGAATCTAGTCCCAAAATAGTAAGGTTTTCCATACTAGAGAGAAAGCCAAGTTGACAAAGTAGGGTTTGGACCTGTTATATATTGTTGTAACTCATAGATAAAGAGATTTTTTTCTCATTCCATCATTATACATGGTTCTCTTTGGGTTCTACTACTCTATTATGTGGAAGCACATGGATTTAATTATTGATACCAAAATTTCTTTAGGAAAGGAATTCAAAATGCAAGATCTTGGATTTTTACATCATGTACTTGGATTAGAGATTAAGATCTCTAATGACTTCGATTTTATTTCTCAAGAAAGTTATGTAATATCTAAGCTTAAGAAATTTAGATATTTCTCTTTTTGTCATCTAGTAGAAAGGTAGAGGCAATGTGGCATCTAGATTGATCTCTCTCTGCACGAGTTCTAGAAGGCCTCTTGTAGTATAAATAAGTTGGCTTTGTACATCAAGAATACACTTCTTCAAGTAAAGCTTCAATTTGATCTATTTGATGTGTAATGATAGTTAGATTGTGATGAATGATCTTGCCTTGTTGCTAACTAGCTTGCCAATGTTTTTCATCACATTGTTTTTGGAATAGAAGCAAGTTTAGTGTGCAATCATTCATTCTCTTGATCTTTTGTACTTGCAACAGCTTCACACATGTGAAAACTTCTCATTATGGGCTCACTTGCACTGCTTGTGTGATTGATCCGCGAGCCCTCCTTCCTTCGCTGCCCTCAAGCAATGCTTCTCCACCATAGATAGGGTATAAGCTTCCTTCACAAAGTCTGAACCACCTCTCTTTTGGATTCATGGCCACCCACAGTTGATTGAAACTCTCTTCACAGCATCTGGACTCCCTACCTCATGGGTTTATAGAGCTGAAAAATTCCTTCTACAAGGAAAGATCCAATGCTTTTGTGATATAGACCCTAGCTGTGGGTTCTACAACTCTTTTCACTTATTACAACCCTTTTTTGTGCGTGATAGAGGTCTCCCTACTGCAACTCACACACTGGAACTGTTAGATTACTAATTGGCAAAAAATTGATTGAGTACGGGGAGTGATAACGCTCCAAAACCTGCTCTTCCAAAGAGGCTTACAATTTTGCACTTCTTGTTCTTCTAGAAAAGGCACAATTGAAACATATAGATGTCCCAATCCAACTCAATCAGATTGCTTGACTACAAAGCCTATCGTATCCAATTCTTCGAATTCTCCAAGAATTCGGTTTCTAGCTAACATTGTATGGCGCCACTCCCAAGCTCTGATACCATGTCAAGGATCTTACTGGCAGTATAGTCTGGATCGACTCAATCTTCTGGGTTGAAATTTGATCCTTTGATGTTGTTCGATACGTTGAGGTTCTGACTCATTTTTCGAGTCAGTATCGATTTTCTGATTTTTGATCCCTGAGTTGTTTTTGATACTTGGATTGAAATTTGATTTTTCGATCCTAGGATCGGATTTTGACTGTGCGATCTTTGGGTCGGATTTGTCTGGAGCTTTCTCTTTATGGTCAAAAAATTGGTCTTCCATGAATATGACATCCTTGCTCGTGAAGGTCTTCTGATTTTCCAAGTTCTAGAGTTTGTATTGTGATCTGGGGAGTAGCCAATGAAAATCAATTTTCTGCTTTTGTCATCTAGTTTCTTTCTCAAATCTTTAGGGATCTGAGCATAGGCAATGCATCCAAACACTCGAATATGTTTGAGTGATGGCTTCAATCCAGTCCACACCTCATAAGGTGTCTTGCCATTCAGGGCCTTGGTGATAGATCAATTCTGCAAATAGGCAGCCATAGAGATAGCTTATGCCCAAAACTTCTTTGGAAGAGAAGCATGGGCCATCATGCTTTTGGAACTTTCAATAAGTGTCCAATTCTTCCTTTCTGCTACTCCGTTAGACTATGGTGAGTAGCTCGTGGTGTATTGTTGATGTATTTCACAGGCCCTGCAGAATTCTTTGAGCTCGGTGGAGATGTATTTTCCCCCTCCATTAGAATGTATAGCTTTGATTATTCTCTGGGTCTGATTTTCTATAGATGCCTTGAACTGCTTGAAGAATCTGAAAGTATCAGATTTATTCTTCAAAAAGTAAGTAATAGTTCTCCTTGAAAAATCATTAATAAAAGTCAAAAAATAAAATACTCTACCTATGGAAGAAGTCTACATTCCACAAAGGTCACTATGTACAAGATCTAGCAAATCTTTAGAAATATGAATAGAATTTGAAGTAAATGGACTTCAAGCATGCTTGCTGATAATACAACTTTCACATGGAGAATCGGATTTGCTAATAGAAAGATCTTGCACTATGTTCTGACTTGACATTTGCTGGATACTCTTAAAGTTTAATGGCCTAGTCTGAAATGCCACAGCAAATGATTTGATTCAGAAGCAGAAATGAGAGCTTGACTACTAGTAGAATAACAATGACTTAATTTGTAAAGGTAGCCACATCTTCTACCATAAGCTAGGACTTTTCTAGACTTGTCAAGGATAGTGCAGCCCTTTGTATCGAATTCGACCCTACGACCAAAATCAGTGCCATCTCATTGCCTCCATTTATTTGGTGACGCTAGTTGCATCAGCCTTTGGCTTGATTTCAGTACCATCAACTATGTCTCATAGTTCCTTGGCTAGTAGAATGACCTTCATCTTGAACTTCCAGAGATGGTAGTTCTCTCCATCAAGCTTGTCAATAAGAGAAGAACTAGAAGTAGAATCCATTCTGGTCTAGTAGTGATATTGTTGGTAGAAACAACAATAACGGAATGCGCACTTGTTGAGATGAAGTCTTCCGCAATGAAAATTACAGATTACTAAGACACCCGGTCTGATACCATATAGGAAATAAGAGCAAATTGATATTTGCAACGGAAGTGTTGAGCAGGTGGTGCATGGATCGGAAGTGAGGTAGTTACCAACTAGCATTCAAGATGGGAAAAATCATAAACATTGCACAATAGAACAACAATACAAGGGACAAAAATTGCACTATAATAACAATCAAAACTAAGTACAAAAATGTTTGAAGCTAGGGCGCAAGACAAAAGGTGCAAAACAGGTTTCAGTTGATAACTTGTTGATGATTAACTACCAAACTCGAAAAATTGAACTTTTTTTTTCTACAACAAAATGGCTGCAAGATGATAGCTTGATCACTGTGTTGACTCCAATGCATATCTTCCTTGATGATTGAAAGTCAGATAATCAGTACATTGAAAATTGACATTAATCTACTTAATTAACTACATCCATCCTATAGTACGTAGCCATCATTTTACAGTGAATGTATGTACAAGAGTAGGTGGACTATCAGCGTCGTGACGCAGGTCGAAATTCTGATAGTATCAAAATTTTACAAAGCCTCAAGAATATACAAAGACTCGAAAAATATGCACTAACTCGACAAATTACAATGACTCAAAAAATTATGGATTTTCCGAGTCGATCCCATATAAAAAAAAATCTGATTTTTGGCTATCAAAAAATCTCAAATTTTTCGAGTCGATATAGTGTCAAAATTTTTTAATTTTTGGATATTGAAAAATCTCAAAGTTTTCAAGTCGATACGGTATCAAAAAAATTCTGAAGAATGCGAGTTAAGTTTTTGCTTTAATAAACTTTCAAGCCTTCTTTTTTTGTGTTTTTCAAAGATAGGTATAAACATGTTTTCATGATGCTCATTACCTAATGGAATTGGGCTTGAGCATGAATTCCAACAAGATTTTGAGGTACTCAATAGAGGTACTTCCAAAACCTATTATCAAAATTCAATTTTATGAATTGCTTGTACATAATCCCATGAACCCGGATTTAAAATTATCTAAAGAGCAATTCTTGGATATCCATATCAATCAATTATCAATTTCCTGATGTATGCAATGATCTCTACCAGGTCTGATCTTGCTTACCGATCTTGCTTACACCATCAAATCTTTAAGTCAATATATGGCTAATCCTGGTGTGATCCACTCAAAAGCTCTTTTAAGAGTAACCAGATATGTACGAGCTACCATCGACCTATGCATATGCTATGGTGATGTTAATCCATCCAATATCCATACACTTCATGGATATATAGATGCAAATTGGGCAGGAAATGTCGACACCAGAAGATCGACTTCTGTATTTGTCTTCTTGTTCAATAATGGTCCAATATCATGTAACAGTAAAAAAAACACCTCCATTGCAATGTCATTAACAAAATCAGAATACATTGCAGCCTCTCAAGCTACTAAAGAGGCAATTTGGTTGAGGAATCTGTTACCTGACATTAGCCTCAGATAAACTACTTTCAGTGCGACAATCAAAGTGCTATTGCATTATCAATCAATTCTAGATTTCACTCTAGAAGCAAGCACATTGAGATTAAGTACCACTATATCAGGAGCAATTAGGATTCCTAAGAATTCTTCTCTTTGACTATCATTGAAGTAAAGAGATACTTATAAGAAAGAGCAACCGTGCATTCATCATAATCATAATGATATCCATATAGCATTGTATTTCTGACACATTCAACTACCAATGCTTTTGATTTATGTAAGCACTCCAATGGAGATAGATGTGATTTTTCAAATGCTCATAGTGATACACATTTTGCAAAATCGATTCAATATACAAGTATGAGTGTTAATTGACTAGGATTTTAGATCTTAAATAAGTAGTGTCTATGGATGTTTATCTCCCAGTCCTTTACTACCTAAGAGGAGGAGAATGTTATGTCCCCAAAAGATGTAGCTAGACTGGCCCTAAGTTTTGGAGGTCACTTCCCATGTTAGCAAGGACAAAATTTTAACTCACCTAACTTTGACAATATGTTTTTTCAATGTTGATATCTTAAGGCTACAGAGGCATGCCAAGCCTAGAGAAAGACATAATTCCTGGAAAAGCACGTCCAAGAAAATTGAGAGCTTTGATATAGGTTTGAGAGCTGGTCTTGCTATTTTTTCAAATGCCACTTGTGTATGGAATGTAGATTCTACTAGCATGAGATCAAAGTCACAATTGGAGGAGTTCATGGGTTTGAAGGGTAACTCTCGCATAGAGAGCTAATAGCTTTGTGAGTACTATGCTAGAAATGTTGATGAAATATACGGGCTTGCATAATGTATCATGAAAATGGCACACAAGAACAAGAGTGCTTGATAAGATGACATGATTGAAGGTTGGTGACCATTGTGATGTGATCATGATGTGAGATTGTGAACCTTGTTGGATTCCTATCCTCTCCATCCCTATCTTTCTTCTAATCTAGATCCATTCTCTAATTGTTGTAAATACTTGTACAGTCACATGTTCTACAGAAATACACACGTTTTCTAACAGTCTGCAGAAATACAAATTTGTGACAGAGTCTTGACGACACAAAAGTGTTCAACCAGCTATTCGGCATTCACCACGTCGAACATTTTGACAACTTTGACTTTCAACCACTCAACCATTCTACCATGTCGAAAGTCTGCCACCTCAAATATTTTCCATGTTGAACATTTCGACGACTTGGATTTTCGAGCTCACAAGTTGGTCATCTGTCAATCTCAAGTCAAGTCGGCTCAACCATACGAGCAGGATCTGCAAGGACTCAGATACTCTCTGAAAGCGGCTGACAACAGCACGTAGTGGATTAATCTAATTTGCAATGTACATATTAACTATTATTTTAATTAGCTAGCCATCTATACAAATACCCATCAATTCATCAGTTGTAAGGTTACCATTACTGAACACTATTGAATCGTCGATCTACACGATCCGTAATTGAACATCCAGAGCGCAATTGTTCTGTCCTTTGTCTCTGTTACTACAGAGTATTGTCTTAGAAAGAACGTGACTCTGCCTACATTCAAACTGTTATCATTTGCAACTAATTAATATTCGTTCCATAATTCAAGTCATGTATGTCCTAATTGAATGCTTATTTTATTCATGTTCAAATAGATTCATGCTTGCAAATAAATTATTCGCAGATTAAACTATTTGTGTGATTGATAGCATAAGTTGAATTCATTGTTCTAATCACCGTTCCTAGACGCTTTACGCTTCTGCACAAAAAAACTAATCTATAACTCAATGAATTCGTGCATGGCTATGGAATCGAGTCTTTCGATCCAGTGACTTCGAAGCTGTGATTAAGTAAGACATATTTCGATTCGTTCGAATCTGATATGAATACGATAGACATAGTTACATGCACTGAGGATTCTACTCATTTCTCACTGATACGACGCGCATTGCCTCGAATCCCAACAAACCTATGAATATTCTAAATCCACAAAAAAAAAGCATATATTTGAATATTGTAGATAGCGTGACATGATTATCGTGAATATCATTAGATCATTGATATTTTGAACATTCTTAAAATATGAATCTCCAAAAGATGTCACTATGGTGCCATAAATATCATGAAGGAATTTCCAAAAGATATCCCATGAATATCATGAAGTCATGATTATGGCGATGTGAATATCCTTAAATTGTGAGTATTGTGAATAATCGTAGACCATGAATAATTTGAATATCCAATTATCATGGATATTTGAAACATTGTGAAATTGTGAATAACATAATATTCCAAAAAAAAAAGATTTTTTTGAATTGTAAATAATCCAAATCACAATGATGTGAATCTCGTAAATTTGTGAAATTCAGATTATTGAGCGCTATAACCATTAGATGATGCATATTGAATCATGGTACTAACGAATATTTAGTTGTTAAATTGAGAACACATTTCTGATTGAATTTACAATATTTTGAGAAATTGTTATAGAATTTAAAGTATGTTCTTTCAACAAAAGAAATAGAGCACATCAAGCTAGTTAAACTCTCACTTTGAGCATGTGCTAGCTTGAACTACAAGGAAAGTGGGGCATCTGCTACTGTATTGAATTTCCCCCGTCTATATTTGATAGACATATCAAACTCTTGCATCAACTCTATAGAAGGTATTCAAGATTATAGGTATGATATCTCCTATTATTAAGATTCGCATAAAAAGGTGGCAAGGCCTTTGTTGTGCTTTAGAGCCACCTTCTTTCTCTTGAGAGAGTGACATGATTTGACATATGAACCTTTTGATTGAGAATGTTATTGCTCTACATGTAATGAGGTTGGAACCTACTTTGAAATTAAAAATGTGTGTGTGTGTGCGTGTGTGTGCGCGCGCGCGCGCGAGAGAGAGAGAGAGAGAGAGAGAGAGAGAGAGAGAGAGAGAGAGAGAGAGAGAGAGAGAGAGAGAGAGAGAGACTTTTTAAATCTTAGCTAATATTTTTAAATGCTAGATAGCTAAAGGGTGCATGTAAGACCATTATATTCTATGCAATAATGGCTCTACATATTCTATGTAATAATGGCTCTACCAAGGATCCTTATCACACAATTGCTTTTGGGTAGAAAGTGTTGGATATAAGTTTATACTCTCAACACAACATTTCTCTCTCCAAACAATTCTCTCTCTCTCTCTCTCTCTCTCTCTCTCTCTCTCTCTCTCTCTCTCTCTCTCTCTCTCTCTCTCACACACACACACACACACACACACATATTCTATATCAATGAGGACTCTCATTTTACAAAATTATTCTAGTCTCTACAAAAGTATGCTATGTCAAGGGAGGTTCTCTCTCTCTCCGTCCAAGTCTTGGTTTGATTTGGGAAAGGGAAATATGGTGAATGGTGATACAAAATTTGGCCCCTTGTATAGGCCAAAGAATTGTGCTAGAAGCAATTACGGGACCGTCGAAGGCCCCGGTCCGAGGGCCTTCCTTGCAGGGAGGGCCCTTTCTCGAGGGCGAGAGCTCGAGGGCAGGGCCCCGACCTGCATGGAAGGCTTGAGGCCCACGGGCCTTCCACATAGTAATGACATGTCCGAAATATTTTTGTCTCATAAATTCTGGACAAAATCTCACTAAAGAATGAGAACTTTGAACAAAAACTAGTGGTTGTTTAGTTGCAAGCAAATTCGACCTACACCTCTGCTGTGGAGGTGTATCAAAAATCTAAAAAAAGAAATTGAAGACTTGGCATTAAGAGGAAAGAAAAAGGTGGATGCATATTCTCCTCTGGGGAATCAACTCCAAAATACACAAAACCATGTGGCATTACCGAGAAATTCTCGAACAAAACAAAGAGATGGAGATGGAGATGGAGATGGAGATGGAGATGGAGATGGAGATGAAGGTGTTTCACGTGGTGATCGTTCCCTTTGCTGTCCATGGCCATTTGTTGCCAGCCATTAGCCTCGCCCGACGTCTTGCCACCCACCCTCGCTTCTTCGTTACATTTGTGCTTTCACAGCATCGC
Source organism: Diphasiastrum complanatum (assembly GCA_029204225.1). Lineage (NCBI taxonomy): Eukaryota > Viridiplantae > Streptophyta > Lycopodiopsida > Lycopodiales > Lycopodiaceae > Diphasiastrum > Diphasiastrum complanatum. The sequence continues at coordinate 5,817,403 of CM055112.1, forward strand.
ATCTCTGGCGCTCGCTCTGCTGTCTCCCATCTCTCCTCTCTTCCATCCTCGTTCCGCTTAGTCGCCATACCTGACTCTGTACCCTCTCATGCCTTTGGCTATGGTGTCGACGAGGGTGTGGATTCCGTGGTGGCAGAGATGGAGCGCTTCCGGCTCATGCAGCAGCCGTTTGAGAGCTTAATGTATGATTTGATGGCAGTTGATGCCTTCCCTGGAGCTCCTGTTTGCATAATATCTGATCCCTGGCTTGCTTGGGTACAAGAATCCGCAGATAAGCTTCATATTCCCAGGTATGCGTTCTATCCTTCCCAGGCGACAGTTCTGGCAACTCTGTTTTACTTGCCTGTTTTGCAAGCTCAGGGGCGTCTTCCCTTGAAGGCATCTCCAGCGCCTGACAATGTTGAAGAATGTGATGAAGAACTTGTGGTTAGAGTCCCTAATCTGCCTCCTTTGCGTAATCTAGATTGCGTTAGCGTTCTTCTGGAGACCTTTCCAAATCACATTCGTGATGCATACGTGGGTGCTTGGCTGACAATTCCCAAGGCTGCTGCGGGTGTGCTCGTAAACACCTTCTATGAGTTGGATACTGTTCCCTTTGATGCTCTGCAAGATCCGAGTTTAAATCCAAACAAGATACCTGTATTTGCCATAGGACCTCTGCATGCCCATTCTAACTTAGCTCATCCCACATCTGAAACTGCCGAAAGTAGCAATTTTGTAAACCAGGTAGAAAAGAAATGTTTGCAATGGCTGGACAGCCAGTCCGCTTCCTCGGTTTTGTACATCTCATTTGGATCCCTTTTCCTTCCCTCGCTGGCTCAGATTCATGAGCTTGCATTGGGCATAGAAGCAAGCGAGCAATTCTTCGTGTGGGTATTGCGGCCACCTCCTGGCACTCTTTGCTCAACAGAAAAAATTGATGTTTCCACCATTCTTCCAGAGGGATTTTTGTCTCGCACAAAGGAAAGGGGTTTCATTATTCCTAACTGGGCACCCCAGCGGCTGATCCTCTCTCACCCTTCTACGGGCGCATTTTTAACCCATTGTGGGTGGAATTCCACGCTTGAAAGCATCTGCATGGGCGTGCCAATGGTTGCCGTGCCTCAGTTTGCCGATCAAAGATTGAATCGCATGCTCATAGTCAACCAGCTGAAGGTGGGGGTGGAGCCACGCAGATCAGCGGATGGATTGGTGGAAAGAGGTGAAGTGGAGAGAGTTACGAGGCTTGTGTTAACAGGGAAAGAGGGTATGGAACTGAGGAGCAGGGCAAAACAGTGGAGTGCTGCAGCAATGAAAGCTGTCGAAAAGGGTGGATCTTCAGATCGCAATTTAGAATCCTTCATCTCCAAGATGGAGCAATTGTCATCCAAAAATCTGTGAACTTTCAAAGCAGCAACTGAAGTACGAAATCTTGGGGTGAAATAAACGTATTGTGATTGCGAGGATTATTCACTATAGTGATGCAATTTGTGAAAGTTATTGCAGTGGGAAAGGAGAATAAGGTGTGAATTCTAAGTGCTTGTTTTCTAATTTGATGCACTAATCTGAAGTGTGTGGCATGATCACTTCCATAGCTTCAACAATGGATGGGAATTCGTGTATCAAATCAGCTTCATATTTACCTACATTATGTGAGACTCTGGTTGCCAAAGAAGACGCATCTACTTAAAGAGTAGATACCCAAAAAAGATTACCAATCTAACACTTGGAACATGATACTTGAATTTGTTCCTTCCTTGGCTTTTTTCTTTGAGAAGTCTGAGTTTCATTTGATATAAGAACAAAACAAGGGATTTTATTCTGAGAGACATAGTAAGGTTGAATTTGGAGAAACTTTGTGAAGTGCATTGAACTTAGGCTACTTTGGCCATCTATATAATCTATAGTGTATTTTTCATCCATGCAATTATTAACCCTAGTATAATTATAGGTCTTATCTTTTATTATGAGTAAATCTTGCACACATGCCAAAAAGCCAGAGAAGAACGATCCATGAGGTGCGAGTCGCCAAGAAGGATCGAGGTCACAACAAGAGGTGGAGGGGGCCCCCACCTAGTGGCTAAACAAATGCAGGAAGTGCACCCAGAGGTCTCTGCGATAGTAGAGGAACATGTGCTCCACAATTTCCTCCTCCAACTACAAATAGGGCAAAGCTAGACATTGAGGAAGGGTCATTTGGCAAGCAAAAGCAAGGACCGAGAGATGATGCGGTAGGTTAGGTGACTACGCTTGCCCACTAAAATAAAATGAGTCATCAAGAATCTTTTATGCCAAAGAGCAGGAGTCTACTTAAGTAGTCAAGGAGGAGCGAAGGATGGTGACGAAGATGCACAACATGGTAAGAAGGAAGAGTCAAGGGTAGGCTCCCAACCTTCCAGAGTCATGAAGTGTATGTTGGGACTTTCCTTGTCCACCTTCAAACCTTAATTCCAAACACATGCAAAGCAATAAAGATATGAAGAGGATTCTAACATGTCACGTGGTAGTTCCATCTCATGAGAGCAAAGCTTAGATTCACAATTAGTATGCATGCTATGATGACAAGCTAACACTAATATCCATTAACTCTAATCTCCATGATTAAGCTTACTTCTCTCTCTCTCTCTCTCTCTCTCTCTCTCTCTCTCTCTCTCTCTCTCTCTCTCTCACACACACACACACACACACACACACACACACATAACAATAAGATTCAAATCCAACAAATATGAAAATAGCATAAAAAATGAGAGAGATGGAGGAAGAGGAGAAGCAAGAACATCCAATTGCCAAATGGCAGAAGTTCCACCTTTTTTGATTGAACATGAAAAATAAAATACAATGTATCACTATTTATAATGGATTTTGGGCACTTACTTGGCCTCAAGGGCTTTTGGCCAACTTCTACCTCCCTTATTATTTGAATTTGAGCTATCATATGGGATGGGTTTTGGCGTTTCCTTGTGACTACTCCTATGGCGGCAAGGGCAGCTTCAGAGACACGCACCTTGTGTGAATCAGATTGGTATTGGATATAAATTTTAGTTTTCAGTTTACTCCAGGTACCAAAAGCCATGATTATGAAATCCATATTCATTTTATTTGAGCCAAATATGGCGTGAAGACTAGTTGCCTTGAGCAGAGGCTGGAGCCATTCAGCCACTTGTCCAATGCCAGCCAAAGTGATAAGATCGTGTTCAGGAAGAATGGTCCTCCGAACCATCAATTCAATGGGTGAAGTAGAAGCTTCAGAATTAGAGGAGAATCAGTTGGAAATGGCATGTTTAAACATAATTGCAAGTGAAACAAAAGTGCGAGAGTGTAATCAAAAAAAGTTTAAAAAAAAATTCCAAGTTTTCTTTTGCAAGAGCTTCACTAGCATTGGTGCCAAATGAGTCAAATTTCAGGCTTTATAGAGGATTTTGGATAGCCGATTAGACAAAATACTAGTTTGGCAAATCAATTATGGAGAAAAAAAAAAAAAACATCACAAGCCTCTTCAGTATTGTGAGAAAAGTTACCACATTTTTTGAAAAAACCAAAGAGTTGATCTTCGTTTTGCTTTTTGATTTCTTGGATATTGAAAATTTTGATTTCAAATTTTTTTGACTCAAGGAATCAAGAACTACAACCATCTATATATTTTTTCAAAATTTTGCTCAAATATTGGCAGCCGCCATTTTGGTTGATCGCCAAGTGCGGGTATCTTCTCGATTCACTTGTCTTTAATCTCTGGCATCTTGAACTTTAGGACCCAGCCACTCCTTGCAAATTCATATGAATGTTGCTTCAAAAATTTTTGTGTCATTTTGTGTTGGCAGTGGCACTATAAGGGTTGCCAAAAGAGAATCTGGTATGTCCATGTCTAGTATGAGGGATGCGGAATAATTCCTGACATGGATAGCCGGTCTCTCCAGTGTATATGGTTATTAGTTATGCCTCGTCATTCCGGGCTTGGACAGTAAAGTAATTCAGTAATGATCATATGAGGGCCCAGACCTATAATTGGACATAGAAGTGTGAATTCTCATTGAAGATCAAAGCTTTGAGGATGATCACACAAGATGCACATGTTTATATCTTCTCTCTTCAAGATTTATGGTGCATGATTATTCCTACTATTCAAAGCATATGTTGAGATGGAATTGTCATTGAAGATCAAAGCTTTGAGGAGTGATGGAGCTCTTGGAGGAAATACACCATATGAAGAATTATTAAAAAAAAAGCCTAAGTTTGTTCACCTTATTGTCCTTGAAAGAGTTTGATTTGCACATATTCCCTTGGAAACAAGGAGGAAGGATGATCCAAGCTCATGGATCATGAGAGTAAAGATGTCACACTTTATGAAGATCAACATTCAACCTTGTAAGGGGCTGAGATCAAGACATCTCAAGATGCATCTCAAATCATATCTATTGAAGACTATCAAGATGTGATGGGGTTGAGATTTGAAGAGGAGTATTCTCAACACAAGGATTCAAGAAGATCTTTAAGATGGATGGCCGAAGGCTTTACGGGTCATTTTTCATGGTAAAAAGAGGCAAGTTTTAGGTGGTATCTACTCCAACATTCTCACTTATGCTTCTCTTCCATTATTTGATGAACCATCTTGCTTTATTGAGATTTTTACATCTCAAAGTTCAAGTATGGCAATTCTAGTTTTGGATGATGCCGATTGTGTGGACATATTTCTTGTCATTGATGGCTTAGATATGTTTCCAAAACATTTTGAAAACAAGATATTGTGTCATCAAAAGTATGCTCTTAGATCTTGTAAGAGCAAGAATGAGTTTGATACTCATAGTTTGAAAAATCATTTGTGGTATCTACTCCAACATTCTCACTTATGCTTCTCTTCCACTATTTGACGTACCATCATGCTTTATTGAGGTTTTTACATCTCAAAGTTCAAGTAAGACAATTCTAATTTTGGATAATGCGTATTGTGTGGACATATTTCTTGTCATTGATGGCTTAGACATGTTTCCAAAACATTTTGAAAGCAATATATTGTGCCATCAAAAGTATGCTCTTAGATCTTGTAAGAGCAAGAATGAATTTGATATTCATAGTTTGAAAAATCATGTTTTTACATGGTTTGAGGCAATTTGTAAACTTTTCTTGAGATTAAGTGAATAATCCTTGAAGGACATTTACATTATTCAGCAAGTATTTAACCTCAAGAAGATCAAGATTGTATTTGATTTCAAGATTAGATCCATCATCGATAAAGTTCATAGTATGTGGACTAGTTAAGCTAGTCAAGCTAGTATGCTTAATCTTGATAATCAACACTTTTTCTCATCTTATGATTTTGATCTCTATGATCTTTGTGATCTTGATCTCTATGATCTTTGTGATCTTTATGAGGCATGGAAGCCTCTGATTTTCATCATGGTGCAGCCAAATTCATGCAAATGGTACTTTCAAATCAAAGATCATCATCAAGCATGGATGAAGCGCATGGACATAGTGGCAAATTGGTGGAATGCTCTTCAAAGGTGTTGGCAAATGATTTCTACCAAAGAAATCTTATCATGGATTTGGTAAGGGTGCTGCTATGATGGATCTCTTGGATGATCTTTACTTCATATGCATACCAAAGGATCCACTAAAAAATTTCACAAACTCCTTGGTTGATCTAGTACCTTACCAAGCTATTTTTTGAGGAGATGTGAAAAATAGTCAAAAACTATCTTGGTTATTATATGATTTTATGTTTGTGAGTACATTTCACACGTGTGGAGCATGTTCTTACGTGTGTAAAAGAAGTTAAAATAGTTTATAATGTTGACTTCATGGTTGTCATAAAGTTTTATGGTCAAGCATCTAGGTGTCACTAGTTGATAGGGCCAATTTTGACTTTAGAGGTCAAATAGTCAGGTACACATGGTTCATCATGATTAGGCCAAAGTCAATTATGATGTAACTTGAGCTAGTTAGGTTGCTTACAAGTGTCCAAGTTAGATTTGATGAGTCATCAAGTCACTGTGTTGGCAAAAGTCAAAGGGTCCAATCATAAGTGAGAGATTTGTTGGAAGGGTCCAATCATAAGTAAGGGATGATGAATCACTCATCCAATAGGATTAGAGAGGCTATTAAGGGGTCCAATAGGAATCAAGCTTGGATCTCCACGAGTTCTATATGTACTTTTGTTTTCTATCATAATTCTAAGTGAGTTTATGAGTCAATTTGGAGATCTATCAATTTTGCTTGTATTGCACTCTCTCTCTACCCGAGACCAATTACTCTATTCTCTCTCCGAGGAGAGGAGCTTGTTGGGACTTAGTTTGCTTTCATGAAATACTTCCACACGTGTGAGAGGTTTTTGGTTATGAATGTATGCATGTAGAATGGTCTTTTTGCCATTAGATTTTGTCATTGATCTTGGATTTCAATCAATAGAAGATCTATAGTACATAAGCCAAGCTTAGAAGATCAATTTTACACATTAGGTCATTCCCACACATGTGAATTTTGTGATTATCCTCCTTTGAAAGCTTGGATTCATAAGCAACATCAAGAGATTTTGCACTCTCTCTTGGATCCAATTTGTAGACGCCTTCATATCTAGATCCATGTGCAAGGATCTCATCATCTTTCTTGATCACACAATTGTCAATATGGAATTTGACATCAAGGCCACCATCAAGTAATTGGCCAACATTTATAAGATTCGTTGTAAGCTACGGAACAAAAAGAACCTTGTGAAGAGATAGAACTTTTGATAATGCAAGCTTCAAGGGAATAGTCCCTACTCCTTCAATTTTGCACTCTTGATCACTTGCAATGTATATGGACTTCTTGATTCTTTCATAAGGCATAATAGATGAAAAGGAATCGTTGGAGTTACGCATATGAGATATGCTCCACTATCAATATACCAAGATTCATCCTTCTTGAAGATAGAAAAGGAGAAGCTTGATGCCATAAGAGAGCCTTCTCTATCACTTGCAATAAAGTCTTATTTCTCATTAGATAAATTGGCTTGCTTGAATTGATTCTTTTTTTTGAAGCAATTTGTGGTATAATGGCCTTTCTTGCCACAAAAGAAGCTCTTAACATCTTTTTTTCTTCTTCTTTGAAGTACAATCTTGAGAGGAATCATCCTCCTCTTCATCTTGGTCTTTTTCTTTGTCCTTAGAGAAGTGTTGGGGTTGTTTTTTGCTCCTCTCTTTGTGCTTGGCAAATAGAACTTTGCCATCACCATTATGATTGAGTGACAATTTTCCCATCCTTAATAGCTTGTTCTCATGCCTTGATTCTTCAGCTATTAGCAATCCTTGCAAATCTTCCAAGGTTGGTAGATCATCCTTGATAGCATAGGATTGGACAAGATTTTTATATTTATCTCTCAAGCCATTAAGTATGATTTGGACTAGCTCACTTTGTTTGATGGAATCTCCAATACAAGCAAGCTGCCTATGAATGTCTTTCACTCTCAAAACATAATTAGTGAAAATCTCATCACTCTTTTGACAACTTTGGAATATTTGATTTCTAAGAGTGAGGAGCCTAGAGCTATTTTTGGCCTCATAGATTGCTTTGAGAATATCCCAAGCATCCTTGGCCGAGGTACAAGCACCAATATTTCTCAAAATCTCATTAGAGACATTCATCTTGAAAAAATGGGGAGCCATCCTAGATCTCTTCTTGTATTTTTGTACTTCTTGAAGGACTTGAGGCTCCTCCTCAATCCCAAGTACAATGTGTTAAAATCATGTGAGGATCTAATGCAATATGCAGATCACATCAATCGATCACCATAGCCACTCCTCACAAGCTCTCAAAGATGGCACAACAAAAGCTTAAAATTACAAAAAGAAAACTGTGCATATGCCAAAAGCCCCAACATGCATGGGCTCGACAAGTGTCAACACACTAAAAAGGCACCTATCTAAATAAAAGGCCCAACATGGGCTAAAATACACAAACCCAGGACATGCCCCTAAGTATAGTATAACGAAACCAAAATATAATGTACAGGCTAATTTTCGTACCAATATGGCTACTCGGCTAACCCAAGTAGTCTGGCTACGGAATCAGTGCGCGATTGATATGACGATAGTGGGTCACGTCCCGATAACAACCAAATACAATAAAGCTAATCAACTGTACACTAATTACAGTATGACATTTAGAACTTACATAAATGAATCAGATCAAAACTGTTTTCTAATACTCTCCCTTAAGTTCAAATGTGATAAGAGTAAAGAAATATATTGCAGCAACGTCTAGAGTGTCCAAAAGATGTTATGCATATCTCTGCTACCCTGTACTTGACTCACACTCAAGCACACCATCAAACCACCAGATTTGGCACACAAAGTATCATGCAAACACAATGCTCATATAGAGAGTCTTCCAAACTCTCGACCAATTGACTCGTCTCCAATCCGACTTGAACACAGGTGGACCACATGACCGACATTGCTCAAACTGAGAAAATCCCACTGTCACCATGAGACTTACATCCTCCATCTAGCTAGGTTGACATCCTATCAGGCACTTACAAACACAGACCTGTAAATCTGACATAGATGAGCGACTGAGGCTCAACTTGAGAAAATATTATTGCCACCATAAGATTATAACCTCACCAGATAGACAACTAGTAGACATAATGACAAGTCAACGAGCATAAAATGACTACTTTGTTTCAAACGTAGCAAATGCATCAGCACGTACAACTCCGACTCAGATCTAGACTCCCGTGATGAAGTAACATGCAAGCACACATTCATCCAAACCAACACGAATACGTCAAATACATGACCAGGCTTGCGCAGACTGTTGTTGTACCAACACCTGTCACCTGTAGATCCGCTGCCACACCACTCACTGGTCACAAAATCAGGTCCTCAACCATGGCCCTGCACCTGTAACTAAGATTCCCTCACATTTAAGCATATCCATCTATCCAATAGGTCTTGAAAGCTGATTCCCATCCATTTCCCATGCTCCAAGCACAAGAGCTACCAAGGACTCAATAAATGAATGTATACAAATATCACCATAGGCTATACTTGAGTAGCTCGCCCATCCCCCCAGAAATATTGATGATGATCTGCCTGTCCTACATCCCATGTAGGCTCAACTTTCCATTCCCAGCCAAATTCTGAACTAGTTCACAATACTAGCCAAACTTTATCCCAGTCTAAACTGCTTGAGAAGCATTTCTCAAGTCATACAACCATAATGTAGGAGGCTATATGGTTAGAAAATCACATATTTGAAATTTGTCAATGAAATTACCTTGTCCAATACACATTATAGTGTAGTAAGGGACACGATAATGAAAGACAAAGCACAAACCCATGTAAGATAGTAATGTCAATAGTAACTCTGAAACACTGAAAACCCAATATTGTTGGTGAAATGTTACGAGGCAAATCTAGCCAAGTATGGTTGGATTTTTGAGGGGAATCCTCTCCAACACATGAGTGGTGTGTGTGTTTTTGAACTTAACAAATCTAAACAAAATTGCACATTATCACCACAATACCAAACATACGAATATTAAAGTAGATCAAATTTGTATAGAGTCATCATAGTCAAACATATCTTATTGACCAAACCTAACAACCAGCAAAAGCTCCAAGTTGAGAAGAATATGCTCACCTTCATTCATCCACAACAACAATCGTGTTAGAACAGACATTATTGTGGGAACTACAGTTGTCTACACATACTCTCAGTTGTTATCCATGTTACAACAAGTAGTCATTGCCAAGTTAGGTGACTCTAATTTTGTCCATATCATGAGTAAAAAGTCGGACATTATTTTAGCTTTACTCAAAGTTACAAAATTATAAGGTTAACAGTGTATAATCAGTGCTTGAAAGTCGGCAATTACAAAAGTACGACTAAAGTAGACAATTACATCCAGACTAGTTTTGTAGTAGAGTTCAAAACTGCCATTACCCTTTTCAAAATGTTTATCGGAACACCATCCCATATTCTAAGTAACAACTTAGAAAAATCTCTATTGAACTATCAAGTTCAAATTGTCAGGGCATTACCGTCCACAAATAAGTATATCTAGACTTAAACAGACAGGTCTGATCCAAGTCATATAACTAAACTCATCATACTATTTATATTAGAATGTAACCAAAGGTTTAAACAAAAAGCAGTACACTTCAAAGGAAACCTCGTTAATTAAAGTTGAGCATCAACAAGTAGTAAATTCATGATCATTTCATGGCACTTCAACTCTTCATACCCATTAGTAGCAACAACATATTGAAAGACCTATTGTCCAGTGGGATATCCATGAGACTGAGACCCTTCTCGTGATAGATGAGTCTCTCCTGCATGACATACCTGACATTAGACCCCCTCTGCGAAAAGCCCAACCATTATTTTCTGCTGATGCCTTGAAACGCAAGCTGGCTATGAAAGAGAAAATGAAATGTCCTATCGTAATGGAACCACCCAACGATTGGACGTAGGTACGTGACGATGAGCCTTCTGGGCCAACATCTCCACCATCCGCTACCAAACCCTCTACTTCCAAGTCCACAAGGAAAATCAAACCTAATGTGCCGTATGCACCAGAGGGACCCGATATGCCACAATACTTCAAGGACTATACGATTGAGGATGTTACTATCCAGTTGCCTCAAGCCCAACGAGAACCTCGGGGGGATGCGCCTTATGATGGACCTACCTAGACGGTCACATTAAATCTAAAAAACCCTGATGAAAATGAAGGATCGAATTGTCCATATTGGAGCTCACCTTAATCGAGAGCAGCGTAGAGCCTTAGAGAAACTACTTTGACGGTATCGCCATGTTTTTGCATGGTCATACAAAAACATGAAAAGAGTGAGTCCCATGGTTGCCGTACATCCCATACCCCTAACACTGATGCTACCCTGGTAGCTAGTCGGCCCTATAGATGCAATCCCATACACCGACCAAAATTAAGAAAGAGTTACAATGCCTAATAGAGGTTGGCTTCATCTATGAGGTCAAACATACGGAATGGGTGTTGCCTATCGTAATTGTACTTAAGAAAAATGGGAAGCTTCGTATTGGTGTCGACTTCAAGAAGCTTAATGTTGTCACCAAACGTGACCATTTTCCTATTCCATTTGGAGAAGCCATATTAGAAAATTTAGATGGAGATGAGGCCTATTCCTTCTTAGACAGCTTTAGCAATTACAATATGATAGAAATCGCACTTGAAGATCAACACAAAACTGCCTTTGCCATGGAATGGGGGACGTTTTGTTGGAAGATGGTGCCCTTTGGACTGTGTAACGCTCTTAGTACCTTCCAGCGCGTCATGTAAGCAGCCTTTATGGACATGATAGGAGACACGCTAGAAGTCTATTTAGATTACCTAAGAGTCCATTCTGAAGCATCTAGATATCTAGTTGCACTTGAGAAAATATGCATTCAGTGTCAAAGGTATGATTGGAGGTCTAACCCTAGTGGCTTCTACTAATGACTGTTGATCAAAAGCTTGCTGCTGGTCCTGTGTCCAATGGTACTCTGGATTACTCATGGTGTTGTCCTAGGACACATCATATCTCGGAATAAAATCGCTACTGATCTTGAAAAGGTAAGAGTCATTATAGAGATACTCATCCCTAGAACACACACACACACACACACACACACACACATCTAATTAAGAAATGCTCTCATGATTTACTTGCTTGTTTTGGTCACTATGATCACAATGAACGAACTGTCTTGAGTTCTTGAGTAGCTTCAGAATCAAGAAATCAAGCACTGTCATCTTGTGCTTTTTGATGATTAATAATGAATGCATTTTCATCCACATCTTGACTAGGGGCATGAGATATCTCAGTAGCTACGTTCACTTGTTGATTCAATTACTTCTTGTTGTTATTCTTAGCTTTCAATATTTTGCGATCTTGAATGTCATGATTGATGCATTTGCAATACTTACAAAACAACTTCTTCTTTGTTTGTGGATTCGATGAGTGCTCTTGATTCTAAGTCAATATTTATAGATGAGTGCTACTCTATCTAGGTGTTATACAATGGTCACCATGTATTCTTGTTAGTTGATGCCATGCCCCAAGGTGTCGATGCAGTGCCTCATCACTCAAAAGGGCTTCTAGTAGAGATGAAGTTGAGAGCCGGGTCTGAGAGCATGAGAATAACTAGTGCTAGTTGTACAATTTGTGAGCCCCATGGTAATTCCCAAAAGATGGAAAACCATGTGGGAGCTAGTAAATGGGCCCTCTCAACTTGAGATATGTTTTTATTGAAGAGGCCTCCCTAGTTTGTGTAAGTTAGGTGATGATCTCCTTAATTTATGCAAGTCAAGAGCTAGAATTCAAAATGTTATAAGATTGGATCCACCACTTGTAGAGTACATAGGAGGACCTCCTCCACGAGTTTCCAAGCTTAGGTTGCATTGAATGTATTTTCTTGATGATCATAGTGATATTAGGAGCAGTTGCCAATCCAAAAAATCTAAAAATCCAAGCACAATTCTTATTGATTTGATCCTTGTGCAAACTCCAATGCTTAAATGAGTTGCTAAAAGATTAAACATATACGATCCTTCATTTTATGCATGTTATAGGATCTAGATCCAATCATCTCACTTCCTTTGATCATATTTAGCAAGTTTATGTGGTGCAAATCTAGGAGTTGAAGAGCTAGACTGCTCTCAATGAGATTATAGCTTCAAAACCATTTACTGAATCAATGCTAAAGTGTTTTTAGAATAAAGAGATGTCATTTGCTTTTGTGTAATGTTCCAAGATCATGAAGTATGTAAAACTATGAGAAGATTAAATATGACTACATGTTCTAGAATTCACATCCCTCACTCATGTTTTTGCAATTGACCTCTACTACCTTACCTTAGTTGACATTACTCATGTTGCCTCACTTTATATTCCTAGAGAAATATTTTTTAAAATACTTCTATATATTATTACGCACTTTAGGCATCCAATAAGCATTACCTTTATGGATCAAACATGGCTTCTAGAGAGGAAAACTATCACATTTTTGTTTGGAGTATCTTGCTCTTGTCTAGATATTCATTGCTTCACTTTACTTTTGTTCTTCTTAGTTTCCCCTATGGCTATAATTCTCTATGGATCTTATTAAGATATAACAGTTTAGTTACGCTCCCCAACTGAAAGTCACATGTTGATTTTATGCATTGGGTAAAGATAAGTAGATCTTGTGAGATCTATGTAAAGAAAGATCTTGTGTGATCTTGGATGCTAGACCTCCCTAACTATAAATTGTGTGTGCGCGTGCGCGTGCGCGTGGGTGTGGGCGTGGTGTGTGTGTGTGTGTGTGTGTGTGTGTGTGTGTGTGTGTGTGTGTGTGTGTGTGTGTGTGTGTGTGTGTGTGTGTGTGTGTGTGTGTGCACATATACATATATGCATGTATACTTGAAATTGTTATGAGAAAGCCTCCAATTATACAATCTAATTATTTCTTTCAATATCGTATGCCACTAGTATTCTTGTATTGAAAATATATAAAATGCTCCAAAAATATCAAATTTACAAAGAAACATTTAAGCTAAGACAAATGCAAGAATAAATCTGATGGTGACTCTACAAATCTTAATAAATCAAAGGTGGATAATAGATACTACAAGTATGAAAAGACATTTCTAGGGCTATTAACAAATAGCATGCACTTACTGGTGTAATCAAAGGATTTCACCATTGTCAAGAAAATCCAGATTTCTCATGGTTAAATATTGATATGAATCTTATCTTATATGCTTAGTTAATGCATATGTGATTTGGACGTCATGCCATTATATGCTTCAAGGGAGGTGACATTCACTTTTCTTCAACAATGTCAAATTTCTATGTTCATTGATTATAAAGCATATTGTCACTTGATTGTCTTTGACATAAGAATCTATTACAATCTTTTTTATTGTATTTCTTCTTATCGATTATCTATCCTTGAATAAGTTGACATATGTTTTGGAAATGAATCCTAGTTGGGCCATAATAATATGCATGCTTGAGTCAAGCAATAATATTTTAAACAACTAAAATACACATAAATGCTCATTGGATAATTCTCATTTAGTAATTTCGTTAGTATATGTACAAACAATAAATGTAAATCAGTCCCACCATGCAACAACCCAAGTTGTGGATGTAAAAATGTCTCAAAACTTAGATTAATGTCCATGCAATGACAACAATAGAAAAATCCCAAGTCTCTCCAAAAAAGCAATTGAGAATTTCTTCTATTTAAATTATTTTAGCACATGTTTACCTTTTCTTTTATATTCGATATCCTACTAAAAGATGTGTGAAGCCTATACATGTTACAAAGCTAGACTTGCAATAAGAATTTTAATAAGTAGATAATGTTCTTGACTTTATTGAATAGTCTCTACAAATTGAGCTATTAATTAATTTAAATAATGTTTTATGAAGGATTTTTTAAAATCCCATCCACTATAAATCATCAAAAAGTCACTAAGCACACCATAATATAAACAAATCACACAAGCTTGAAGAGCAAATGCCAACAACTTCACACCACAAACACTTCTCTTTTGCTAATACATATGTAATCTACTAGCTAGGAAAAGCAAAAAGCTCTTTTCAACTTAAACAATTTAAAGAAATTATATTCATACTCTGAGATCTTCACTTGGCGATTTAGTATAGGGCCAATCTTTTACAACCCCAAAGTTACTACTTAACTAGTTCTTTTTGTACTTGAGGTTAACAATGTGAATACACAATTGGTCTTTTTTTTGGGTGAGGAATACTTTATTTCTTGTCTTAAAGTACTTGTTTAAGTTATGTGGTCATTGCATTGATCTGTATCGTGTTTGTCAATTTGGTCTTCCTTCTGTGAGTCCTCAATTGACATTGGTGATGTTTCTTCTGTTAATCCTAGAATTAAATAGAATTTATTTTTCTTTTAATTCGGGATTAGTATTGATGGCATCCATAGAGACTTTCTTCTTTGAGTTGTAAGATTTAAACTCTTTTATAGCCAACTCAATTTTACTTTATAATCCTTGATAATGTTTCATAAATATTGCCATATTATCTATTGGATTTGTTTTTTATACTTAATAATTATTTCATCTGCAAGCATATATACTTAAGTCAATTGCCCCTCTATAATAACCATAGCTTTAAAAAGATTGTCTTGATGAGATATATAGTTGATCTTCAAGAAAAGATTCAGACATTCTCTCCTTTTTTTTGGGATTTATGATTTTTTGGTTTTCTTTACGTGAGGGTTTCTTGTGTAAAGGTTAAATTTTCTTTTTCGCAAAGGTTTCGTCATGGATCACTTTTTTTAGTCGAGTTATTTTGTTCAAATGCGACACTTGTGGACTAAAGACGGACAAGAGTGGACAAGAGTCAAGGTCAAGATCAACTCGTGCACCATGGATATTGTCGAAGGAAGAGGGTATGCATATAAAGTCAGTTATTCGACATATGCGATTTCCCACTGGATATGCAGGGTCTATAAGTGGGGCATTTATCGCAGACGGCAAATTATCTAGATTAAAGTCTCACGATTGTCACAAGATGATACAAGTATATGTATTTGATGTGTTCAATTATATAATCAAGATTGGTTGCATGAAATGCCATGACAATTACATTTCGGCCTATTTATTTCGACAGCATGTATTTTCGATGGCATTGAAAGGGTGTTTGACCAAAGATATACAAAATTTTATCTCAGAATTGTTGTCCTTTGCAAGGTATTGCTCGTGAGTCTTAACGACATTCAAATGAGCACATTTCACATGTATATTAATGACCGTTTTGTATTTCTGTATGCGACATCACTATTTCATACATCAATTTTACACATCAAGATATAACTAGAACATGAAGAGCCAAATAGAATGTGAATGAAATGATTCCTCCATGTTTCAAACTTTGAACTCTATGGAAGATAACAGCAACCAAACAATAAATGTGAGTGATGACCACTTGCTTGCTTGTCTCCTCCAATTTGTCCTTTCTTGATATGCCTTTACCATAAAACTCCATGAATGAGCCTCCATTGCCATCTTGGGCCACAAGATATTTTCAACACTTGATGAATTGGTCATGAATGAGTGACATAATGAACCTCCAATAGCTTCATTTTCATCAGCAAAACCAGCCAAGAATGCTAGTACAACTCCAACAATAAGATATTGCAAGACAATATAGCTGGTTTGTCCATATCTTGACAATTTGCACACATTCACATGAAATAGCTCAAACATGAGATAGAACCAGTGAAGTAAACTTGAACAACACTTCCTTGCTGCTCCTTTGACCTTACTTGAGTCTTCAAATACCTGCAAAAATAGATCCATAACATCTTTGCCAAATAACCTTCCTTTGATGCTCTTGACTAGCTCCAAATTGTCACCATTCCTTTTGTGTTGTTGAAGCCCTTTGAGACCAACCTCTTGATCTTTCTTTTGACCATCAAAGTCATTGAACAAAATTTGTTTTTTAGATCCATTACTTGCTAGAAAATCATGAAGACATCCATCTACTTGCATAGCATCATCTACACAAGAAGATTCTCCAAAACATGTGAGTATAGAACCATTTGATCTACTCTCTTTATGAAGACATGTGACTCCACTTGTTGGAAAAAATACTTTCTTGGACTCATCACAAAAGAATGTAGAAGAAGCACCTCTTTAATACATGCACCTAGAAACATCTTCTTCCATATGATCAAAGAAATCATTAGGAACAATCTTTTCCAAGGAAGAACCTTCACCTCCATTGATGAAGTTAGCTCTTTCCTTACCTTTTGCATGCTTGCACTTGCCATGAAGAACCATTGAAACACCATCATTATCCTCAAGACTAGCCAAGTTAACACAAAGATGAACATCTCCAAGAAGCATATTGGATCTTGACCTAGATCTAGCATCATAAGGAAGCTTGTTAGACTTTGCAAAAGATCCGCCAATCTTATTGATGCTAAAAGACAACTTTGGAAAGTTGAGACCAATCTCCTTTTCCATTCCATCCTTTTTGTTAGCCATAACAAAAGCATCAAGCTTGAAAAGTCTACCTTGTCTATTGCCCCTAGCAACCAAGATTTCTTCCTTTGTAATGAAACAAGCATCACCACCAAACTTTACCATGTATCCTTTCTCTATCATTTGACCAGCACTTAACATATTCTTTGAAAGTGAAGGAAAATAAAGAACACCATCAAGTCTTGCTTTCCTATTAGTAGAAAGACAATTATGAACCAATACCTTCAATGACACACTTACTACCATTGGCCATGTGAATTGCTTTCTTGGCTCCATCATGACCAAAGAAGTAAAGGACTCCTTGTGACTAGTCATGTGTAAACTAGCTCTACTATCAATCCACCATGAATCTTTGTCACCTTCACTTGATATTGGACTTGAAGAACACATCAAAAGAGAATCACAACCACCTAGATCCTCATCGTTGTTTTGCTTGCTACCTTCATCTCTTTGCTTCTTCAAACATTCATTAGCAAAATGCCCTTTGATTCCACAATAGAATCATTTCAACTTAGACTTATCTTTCTTTTTGTCAAAAGAGGAAGTCTCACCTTGATCTTGCCCTTTAGACCACTTGTCTTTGCCTTTGCCTTTGCCCTTAAACTTGCCTTTGATGAACATAGCCTCCTCTTCATATTGAGATGTCGATGTAGATCCACCTCCTCTTGATTGAAGCCTAAACTCCTCATTCACCAAGATCTCTTGCAAATACACAATACTTGGCAAAGTCTTTTGTATATCAAAATTTTGAACAAGATTAGCATGATCATCCAACAAGCCATTCAGTGTAACTTGAACAAGTTCTACCTCCTTAATGCTCTCATCAATACATGCTAACTCATCATTGAATGTTTTAACCCTCAAAACAAAAGCATGAGTACTATCTTCCTTATTTTGCAAAATTTGAAAGCTTTGCCTCCTAAGAGTAAGTACTCTTGATGTAGACTTGGATTCATAAAGCTTCTTCAAAGCTTCCCAAGCCTCAAAAGATGATGTGCACTTACCAATCTCCTTGAGAAGTTCATTGGTAACATTCATCTTACTCATGTGTAGAGCCCTTTTGGCCCTCTTATCATACCTCATTTGATCTTGTTGAGTTGTTGGTCTCTCCTCCAAACCTACAACAATATCCAAAACATCATTCATCTCAAGAAGTGATTCCATCCTCACTTTCCACAATATATAATTACTTGAGGTAAGCCTATCATTGCCTTCCAACATGAATCCACCACTTATAGCCATGTTGGAATGACCTGATCTTCTTCTTTCACCCTGTTCCAATGCACAAAGCACTCTCTTGAATGTCAACAAATGAACTCAAGAAGAAATCACAAAGATATGAAACCTCTCAAATCCCTTCTAGCACCTCTAACTAGAAAATCAACACATAGAATAGTGAAATCTTGATCAACCTATGATCTATCCTCAATCTAATGATTCTTTCCACTTCCTGAGATTGCAACACACTCACATGAAGTTCAGTAACCTCACAAAATAGAGATCCAATCAAAATTAAAATCAGAAAAAATTGAATATCTCAAATTCTACATGCAATTTCTAAAAACTTGATATATCATCTTGTAGCCTCCAATGAGACCTTCCTAATGCACCCAAAATCGGCTAATTCTAGTAAACCAAGTGTGAAATCGGAGTATCTAAAGCTTTATTGAGTTTTGACATACAAAAGATCAATTCTACATATGCAAAAATGGAGATTTTTGAGTAGAAATCAATCTAGCATGCACTAGCATCGATAACTCCTCCAAATCCTTGCTAAATGTGGTTGATCCTTTTATAACCTGAAATAGAAGAGCTCTAATACCATGTGAAGGATTTCAGATCATTTCAAGATCCAAATCTATGTCCCTGATCTTTGGTTACAAAGAGAGCAAACCAACAATCCTGCCAATGTAGAAAAATCAGCATCTACATACAAAATGAGATGAAAACTCTAAGAGATACTAATCAACCATGAACCAAAGCATAAAATATAGCTGTTGTCCATACAATTATAGTACCCTACTATATTTCACACGTGTGGAACCGAAAATAGCAATAAATTATCATTCTACACATAGAATTGCAGGATAACATATGAGAGCACCAATGAGTAGTAGAACCCAAAGAGAACCTTGTATAATGATGAAATAAGAGAGAGAAGAGTTACAACAATATATAGTAGGTCCAAACCCTATTTTGCCACTTGGCTTTTCCTCCAATATGAAAAACCGTACTATTGTGGGACTAGATTCAGTGTACCCAAAGTTCAAATTTGAATCTCTCTCAAACTCGACTACCAACTTTCCCACACTTTTAAAAAGTGTTTATTGAATGTATTTTAAACTAATATAACTTCAAAAAGTTTATCTCTAAGTCTAAAATGAGTTTTGGCCTCAATTGACAATTTACCAAAATATGACTAAACTTGTTGAAAGAAGAGCAACGGTGAATGGCTAGGATCTTGTAGTCCGATTTATGACTACCACAAAGTCTTGCACACAAAACTTTCTTTCTTGTATCACACGTTCCATATCCATTGTGTGTTGCTTAGTGATGTTTAATGGCATTAAAATAATACGTCGCCCAGTGACATTCATTATCCGTCGCCCCACCGTCGTTGTCCAAAAACCATCCCTCGGGTTTTACAGTCTGCGATCTTATTACAGCATCACCTCCAACGATGATTAACTCATGGAGACGCTTAGTTGTCGCTGGAACGTCGCTCACTTTGTTCGTCGCCTGACAACATTCAATATACGTCGCCAAACCGTCGTTGTTCAAAAACCATCCCTCGGGTTTTACAATCTGCAATATTATTACAGCGTCACCCGTGATGATTATGTCATGGAGATGCATAGTCATCGCTCAACCGTCGTTGTAACGTCGCTCACTTTATTCGTCATGTAGCGACAATTAATAATCGTCGCTAAAACTTGGCTTTTCAAATTTTGGTTTTGGGACTCGTTTTTCTAACGGATTTACATAGTGTCATGTGGCGACTTTCAGAATAAAGCGTCGCTGGACGTCAGAGAAACGATAGTAGTGATAGACAAGTGAAAGTCGACATTAGGATATGTCCTTGTATTTAACAATGGTCTTGTCTCATGTAATAGCAAAAAGCAAAATTCGACTACATTAACTTTGACAGAGGCTAAATACATAGTTGTTGCACATGCTACCAAAGAGGCAATTTGGCTAAGACGTCTATTGTAAGATCTCAACCCTTATCAATCACAACCTACTTTCTTATTTTGTGATGATCAAAGTACAATTGCTTTATTAGTCAATCTCAAGTATCATACCAAGAGCAAAGACATTGAGATAAAAGTATCATTTCACAAAAGTACGTGAAAGAGAGATCATTCTTATTTTTTGCAAATCTCGAAGTACCAGCTGCAAAGTGCAATTTTGATGCACTGGAATAATGACACATTCTTATTAGGGTTGTGCCAGGTGCTATAAAAGGATAGATCTAGTGTAGAAATTCTTAAATTGTAAAGAAAGTTTGTCAAGTGATCAAAGTCTTTCAAACTTTAGTCTCTTTTTGAGTTGATTTGTTAGTTAGTAAATAAATTTAAACAATTTGTAATAAGCTATAATGAATATTTCTATGTATGAGCAATTTATGTAGTAGAATAAGAGAAGCAATTTGCTTTGCCTTATCAAAGTAAAATAGTGAAAGTATTCCTCTTCTGTTATTCAAATTTTCTAATAAATAAATTACTTGTACCTTCTTTCATCTTATTTGAATTTTCTGCTATTACAACTTATTGCATCTTACTAATACTAGTTGAAAGATCCAAAAGCATACTGAGTTGTTGTCATTCGTTCTTTGATTTTGCAATTTCTAAATGATAACTCGTTATAGTTCAGTTATAGATGTGTGTCTAATCAAGTTATGCATTATCTGCATTTCCCATCACTGTCGACATTATGTCAAATAACAATTTGACGTCATTGTTGTCAGATATTTCTAACAAAGGGTACTTGTGACAAATGGACTTTTTGAGAGTAAATCAGCACACAAGATTCTCAATTTTCAAGACAACAAGACCATGGTAAATGAAAAGCTAACTTAAATGATGCTATTCAGTTTATATTGGTGACTTTAATTTATGTCATACTTGCATATAATCCTAAGTTATTAGAAACAAATGGGCTAGTAGGTCAAATTTTGGACTTAATGATTAATGAAGTAATCTAAGAAAACGTATTTCCTAATTACACAAGTATTTAGTTTTGGGGGTATAATTGAAGCGCATAGACCATAGGAACTTATTAGTCTACTATACTATACATGAATATGCATGCACTTTACGATTTAACGTCATTTAACATCTACCATTGTGCTCAATTGCAATTGTCAATCATATATACATTGTACTAAGAGTTAGAAATGCAATGATTAATTGTTTCTTTTATAATATATCTTTCTCTAGATGACCAAACTGATGGGATGGTATCTAATCATAACCCTAATCACTATTTTAGCTTGTAATTATGACTTTCAATACAATAGAGTATATTATGAGATGCAGTTTGTGTGTGTGCAGTTTGTGTTTATATAACTAGTGATGAGAGAATGGAGGGCTTTTCAATTTGAAATATGATTGAAAACAATTGATATAAACCCCACCCCGATAGTTGAAGAGAAAGAGTAATCAAGAGAGCGCATGTGGGAAAGATGGTTGTGCATTTTCATACCAGTGGGCTGGGTCATTCAGCCAATTAGAGTAATGGGTATGAAATTTGGAAATAAAAACAAACATGCCTTGATTTGTGAAAACACATCGCTTAAACTTTGCTTTTGTCTTGTAAGTAAATAGTGAAATTGAACGATTTTTTTTTATGAGCTTGGTTGTGGAAATCTTATTGTAACAATGTATGAATGAATCCCTTAAAAACACCAAAAGAAAAATAAAGGTTTGAGTTCCAAAAATGAACAAGAAAGGAAAAGTTGAGACAAACATGTGTGTGTGTGTGTGAACTCTGATAGACAAAACATGTTTTGTGTTTTAATTGCGCCACATGTTATTTAAGGCAGTCAACGAAGTTTTGTGGATAAACACGCAGGGTTCAATATATCCCATAATACAGATTTCCGAGAGAGAGAGAGAGAGAGAGAGAGAGAGAGAGAGAGAGAGAGAGAGAGAGAGAGAGAGAGAGAGAGAGAGAGAGAGAGAGAGAGAGAGAGAGAGAGAGAGAGAGAGAGTTGTGGAAAAAAACGGATTCTTGCGTTTCTCTTGGGCTGGTCAGATAAGCTATCAACTAAGAATCGACGTGTCGAAATTAACCAATTGCAAGTGTTAGAAACCTTAAATCAAAATTAGGATTTTAGAGCTCAAAAAATAATAAGAAAATGAATGGAAAACATGAAAGTGGGAGAGAGATAGAGATAAAGCAACCACTTATGGTAACATATATATGTATATGAAATTATATAACAAATAATAACTTGGAAATTTCTATAATACAAACTCAATCATAATTAAGAAAATGAGAAAAGTGACCACTAGCCAGCTAGCATCATAGGAGCATTGTCATCATAAAGACCTCATGCCTTTGCTCGGGCAAGGAATTAGGCTCGAAAAGCTCAAATGTTTTGCTTGAGCATGGCAATATAATCATGTTGGCCCAACTAGACATTGGTCATTACTCCGAGTAAAGGTAGGGACACTATGCCTACCCTCATGCCTTACCATCGAGTTGCCGCCCTTGGGCGAGGCATGAGGGAGGTGGGAAAGTCCATGCTTTTAGACTTTACCTTACAACTACACCTTCCAAGATTCTCCACATTATATCTTCCCCTCATTTAATAAAATATTACAAGACTATGCAACCATTTTGATTTGAAAGTTGATGTAGACCAATAACCAATAACCCACCTAGTTTCCTCATGTCAAAAGCTACATAGATAGAGAGAGAGAGAGAGAGACACACGCACACACACACATAGAGGGTGGGGGACCCAATTGGAATACCCTGAGTTGTTCTTGGGAGGTCAAGCCACGCCAACAGTGCCACGCGGCGTCTAGTGAACAGCAACCCACGTGTCCATCTTACCCTGATATAAAGTAGCTACTTTTTTCCAGATTAGGGTTTTTCATTCCAATGGGATAAGCTCATAAACCCTAACATGTATTAGGGTTTCTGATCAATTGCAGGTGCTTAATTCTTAGAATTATATGGCCACCTCTTTAAAGGTGTGAAATTCAAGCAATTGCCAAGGAACCCACGTGGAATTCTCTGGAGTATACTCTATGGTTCAGCCAAACCGGCACCTGTAGGTAGTCAAGTCATGCATATCAGGAATGCAGATAAACCCTAATACAGCTACTCTCTCTCTCACACACACATTGGTCTCTGATTTCAATATATATATATATATTTTGTGTCAAAGCAAGGGCTACTCACGCAACCGTCTCTGATACTCTCTCGCAGTCTCATTCATTGTCATATCCATTCAGCTGTTAAGCACTTGGTCCCTTTGCTTTTGGTTGATCAGTATTCATTGCCATATCCATTCAGCTGTTAAGCACTAGGTTCCTTTGCTTTTGGGTGATCAGTATTCTGCTTTGGTGGCTTGCAATTTTGCTCCTGATCATAACAGCACCTCCTCCCGAGAAATTGATCAGCAATAACCATTCTGATCTTGCACTTTCTTGAAGGGACGCACTAAATCAGCAGCCAAGTGCTTTAATTCCTTCATTCCTGGGCTTGGTGTAGGACACATAGCTGAAAGGGAGTTGTCTGATCAGGAAAGATGTGGGATGCCATGTGGGGGACGGGAGAATACTGGCCATGGTGGCAGTATCCTTTTCTTCTATTGTTTGTGCAAGCTCTGGTGTTTCTGATCACAATCTCATCCTCTGATATCATCCATGGAGCACCCGATGTGCGCCGCAAGCTTCCTATCTTGGGCGATCCTTCACCAAAAGCTTATCGCCGCACTTTCTCGCGCTCCCTGTCACTGGCAGGTGTAGTCCCACTGTTTTCTTCTCGTTCAGGTGTAGTCCCACTGTTTTCTTCTTGTTCAGGTGGCTGATCCAAACGGTTTCTTAACACATATGAGAATCATTCCCAAGCACTCTTGTCATCTCTTTTCTGGGTAAACTATGACACACTTAAATTGGTTATGTACAGTAGAATTAAAGTATTCTGGATCAGTGGAAAGAATTTTTGCTTTTCCATTATGCAGTGAGCTTTTGCATTAAAGTTGAGTGTACCGTAGATTGTTTGCTCTATACCTTAATTGATGATCAAGTTATAGAAATTCA
Source organism: Diphasiastrum complanatum (assembly GCA_029204225.1). Classification (NCBI taxonomy): domain Eukaryota; kingdom Viridiplantae; phylum Streptophyta; class Lycopodiopsida; order Lycopodiales; family Lycopodiaceae; genus Diphasiastrum; species Diphasiastrum complanatum. The sequence goes on from CM055112.1 coordinate 5,841,670, forward strand.
CCAGAGAAAAAACATTCAGGAATCCATTTTGGATGACAATATATCCATCGTTGTTTCATCCTAAAGTCAGATGATGCCTGGTTTTGTGTTCAATGTGTGTACAGAAAATTGTTTGGCTTTCTATACATCGTTTGATTTAAGCTATAAAGAATCAAATGTTAGAGACCCATCAGCTGTTTGATCACAGCAAAGCAGTCCCCAGAAGTCAGATGTGCAAATTACTTGGATAGAAATACTTCAGGATCCATGCAACATAAGTGGGAGCTTTCTGCCAGATTAGGAGAATAGATAGAATCCAATGATCTGGACATGAATTGTATGAAAATTTGCATTCAATTGTCTTATAATTCCTAGAAATGTACATTCCCTCGCAAAGTCTTGAGTGTTTAAACTTGAATCATATGCTTATGCCCATGTGTGTAAGATGCAAGCAATCTGGAGTATAGACACACGCTTTCTAAAAGGCCTTTTGTTTTCTTAGTCTTGCACAATCAATTATTCTTATTTCGTCCTAATGCCAGGCACTCACTTTTTCTTTGTATTCTAGAGGCACCTTGAAAAGAAGAAATCTTTTATGAGGCTTATCACAACTCTCATATGAATAGTGAATAAAAATTGATATATTTCATGGCAATGTACATGTGGACATCCAATGACGAGATGCCTCCTCCTACATGCACAACTCAACAAAATCTGCATGTCCACATGCGCATTCCATAAGCAAAATATTTTTAAAATATTTGTAAAGAAGTCGCAAAAATTTGCAATTTTTTGGCACCAAATATCGCAATAAAACAAAAAAAAAAATGTATAATATCACATAAAAAATCGATTAACAAAAAACTTCGCACCTGCACATTACATAGGGGAAGTCTCTCGAATCAGGGCCTTTCACCCCACTAAATTCTTTTTGCAATTGAAAAATCCCATTTTAATTTTACAATTTATATTCTTAAAAGTGAAAAGACTATTAGAAATTTACCGTAAGTACTTTTTAAGTTATAATTCTAATGATCTTAATTTTTCTTTAGAAAATTATGAATTATAAAACTCTCATCTTGAAGAACTTGAAGCTAGTTGGCCTTGCCTTGCAAAGGCAATACTATGTGTTGAGGTCAGTCACTGGAGTTTGCAAGAAAGTCTCCGTTAAAAGCTAAATTGTGGTGGTGGTCCAAATTTACTTAAGGTTTGGACCTTGGTGGAGGGCTGAAATAATGTGCATGCATGGAAGAAATGCTCATTTTTTATCTTGAACTTCGAAACACTATATTTAGTGCCATCTAGCTTGTTGGCTTAATTAATCAAATGCATACTTCAGCCCAAGAGTGACACCAAGCATGTACTATAGTTTGAAATATAATGTCCATCTGGCAAGGAAGCATCATCTGGCTGGCGGTTGGATTAATAGCATCCAAAGATCAATTGCACCTCCAAAAAATCAGATTCCAATTCTTGCGTTTTTGCAGATTTAGATGTTGTCGTTAAATCAACTATATTTAGAAAAATTTTGTCTTCCAAACTGGAATCACGAATATTGTGGTAATGTGAGGGTGTCTTTTTTTACTGATCTTCGTGGGAGTTGGTTAGTTGGTCCTCAAAAATCAGTTTCATCTTTCTCCTATGCTTCTGCAATCACAGTTCTAAATACCTAATTTCATACTCATTTTTGCCTAGCTTCTTGTTTTTCATTTGTTGTCATGCTTCTAGTGGGGTAAACTTCAAAGATCTTGACTTTTTCTTCAGGGCTTCCAAAACTATGTTCATCTGCCAAAGTGGTCTCTACTAGCTTGTGAGGAATCATTGGATTAACAACGTCCTAAGGGGTCGCATCGTTAGCACTACAAGCACGTTTATCTTTTAGAGTAGAGACTTTTGGAATTTCTATAGGATAAACTTCGTATTCATCAACTTCCTTGCTGGAGTTTGATATTTTTTGTTTGTTTATGATTATATTTTCCACCTCATAAAGCTTTGGCTCATTAACATCATTGGACGCCACCAATTTTTCATTCAAAGAAAATCGAATTTCAAGATTTGCCACAATTTTATCACTTTTTGGTCAAACCACACTTCTTTTTTAAGCTTCGAATGTCATTTTCCAATGTTTCTATTATAATTTTTGTCTTCGCTGAATTCAGCTCATTAGCTTCTAGGATTTTAAGCTTTGACAGATTATGTTAAAACATTTTCTAGAAAAAAACATGTCTCTCTTTGATCAAGACATTATTATCCTACTCAAAGCTTGAAAGTATCGTTTCTTCTTGATTTGTAGCAACTTGGATACTTTTTTTTTTTTATCTGCTTTTGAAAACACTTTATCATTTTAAAAAAAATTATGATAATTTTTAATTGTAACTTCTTTTTAAAATTTTCAAAACTTATTTGTTAGCTATGAAAATATAAATATGGATTGTAATATTGATATTTTATTTTATATTTTCAATTATAAAACAATTGGAAAAGCGAATATATTTAATATTTTACAAAATATATGAAAATTAATTTTTTTTAAACTATTATTTTAAGAGTTTGATATTATCGCGTTAAAATTTGAAAAGTTTCTAAAAAATTTTACCATAAAATACGATATTTTTTATCACTTGTACTTTCTATTATCTAGTTCTACAACCAAAAAAATGTTGGCCCTTTTGAACAACACATGTGATTTTCCATACTACTAGATCTAATACCCAATCTTGTCACAAGAAGTTTAATTGATGGTGTTTTAGTACAACATCAAACATTTGCCACCAAGAAAATAATAAGCAATTATTAGGTATTCCACCTTGTTATATAATCTCACTCCAACACTTTTTCAAACATTTTATTCAAACCTGAAAATAAAAAAAGTTTAATAAGCTGATTAGGAAATTTAGTAAAAATTTAAATCAAATTTTATGTCAAACATAACACATTAAATAAATTAAAATAAAATCAATAATTCATAATAAAAAAAATACATCAAATAGTTTTATCAATTTTTGCATTACAAAACTCTAGTAAGACATTTTCCATAGTTGTAGATTGTTAGCTTGGGTGGAAAACAATTTTTTCGCAAATATAAGAAGTATATTGTACAAAACCTTGCATAATTAATTGGATCTCTATATATTAAAACTGAGATTCATCGTTTAAATAACTTTTTATTTGAAATTCACAAAGGATATCAACGATGCAAAGGTTGAATGCATTTTCTTTCACAAATTTCGATATATCTTTACAATCTTCTTTGTCAAGAGTGTAGAAAGCTAGCAGATCATCAACATTTTTTGAAATAAATGTTTCAGGATCATCTTTGACAGCCACTCTCTCACATCTTACAATTATTTATCGATCTCTCTTCTTTGCCTTCACTTTCAAAATGTGTCATTTAAATTGGTCATCAAGGATGTTATTTCTTTCATTTTCCATAACCTAAAAACACAAAGAGCTATGGCAAGGAATGAAAAAATTATATCATTTATAATGTAAAGAATATTTTGCATTTCAAATATCAAACTAAAGAAGCTATGCTTAGCATGGAAGGAGATAAATATCATGTCTCTAAAAAGAATAAAAAATGGAGATAGCGCTTCAGTTTTTTAGCTCAGAGGATAAAGCCTCTAGCATTCTTCAAAATCTTGGCATGTGTACTTTTCCACACGTGTGATGTTGGAAAGAGGGGTTTGAAGAAAGATAACTCAAAAAAGAAACGAACACGAAAAGAAGCGAACTCAAAACTCGAAAAAGCAACGAACTCGAACAAAAATTTCTCGTGCGTAGTGGAATAAGCTATCTCACTCTTTCCTCAAGCATGACTATGCCTATCAGACTCAAACAAAACGTTAGTAATAGAAATCACGTTCGATCAAATTACGTAGCCAAACATTAAGCATCAAAAACATCAGAAAGATAATTGTCGCGAACAGCTAGACAAATTATTACTCGTGAATTATTTGCAAAGAGCTAGACTAATAATCAGTCACGAATTAGTCGCAAAAAATAAGACTAAATATTAGTCGCGAACAGCTAGACAAATAATAATTCGTGAAGAGCAGACAACCAGATTGAGTAATTAGAAAGCCAGACAGAACATAGAAAAGCATTACAATATTGACACAAATCTGAACGTAGAACAAACAGAGCTGTAATCAAATTAAGTATAACAAAATATACATGTCAATAATGCAGGTGAGCACAAAACAATAGCGGATGTAACCATGTGCTTCACAAAGCTAATCACAATCTATAAGAGGTGATGAACCTATTATTGAAAATCCATCTAGAAAAAAAGAATCAATGCACGAAAGCATCTACGATGTTTGTCTCTGATTATCAGTAATATTTCGTTCTCTCTCTTCTATTCTGATGTCTTTCTGATACAGTTATCATTATTTGAATATGTAGATGATATTCAATATATACATAAAATTTACAGGTGTGTAGATGAAGAAGGTACAAAAGTGGTTGTGCTATCTGTAGGAGATCGTGGATGGTTGTTGTCGTTGTCAAATCTGATTGCACAGTGTATGGGATGAGTGTGAGGAGGCCGCAACGTAAGCCTTCGCTAAAATTAACGTTGATGAAAATGCGAAAACATGACACTCTGACAAATGCCTTAAACTTGATTTACAGGATACCTTCGTTTTTCTATAAGGGCACATTTGTTATTTGTAGGACACCTTTGGCATTTGTAGGGCCTAGATTGAGAAACAGCTATGTATTCTTCTTCTGTAGATGAAAGAGTGATAGAGGTTTGCTTACAACTGTTCCATGAGATAGGACCGTCGTTGAAGAAGAATGTAAATCCAGATGTTGACTTACGATTGTCTACATCTCCTCCCCAGCTTGCATCGAATATCCACTGAGTTGATGAAGATTGTCGTTGTTGACTTCTCCATAGCAAATGCATTGGTCCATGGTAGCTCGAATATACCTCATGACTCTTATGAGAGCCTTCCAATGGGTAATGCCAGGATTAGCCATATATTGGCTGAGTGAGCTTACTGCAAAAGAGATGTCAGGTCTTGTACAAACCATTGCATACATGAGAGATCCAAGTATCGATCGATAAGGATACCCTCTCATCTACTCCTCTTCATGCTTGGTTTGGGGACATTGGTCCTTTGACAAACGTAGGCCTGGATCCATCGGTGAGCGAGCTAACTTACAATTCATTAGATTGTATCTATCAAGAATATTGTGAAGATACATTTGTTGAGTGATATAGATCAATCGTCTCGCTCTGTCTCTATGGATCTGAATGCCCAGATAGAAGTGAGCTTTGCCCAGATCAGTCATGTCGAACTCATAAAATAGCATCTGTTTAGAATCCTTCACCAAATTGGTATTGTTGCTGAAATGCAACGTATCATCCATGTATAAGGTGATGATAATGAAGGATTGCTGCACCGACTTGGAATAGACGTTGCAATCAGTAGTGCTTGGTTGGAAACCTTGTTCGATGAGGAATGTGTTGATTCTTTGAAACCAAGCTCTGGCAGACTATTTCAAGCCATAAAGTGCATTATGGAGTTTACAAACATGATTCTTCATACCTTCCAGAACATATCCTTCGGGCTGGATCATGTAGATGTTTTCTTGTATAACTCCATTCAGATAAGTTGTTTGCACATCAAGTTGATGCACCTCAAGGTTGGCAACTGCAGCATATGATAGGAGGGCTCGAATCGATGAATGCTTGACTACAAGACTGAAAGTCTAACTATAGTCTACGTTGGAGATCTGAGTGAATCCTTGTGCTACCAGTCTTGCCTTCCTTCGATCAATCACTCCATTGGCATTGTACTTGATCTTAAAGATCCATTTTCAATCAATGATATTGTAGCCAGTAGGGGCTTCTAGGAGTGACCATGTCTGGTTATTGATTAGAGAGGAATACTCTCTATCCATGGCTTCTCTCCAGAGATCAGAGTCTGGTTGGCTGAGTGCCTCTTCGACTATTGTCGGTTCTTGTATCAAGAGACATGTAGACTCAGGAGTATACCTTATGGATTGTGTGCACACTCGGATTGATCTTCTGGACAAAATCAACTGATGAACCACTCTTGGGACTTGTTGTTGGGTAGCAGCAATGTCTTTGTCTGATTCATTGTCGAATAGTAGATCAATAATGGACACACTTGAGCTTGAAGCTAGGATAGTCATGTCAATGGCAGATGATGAAGGTTCTCTTGGAACAATATCTTTGTCTTTGATGTCGACATCCTCGATAAATACTATATCCCAGCTGTACAAGATTTGTTGGATATCGGGATCATACAGCTTGTATGTGTTATCAGATGAAGTATACCCAATTAGGATGGTCTTGAGACCTTGGAAGTCAAATTTCTTCCTCGTGTCTTTCGGGATCTGCGCATAGGCAACGCATCCGAACACTCGTAGGTTCTTCACAGAAGGCTTAGAGCATGTCCACACCTTATGGGGTATTTTGCCTAAGAGGGCCTTGTCGAACATCTATTCTGGACGTAAGCTACAGTGGAAAGAGCTTTGGCCCAGAAGCTCTTGGGTAGTGATGCATGCGCCAACATACATTTGGCTGATTCAACCAAAGTATGGTTCTTCCTCTCGGCTAAGCCATTAGATTGAGGACTATAAGGAGTGATGAATTGCTACTCAATGCCTTGGCTCTGGTAGTACTCCTTAAATTCAGTAGAGATGTCCTCTCCACCATTGTCAGACCTTAGGGCCTTGATCGTCCTTCCAATCTCTTTTTTTGCACGCTCCTTGAAGATTCTGAAGCAATTAAAAGCTTCTGATTTCTTTTTGATAAAGTACACCATAGTCCTTCTAGAAAATTCATCAATAAAAGTTATAAAATACTTTGCATCCTTCAAAAAAGGATTTTCTTCATCGAGCCACAAATGTCTGAGTGCACAACGTCTAACAATCCTCTAACAGTATGCTAATGGCTTGATCTAAATGGTTTTCTAGTCTGTTTACCAACTAAATAGTCTTGATAGATAGGTAACTCGACTTTATTTCTAGGATAGTCTAGACCAAGAGCGCTTGACTAGAGGCAGAAAAGCAATGACTTGAATTGACTCCAAACCATCAATTAATTGAATAAGGTGTTGATCCAAAGGTGCTTCTTCAAGTTTAAAAATCTTCCACTCTTGAAAGATCACATTTCCACCATTGACAACCTCTTTGGTGGAAAACAAGTAGATTCTACAATCTCTACTTGAAGAGCAAAACATTACCATTATTCCTATCATTGAAATAGGATAATCTTTGGTCCTTACATTGGAATGATCATGCTCAAAGCATGTGGACCCAAAGATTTTCAATAAAAATGATATTTCATCTTTTATGATACTATTCAAACTATTACAAAAATAGTTATCCAATGAAATTGCTTTATCAACAACAAATGGAGATTTGAAAGCATCTAATTTTATTGTCTTGTCATAAAGAGTACTAAACATCATAGACCTTGAGGATAAGCAACAAGTCACTACATGTCTACTAATACTATCCAACAAGTATTCAAAAATAGTAGACTCTCCAATGCTCACCATCATTGCAAGATGCACACTTGAATGGAAACTTTGCATGCAATTTGATGACTCGGCCTTCGTCATTGAGGACCTCCTTGAAATTCTCATGCTTTGAGACCGATCCTCAAGATCTTCCTCCTTTTGATGCTCCTCCTCAATGCAAGCAAGATCACACTTTGCCAAGATCTTCTCTTGACTAATTTCCTCCTTTGCCAAGCTCACACTCTCAAAAGCAGCACTAGCTTCCAACTTAAACAATCTTCCATATTTAAATCCCTTTGCAATGCAAACATCATTCTTAAAAATGGAACAAACACATGCTCAAAGTGGACATCCAGACCACTTTCCAAGAGTTGACTAGCACTTAGCATATTCTTGGTGATTGATGCTACATAAACGACATTTTCTAGATCCATACTTATTCAGGATTCTAGATACAAAGAGATGGTACCAACACCATCTATTCTACACTCTTTGTCACTTGTAGTAAAGACAAAACTTTTAGCATCATTGAATGAGTGTAAGGTTGAGAAAATTTCTTTTTCACAAGACATGTGGGAGCTATCCCCACTATCAATCCACCAAGTATCTCGTGTAAGGTTTTCTTGTTTGTCCTCCTCCTCTTGTGCTCTTAGTCTCTTGTAGCATTCAGATGCATAATGCCCCTTCTTTCCACAAAAGAAGTATTTTTGCTTTGACTTGTCCTTTGAGCTTGATGCATCATCCTCTTCTTTGGCCTCCTTTGGATGCTTCTTCTTTCCATTGGTCTTCTTTTTCCCTTGAATGAAAAATTGGCTTTCTCATCTCCATCCTGCAAAGACAATGAACTCATTATTGCCTTGGTGTGGAGCATCCTACACTCTTCAACCACTAATACACTATGAAGTTTTTCTATAGTAAAAGTGTCTTGGATGGCAAAACTTTGGACCAAATTTGCAAAGTCATGTCCTAGACCATTAAGGACAATTTGTACAAGCTCTCCATCATGAATCTTCTCTCCAATGGAAGCCAACTCCCTATTTAGAGACTTGATTCTAAGCACATAGTCTTGTGCACTCTCCTCACTTCTTCTCATGCTTTGCAAAATCTGATTTCTAAGCATGAGAACCCTAGAAGTGTTACTATATTCATATATTGATTTTAAAGCATTCCAAGCCTCTTTAGCACTAGTACATGCTGATACTTCTCTCAACAAATCATTGCTTACATTCATCTTCACACAATGAAGTGCAAGCCTAGATCTCTTCTTGTATCTAGCTAACTCATGTGCACCTAGAGGTTCATCTTAATCTTCAATCAAAAACTCATAAAGGTCTTGGAGAACCATGAGTGACTCCATCCTAACCTTCCAAATAGCATAATTAGTATAATTCAATCTCTCACTAGCTTCTAGGAGGTAGGCTCCAATAGATCTCATCTTACTAGTAAATTTTACACACAAGAAATAGATTTGATTGACTTGAAACTCACAAAGGTCTCACACTTGTAGTGTTTCACTCAAATTTGATTTCTAATCCAACAAATGGACTTCTAATCTCAGTTCTAGCACTCCCTCACAAAGTTGGAATGAAAATAAGATGATGTGAAATCTACTTACAATCAAATCTTACCAATTTTTTTCACTCAGTCTTGAAAAAATCAATGAACAGAAAGTAGATTGAACTTCTTGACCCTCCCTAAGTTCTTTTTCAGAATTTTTCCACTAGAAATTTACTTGGTCTTACACAACAAGATGCCATGGTTTGGTCACTAAGTTACAAGTCTAGTTACTTTTAAGAATAATAAAAAAAACTTAGATCAACCGACAGTCGGTTAACCTTGATATTGGTAGAGAATCTACCAACATTGCCCTCCCACATCCTTGTTGCAGGTCCCTCTGCAACATCAATCTTTCATCTTTAGTCGGATCCTTCGGTTATTAGACTGGTCCTTCTATTTTGCAACTCGGTTTTACTGTCAGCTCTCATCCTTCAATTAGTCCTGCAATGAGAATCTCTGCTCGAAATATTAATGAAACTTTTTCTATCATAAATCTATACATAAATCATTGATTCATTAGTTCATCGAGCGAATGAAATGCAAGATATTACTAGTGGTCACAAGTGGATTATGAATCTGGATAGGAAGAGCAGATGGAAGGTGAATGGAGTCTAGGGGTAGAGCAATCAGGTCATGGTTTTAGATGATCCACCTCTGTCATGTCCGTATGTTAGAATCCCCATCGTCGTGTCAGTCATTGCTAAAGCACAAACATGTGACGAACGCTACGTTACAACCCAAAACCAATACACTGGATACCATTTGGATATTCAGTTTAACGAGGTTATTCAGGTTCATGAGTTATGAGTAAATGAGATGAAGTATATGCCTTGCACATTGATTCTTGATTATCAGCAATAAGATTTTATTCCTTTACAAATTGCATAAGCTTCGTAGGGCATGCGATTTCGTCTGCTATTGTCTTGTGCTCTACCACATTATTGACATGTATACATGATATACTTAATCTGATATAGTTCTTTGTTTTGCACTCAGATCTATGTTAATATTGTTATGCTTATCATTCATTTTGTCTGATCTTTCTAGTTGTTCTTTCTGGTAATAGACGGCTAACATTTGGTCTTGTCTTTCGCAAATCATTCGCGACTAATTATCAGTCAAGCACCATCTAGCTCTTCGCAAATCATTTATGACGAATAGTTGTTTCTTTGGTCCCAGATTCAAGCCTCCCCTTGGAAACCAAGAAGCATTTATTAAAGTTTGGCTACGTAATCAAGAACGACTGTGATTCTCATCACTACCATTTTGCTCGTTCTGATAGGCGTAGTCATGCTTACGGAGAGAGTCGTATAGCTCGTTCCGCTGCGCATGAACATTTTCTGTTTGAGTTCGTTTCTCGTTCGTTTCTTGTTCGAGTTCGTGTCTCGTTCGTGTTCGTCTTACCTCTTTGAGCTTATTTTTCATTTCTAACATACGACACCTTTTCTCAACTTGTTCATCTCCCTCTCTCCTAACATGGTATCAGAACTATTTCCATAGCTTGATAAGCTTCCACAGTACAAGACTCTAATTGTTTTCTTGTTCTGTATTTTTCAGTATTAGATTTTCATACTTAAGTCACCGATAGTTTCTCCTATCACTTAGACTAACTCTTCCACATGGATTCCCAAGGGAAAGCCAGTCTTATCATGGACAAGCTTGATGGAGCCAATTACCATCTGTGAAAATTTAAGATGAAAATTGTGCTAATGGCGAAAGAATTGTACGACGTTGATATAGGTGCAGAAGGGAAACCCGAAGCGGACGACGCGGCAATTGCCAAATGGAAGCTGAAGGATGGAAAAGCTTTCGCGTTGATCATCCTCAACATCATGGATACCCAGATCGGTCATGTATACGAGGCTCAGACATTGAAAGAAGTCTGGAACATCTTGAGCACACTATACGAAGTGCGAGATATAGCTTCCAAGCTACATCTCAGGAAGAAATTCTACTCCCTCAAGATGACGAATGGTGATTCTTTGCAGAATCACATTAATCAATTCAAGAACCTGCTAAGACAAATGGCCATTGTCGGATCTGTCATAGACAATCAAGACGCAATGATGCAACTTCTTACAAGCTTGTCAAGTTCTTACGACAACTGGGTGATGATCATCACGACTCATCCATAATTGACTCTTTCGAGAGTTATTACTATGTTGTTGCAGGAAGACATGCGAAGGAACAAAGCCTCGAGATCCTCAGCTGATTCTCACGCCTTGTACACCAACAAGAGCACGACAAAGCAGAAGAAGAAAAAACGTCCGAAGCAATCAAAGCTAGACCAGAATCCAGCTCAACATAAGAAATAGTCGAATCCACAGACAAAGAAGAAGTTGTTCTGCAGGTATTGCAAATGAAACAACCACGAAATACAAGACTGCCGAATACTTCAAGCGAAGAACAACAACAAAGGACAGTTGAATCAATTGGCAAATGCAGCTGCAGAAGCTCCATAGCTTATTCAAGAAACGGATCATGATGCCTTCATGACCAATCATCAAGGAACATCTGGCGACAGTTCTTGGTTCCTGGATTCCGGAGCCACTCAGCACATGACGAGCCTCATTGGTTGTTTTGAGTCCTATACACCTTACAGTACTCAGAAATTCGTTCACCTTGGCGACAATAGCACACAAGCTATTAAAGGTGAAGGCACTGTAAGATTATGCTTTGCAAATGATCAGTCTAAGCTACTCTCTAAAGTCCTATATGCACCAAAGTTATCTACGAATTTGCTCTCTATAAGCAGAATCACAAATCTAGGACATAGAATAGAGTTCGAATGTGATCAGTATAAAGTAGTTGATAGGACATGCAAGATCCTAGCACTCGGAACGAGGCATAGATACTTGTATAAGTTGAGTCATTGCTTTTCTACCTCTAGTCAAGCTCTCAATACTTCAATTCATTCAAATAAAATTTTACTTTGGCATTATAGACTTCATCATTTAAATCATGCTGTTGTACAACGAATGTCTAGACAATCTATTGTTCTTGATCTCGACTATCCTCGTAAAAAGGTCAAGTTACCTGTCTATCAAGACTGTCTAGTCGATAAACAGACTAGGAAACCATTTAAGTCAAGCCATCAGCATGTTGCTAGAGGATTGCTAGATGTTTTACATTCAGATATTTGTGGCCGATGAAAAATCCTTCACTGAAGGACGCCAAGTATTTTATAACCTTTATTGACGAATTCTCCAGAAGGACTATGGTGTACTTCATAAAGAAAAAATCAGAAGCCTTCATCTGCTTCAGAATCTTCAAGGAGCGTGCAGAAAAGGAGACTAGAAAGATGATCAAGGCCCTAAGGTCAAACAACGGTGAAGAATATATCTCTATTGAGTTTAAGGAGTACTGCCAAAGCCAAGGCATTGAGCAGCAATTCATCACTCCTTACAGTCCTCAATCTAATGGCTTAGCTGAGAGGAAGAAATGTACTCTGGTCGAATTTGCTAAATGTATGTTATCGCATGCATCGTTTCTCAAAAAATTCTAGGATGAAGTTGTCTCCACTGCAGCTTATGTCCAGAACAAATGTTCGACCAAGGCCCTCTCAGACAAGACACCCCACGAGGTGTGGACAGGCTCTAAGCCTTCTTTGAAGAACCTAAGAGAGTGTGAGTGCATTGTCTATGCGCAGATCCCAAAGGACACAAGGAAGAAATTGGACTTCCAAGGTCTCAAGACCATCCTGATCGGATATACTTCGTCTGATAACACTTACAAGCTGTACGATCCTGATATCCAACAAATCTTGTATAGTCGGGATATAGTCTTTATCAAGGATTAGTTCGTCGACCTCAAAGGCAAGGATATTGCTCAAGAAGAACCTTCATCACCTGCAGTCGACACGACAGTCCGAGCTTCTGGCTCAGGCGTATGTATTGTCGATCCACTTCGAGACAACGAATCAGACGAAGATGTTGCTGCTACCCAGCAACAAGTCCCAGAAGCGGTTCATCAGTCGAATCTTCCCAGAAGATCAAGCCGAGTGCGCACACAGCCCACAAGGTATACTCCTGATTGAGCGATGCAGATTGCTAGTCTATGTGTCCAACAATGCATGGATGCTACAACGATACGGAAGGTTTGCTCCACTCTTGCTTGCCTTACATATGCTTCTTGTCATTGCTTGTTTTCTAGTACTTTATAGGCTCTGCAATAAAAGTTGTATGGTGATTCAATATCTGTCATGGTTGTAGGCGAACCATGACTTCTACATGCCACCATTCCATGAGCACTTCAAATAAAGTCCGATGTCGACAAGGACATCCTTAGAGAGCTGCACAAATATAAGAGGCCTGCTTTACACAACGCTAATGGAGAGCATTTGAGAAGATGAGACGATTGAGAAACGAGGGAAAAGATGAGGAAGGAGATGAGGAGGATTCATCGGAGGAGGGAAAGACGATTCATTAGAGGGGATGAGAGAGCACCCATCTGACTATGAGGAAGAAGAGTAGGTGGACGAATAGGAGGAGACTATGGGAGAGATGTTGAGGGAGATAATCCACGAGATTTTGACATGGAGTTGTTGCTAATAGACCCTGATGTGGAGACACGGGCAAAGCCATTTTGTCCTCCAATTGGGCCTAAAGGGCATGTCTTAGAGGTAGATCGAGAGGGGGTTTATTTTCGTTATATGTAGATAGGAATAGGGCATCACAAGTAGTCGCATGACAGATATCATCCCAATTCTTGGAGCCTTTGTAGGATGTGGAACCTTAGACCTTAGACAAGAAGACCAACGGAGGTGGCCTACAAGTAGTGGCATGAGTGGAGGGATTGGAGGCAGCCATGGGGGTGGCAAAAGGAGAGGGAGAGGGACAAGAAAGAGCCATCTTGGAGTGAGGAGTAGAGGCAGAGGCCAAGGTAGAGGCAGGGGCAGGAGCAGTGACACATGAAGACGTAGAGCCAGTGCATCACCACCACTAACGTCAGTCTCATCATCGGACAAAGAGTCTCTATTTCATTCTAGCACAAAGTCAGATGACTCTAACTACTTGTCAGAGGAGACATTGTCTAGATGATTTTGTATCATATTATTGTTATCATTCCATTGTATTGGACCAATTCATTGCCTTGTGACATGAGATGTAACCATCTGACACAAAAAAATATAGCCATCTGACACCCATATTGCCAAAAAAAAACAAAAACTGGGACAAAATCCCAAAACGTCCATGCAATTATATGTAGTATGTATATATATGTATGTATATATATATATGTGTGTGTGTGTGTGTGTACGTGAAAAGATTTGATGATGTTTGTAATATTTTGTGAGATATGGATTTATGAAAAAGCGCCTAAAATGCAAACTTTTGTGCTTGTTTTGCTATAACTGTAGTGTTAAGAGAAAAAAATCTAACCACACACACACACACACACACATCTAATTAAAAAATGCCCTCATGATTTACTTGCTTGTTTCGGTTACAATGATCACAACGAATGAACTATGTTGAGTTCTTTTGATCAGACTTCGTACAACACTCTGAATGTTAACAATGAAAAAATTTGTGTGAACAATCATCCAACCCCCTCAATATGATTGTTGCTACTAACAAGTATGAAGAGTTGAAGTGCCATGAAATGATCATGAATTTACTACTTGTTGATGCTTAACTTTCATTAACGAGGTTTCCTTTGAAGTGTACTGCTTCTTGTTACAAATGAGCTTTGAGCACCAAAAATATAGTGTTTTGTGCTCAAATACATGAAGCTTCACCCGATTAAGTTCGATTTAACCACTTTTAGAATAGAATCTAACAACACCTTGACTTTACAAGAACTTTGACTAAATTAGAGTGCCTCAATATTTTGCCACAAGTACAACTTTTGTAAACATATATGCTAATCTACAAATCTAATTTAGCTAGCTAATACTCCTTAGCACATTGTAATTATATATTCAACTTATCATAATACCATCATGCAATTCAATACAAAATGCACCATCGTATGATGATCGAGGCACCTTCTCAATACCAAATATGTTATAAATATCAGTGCAGCAAGGAACATACTTCAGTATCATATTTTCATGTTTCATCCTTGAAATTTGGACTCAATATCACTTCACCTAAAAATTTACCAGCAGGCACATTAGATGTACCTTCATTAATATGGTCAACACTAAATATGCAGCAATGTACATATTTCAGTTATCATCCCATAATTTTTTATAGATTAAAAAAAAATGCTAGGAATCGTTCCTATGCAGACATACAGCTCTATAATTCATACAAAGATGGATTTCACCTACAACACTAAGCATTTGTCATTCTTCAAATATTATTGAAGGTTAAGATAGGAGTTGATAGCATGAAGCATCAAAGTCAATTGGAACACTAAATGCATTCTCATTCATTTCTGCCTTCTTAGATGGATGAAATAATGCTAGGAATCGCAGACATACAGCTCTATAATTCAACTCATATTGCACTTTGAAGTTTTACTCATCTAGGAATCAAAAAGTCCACTTTCAAACCTATTCATAAATGAACAAATTTTAGGAAAGTAACTAAACATAAGGAAAAAGATAAAGTCTTTTCCCAGTGACACATCATATGCTACATTATCAACCTACTCATGTCATTAGCACCTAAGAGCAGGTGAGCTTACATATGATTACAGGTGCATGCCAAGCCTGTATCAGTTCTAATGCTCATAAAGCACTACTTCATAGATATACAAGGAGACATACATAATCCACTTGCGCATGCTTAAAAGCAAAACCAAACTGGAAAAAGTCGCTGGTGTCCAAGATATACCACCAACAAATGGCTGCAACTTCAGCAAAGACTTCTAAAGAAAATGCTTCTCCAGTACAATATAGCAAAATAATAAAAGAAAAACTACCCAAACATTAAAAAAAGGAGCACAATGACAGTACATTTACTATCTACCATGACCATAACCTCATTTTCTATAGGGTGCCTGTACCAGTTTACTTAAGAGAATTCAGATTCCATCACTCAAACCAAAAAGGTCCATTCATAAACAATCTTGGCTTTATGGAAATCATCCCTGGGGATCATGATGTTAGACAAAACCAACGAGCAAAACCCGATGTTTGGATGATGTCCATTATCCTCAAGCCCATATGATAAGTTCAATGCTCTCACTTAAAGACATAACTACTACTCTATCAGTTTGTTGATGTGAAGGTCAGTCCTGGCCATGATCAAAGTTACCCTGGCACATAAACCAAAGAACCCAGCAAAAACCCTACTTCCTTATCTCTATGCAGAGTGGCGCTGACCCAAAAAAATGCTAAACATTCTCTTATCTAAAAAAGATTCAGACAGCCATTCAATCAGTGAATAATATTTGTAAAATTTTGCTTAAACCTGAAACTTCACTTCAATCCAGGATGAGGCAAACTCTGACACAATTGCAGAGCCAACTTCAAGAGTTTGTTCATTCATTCCTGCACACCTGTTCCTTGCACACAAGGGCATCCACACACAAATGCAAACGCTAATACAATGTTGCACAATGCAAATGCATAACAGACATTTCATTGGCAAAGGCTTACATGCATAAGACTTTCAAAAAACTTCTGATTCCTGATTCTGGCACCCTTAGTTGCCACAGACACAACAAAAAACAATAATCACATTGAACGTGACAGCTTTGAGTTACCGACAACAGAGTACACACCAAATAAAACAAATTTAAACATCAGAATGTCCACAATGTGCTATAGCCAAGAGAAGCAAATATAATACATATACCTCGTATTGATTACTGAACAGATTACGTATCACACCGTGAATCGCCAAAATAGGTACAATGATAGGCGAAAAACTTCTGCTAATGAAGAAGCCCTCTTGAAAGCAAACTTCAAGGAGTCATAAAATGCAACAGTACTCTATGACATTTTTACAAATATGCACTATAAATATACGTACATTTCCCAACTAAGCAGCTATCTTACTCACAACATGACCACATATTTCGTAGCTCTGTATCTGGCAAAACACCGAACGCGGCTTTATTTGGAGAGACCAACACCAACACCCCAGTTGTCTGCAAGACTTTGTATTCTAAAGCTGTGTCCATTCTGCTGTCCAGGTAACCACACAACCACAAATATCAGTTCTAAATGTCCAGGAAACTAGCCTCAATTCAACAGTTACTGAAACAAATTCACAAGGGAACAGAAACAGTTGAAAAGAAGACCAAGCACAACTACGTTCATCGACTACTCCCTCTAGCTAGTGTTAGTTTATGATGACACTTCAGAGTCAGCTGATCTATTAGTTAGTTTGCTAAATAGTTTTCTTATTAAGGTTAGAGCCTTATTTTGTTTATACTTGATGTCATGTGACATTGAAAGGCGGTTATGTGTAGTCTTATACACATGCCATGGAATGACGTCATACAGGGACGTGATGCTAGCTCGAAGCTTGCCTATATGTACTGTGTATATGGATTAATGACTACGCCTTTTTGCAAAGTGTGTGAACAATTCATTGTCCTTTCGTGCTGATGTTTTGCTTGCATTCATGAATCAAATGAGTAACTTTTAATTGCACTAGTAGATCCATACTGTCCTCAGAGATCAGAGATCTGTTAATTAACACAGAAATTCACAGCTAGTCTTCTATCCAGGTCTCACAATCCAAACTTTGCATACTAAATTCCAGCTTAAGATAAATTTACAGTCGAATGCATCCATGAACTGGCTTTCACAAAACTAACGGCTGATAACTCATTGGGTATTAGCCCAAGCACCAACTTCCTGCTGCATTACATAGTTATGCAGGTGCAGAGAACAACAAAGTACCATCGACACAAAACTAAATATGCTGCTCCTAACAGGAAGTGTGGTGATTCTAAATGCAATTAGAATGGGGATATAAAATGAAAAGTTAAGCGGGATAATATCTTTGGTACATGTTTGAGCTGAGAGTTAAAAAATTCTGGCCCACCTCAAACATCCAATATACCTGTAGTTTGTCTGTCATTGTGTACGCAAGCTCGGCCTTAAGCTTTTGAATTTCTTGCTCATACGACTGCCATCTCATCTCCACAAGATTCTTGGTCTGAACACAAAAAAGCTTTTTAGATCCTCTAGCTTAAGAACATGAGGTGGAACTGATAACTCAAAGGCTCGGGGAAAGAAGCAAGCACACAAACAATCTGAAAAAGAAGGGCTTCTTTAAAAGGATGCCAGCAGATCTAACCTTCTCACATATGGTCAACTGCAAACACGAAACCCATAATTTTGAGTCAGTGCATAAGCCAAATACTGCATCATCCAAGTAGCTTTAATACTGTTTAAGAGTTTCAAGAATGGCAGCATGTTTGTAGAGAATTATCATCTAAACCTTGAAATGAATCTACTTCTGGAAATTAAACATGGCAAGCTGGCAATATGATGATGTTGACATGTTTGACTCCACATCCTCTTCAGGTGAACTGGAGAATTTTACATTCAGAATGAAACTAGGACATGAGATGAAGAGGATTCTATCAGACATATACCTTAGCTATCCTGAGATTTTCAGCTTTATATGTCATTCTTAGAAATTAGACTTAGTTCCATGATGTAAATTAAATATCTTACCACTTCTAGGTCTGTGGACGGCAACTCGTCTAAGTCCATAAGATGTGCTTCAGATGATCCTCCAATTTTCCGCAAAGTATGTAAGGCCACTCTCAATCGCCTAAGAAAATTTCCAAAAATTGATGGTCAGAGCAGGCTTGAGGCTATCCTTATCTAATGACAAGCACTAGGGATTAAAAATTGATTCACTGAACACAGAAAAGATCACTGAATGCTGCTCATCACATTTTCTCACAGATTTTCTTTGTTGAGATCGAATAATATTAAAAGATAGCATGCAAGATGCCATAGGACTCCTTTCTGTAAGCACATGAGCAAGCACGCATTTACATAACAGATTCACTCAGAAATGCATTGCATGCTTAACGTCCAGCTTGCACAGTCATTGTCAGCTAAAGCACACACCTTTGAAGTGAAAAGACTGCTTTATCGATATGGACTTCTGTCTCAGAGACTGAATTACGGTTTGAGAGGACACGATCCAATGGTAATTGTGCAGATAACATCCCTGGGCCTAGAGAGAGGTTGGAAGGATGTGGATCTGCAAGTCTACTAAAACCAGGTAGCAAAAGTTTAGGAAAATTGACGATAAGGACAAAAAAGAATAGAACATGCAACTTCTTCTCAAATCCAAGCCTTCTGCATGAGACAAGCACCGACCATGCTGATTAAGCTGATAGAACTACCTTGCACATTGGCAGAATGAAAAATGCTTGGGGAAAATTAAAAAAATACCTGCCCGAAAAAGAAGCTCCAGCTGTGTTTGCTAACCTTTCCTGTATGTCACTCCTGGATGATGCATTGTGGACCTGAAATTGCATGGACTGCCGACGTTCTGATTCACTCCTATCCATGAGAGAAATTACAGGTCTCTGGTCAAACAGAGCATTGCTCCCAGAAGCGGGTAGCTGAACGTCCTGAAAGTCCTGCAAAGTTAAGGTATTGGGTCCCCGATTTAAAGAAGCATTAGCTTCAACAAGGAATTGTTGTGTCAGTGTTGGGGTAAGTGATGAAGAGGTCAACGAGGTTGTTTGTGACTCCACAGCTACTGGGGAAAATGAAGAGGTGAAAGCTGGCATGCAACTTGGTGAAGGTGTCTCTGGCATTGGTGCAGCGGTTACAGGAGGCATGCCACGTGGCATGCCAGGCATAATCGATAGTGATGCTTCTCCTGTTTTATACCTTGATGTGGTTGATGCAATATCCGATTCTTGCGACCACCCAAAGCCTTCTCTATGTACATGATATGGGCGATCCAAGGAATTTGTGGGAATCGCAGAGAGCTGTGAGATGTTATGACCAAGTGTTGACAATGTATTCAAAATTGGGGCAGATGTCACCTGCAAGATGATGGCTTAAATAAGAATAACCTATACGAGGAGGATCTATATGGCATGATGTATATGCATTGAAAGTTAAAGTCCTGAATATACAACATAAAATACCTGTTTGACAAAGAAAGAATGAAGAAACCAATCAGTTATGGCTGACAAAGTCGCCTCAGCTGGCAACAAGTGAAGGTAATATACTGGAAACAAAGAGCATCACATCTTGAAACTGAAATCGCTGTGAAGATGACAAACCAAATATTTTGTACATGTGGCCATAAAAAGGTTTCAGCCAAGTCACAAGACTCTTGTCACAGAGCAGTCGATTATGCAGCTCATCACAAATGAACTGAAGTAACAAGATGAAGAAACTTGAAGTGACATAAACTTAGTTTTAGGGAAGTAGAACAAGCTACTCCCTTGATGCACGAGATATTCCTGTGTAACATCACCTGTAATTCAATGAATGGAGTATTCATCTGCTTGGGTTAACTTGTCCAAAGAAAGAAGCTATGAAAATATATACTCAACCAGCACTGGATGATTGTAAAAGTCAGATGTAATGATTTACCAGATGGCTCACCATGCTTGTGTATGAGAAGCTAGCTTGCACTGCAGCTAAAACTCAATTCCAGGGTTTATTGGGCCACGCATTTCAAGAACAAGGGAGAGTGAGGAGAGGAGCTACGAGAGGTTAAAAGCAGTGAGGGTGGAGTCTATGCATTTGCTTTCAAATAGCAGCGATTCTGACATGCTATTAGGGTTTCTAACTAGTGTGTCGACATTTAAACATGCTACCAGACTATCACATGGTAATTCTGTTGAGCACATTTCATGCCTAATTTCATGTATTCAAAAAACGACCCTTGATCAATGTTACAAACCTTAGCACAGCTATTTCTCTCTTTGTATTCAATCTCATCTTGATGGCTTGTAATATGGCTAAAAGGCTGATCTTGTTGAGCATGAACATGCCGAGACTTTCTGACACCTTTGCTTCAGCAGAGATGCCTGATTAACTTCTTATCAGGGTTGAGGATTACAAAGCCAGAGGGGACAAGCATTCCCTTACATCACTTTAACTCATCAAGACCAGCTTCCTTATCACAAAGGTTTCAACTCACTGAACTCAGTTCATGCGACATTGTCTTCACAAGTAAACTCAGTGGCATGGAGGTATATTTGTGCTTTGTAGACTTGATTGTTGTCTGTTCTTCTTACTACACTTGTTTTGATTGCTATCTTCGTAGAGTTGGGTAATAGCTGACTCTCAGATGCTATTTACTTTTTCGAAAATTAGTCAAAAGGAAGAGGTGTACTTTTAAGCACATTCATCAGAGCTTATCTGGAAGAAAAGGTGTAGATCTATGGGGACGGAAGATCCCGCACAAAACCGAAATAAATGCACTTCTATTGATTTTACTATGATCATTGATCTTTTCAATAGGAGGATGATCACGACACGCTATTTGGGCTTTTGAATGGACTTAAAATTGTCCATGCACCATTTTGGACTTTGTTTTTTTCTGGATAATTTCACCCCAGCCAGCTTGCAAGAAATCCCCCCGCCCCCGGGGCCGACAGATTTGAAATAGGAGAATTGATTCAGTTTTTTTTTTAAGGTTCCAACCCAGTTCTGGAACACACTACAACTATAATGAGAAGTTTGAAAAATATATCAAACATAAAACTTGAGCAAGGGTATGTGAAATTGTAGAGGAACAAGAGCTCACTGTACTTCGCATGTCCCTTGAGGAACTACCCGCATGGGATATAAATTCCTTGTGTGCCATAGCTGAGTTTGCCGAGGTTTGAAGATTACCAGGACGCTGCAAAACACCACCCTGAGCACCGAAAAGTAGGAGTGTAAGACGTGGCTGATGCCACATGGTAACTTAGATAATTAGATCTAAAGGAGAAAGATAGAGACGTACTAATACCTGTGTTACTTGTGCCTTTTGGGTAAAAGAAGGATTAGCCTGCTCATTGCTAAATTGTCCTGAACTTAGCTGCAAAAAGTGATCTGCTGAAAGTGGATGAAAATTTGTCTTATTCTGTTGCTCAAGGTGCTGGTGATTTAAGGGTTGAAAGGATCTCATAAGAACCACTTCTTGGGAATCTTTCTCCCTGGCACTGTCATTTACGTTATTATGGTACATTGGCTCCTCGGCCAGCATGGAGCTTGCATCTGGCACTTCACTTATATCATTAAAGATATGTGACATATCATTGACATGCACAGGACCTAATTGATGCTTGTCTTGTATAAATTCTGCTGAATTTAACTCTTCTTCTTGTTGGGAAAATTGATCCTGCAAGTATCACAGTCATCCATTATCCTCTTCATGAAGCTATTTTCAGTCTCCCTTTGAAGGGCACTTGTACATTATAGCAACAGATATTACTCATCAAGCAATCTACCTTGCAGGCTCCTGACGAATTCATCAGTGAGACTGCAAGAGAATCTACCACTTTAAAAGACCGAGATGTAGCTTCTAAAGTCAGAATGTTTTGACCAGTCTATATCCAAACATTGTGAGCTGATGAGAGCTGAGTAACAATACTGGTTTCTTAACACGTGGGAGATTTTTCTCCCCTCTCCCTTTGAGAACAAGATGAATATGCACATTGCCCAAGGAAGAAACTGCTTACCAAAAGCCATTTCAATACAAGCAGCTTCTACATGATAGATTGCAAAGCTTACACTTTCAGAAACCTGTGTAGAAAATATCTCCTTCTGCTCTTCCATGCTGGCTAAAGCTTCTTGCATGTCATTTTCTTCCCTTGCCTTCTCTAATTGCTTGAGCAAATCATTGTTTTCTTTCATAATCTCATCTCGCTTAGCCTGCATATGTGCATATTCCTGTGGAACAACAAACAGCAGGTTTTCAATGTCCAGTATGTGCACATCTTTCATAATCTGACACCAGATTCGAAACCAGTCAAGGATTTGACTTAAACAAACATGAAATAGAAGTTGCCTATCCTCTTACTATGTAACTCCCTAACAGCAAAAATTATTTGGAAAATGACCATCCTTTGTTGGTATAACATTGCATACTTCAGACAAAATGAATAGATATTTGTCATAAGCAAGAAGTGGATTCTATCATGTAGCTTGCCTCTTGTAGTTTTTTTACTTCTTCTTCGTGACGTTTTCGCTCCTGCAAGTTAAGAGAGTAGTCTTAGAGGGTAATTCAAAAACTGAACCAATAAAAGATTCTGACTTTGAACTTACCACTATTTCACCAAGCAGTAGTTCTCATAATCTAGAACATACCTCATCTAAAATTATCTTTTCTCTCGACCGTTGATCTTCTAGTTCTTTCATCGCTGCTTCCTTCTGCTTTTGCAGAGATAACTGTTCATCCTTTGTAATAGCTTCCTGCAAAGAGCATGCAACACAAGTTAGAAATCTGAGTTGACATACGCAATGCTAAATCATGTAAAAGGCAAAGGATAACGGCCTGCTCAAAGGCTTCAATTGTATACAGCTCACTCTACACTTGTCTATGCAAGTTGGAAGCAGATCAGATAAATTTCTCTACAGCCATCTGTTGTCTAGCTCCTACTGGCCATAGAGGCTGGCTGTGGCAGGAAATTAAATCAGATTATAGGTATATTATTGACAGCTCAATGGACCTTCAGCGCCCCTTGTTCTTATGTGACATTGGATCATAGTACATACAGTTTGGGCACTTACCTTGTTTCACAAATCAGTGTTTTGAGTGCCCAAAAGAGTTTGAAAGGGCAAATTAGATCCAGCAGAATATTGGAAAAACAAATTTCTGGGCCCTGAGCCCTAGATTGTCATGACCTCATTTGGCTTTTGTTGTGTGGCGATGGGAGAGAGGGAGACAGGCAAGGGGAGAGAGAGAAAGCTTCATTAACGTTTTTTCCATGCCAAAAGGCATATAAGACCAAAATCATTACATTCATGTTACTTGCATCCAGACAGATCAATGCCGTCAACTAAAACTATCATCTAAAAAATACTGTTTATACCTATGAAGAGAGGGTATCTAGTTCAGGAATACATGGTACTGCGACCATTTACAGATCATTTGAACTTCTCTTCATTTCTCTAACTCAAGAAATCTCATGATTCCGTCTCTGTAAATGAGATGTTTCCTTTTGTGTTTAGCCTCTTGCCGAGCATTTTTACGTTCTTCTACTTGTACAAAACGTAGGTCTTCATCCAGAAATATGCGAGTGTCTTTCAATATAGCTTGTTGGCGGAGTACGTCCCTCCTATGTTCTGCTGATGAGAAATGTATAACCAACGTTTCTCCATCCTTATTGGTACGGCAAGCCTCCTCAAGGCCGGTGTCGTGATGTTGAAGTGTATCTATCAAAAACTTCGTAGCCTCCCAAATAGGGTCTTGTGACTCAGGGATGTTATGTCTTAGATAATACACAACATAACAACGGACTGTTACGGCGATGTGCAATCTTCAACTCTATGGAGTCCAGCCACAAAGTCTTAGAACATCAACTCCATCGTACAAGTGGCAGAACATAAAAATCAGAGATTGATGGAAAATCAGCTAAAGAAAAAGAGAATTCTGCACAAACAAGGTCAGGAGGCATATGTTGGGCATTAGCAAGTTTAAAGCAGCAGCAAATTGCTTGGCAACATAAGACCTATGAAATTGTTGTGCTACCTGCATCAATCAAGGCAATGTATATAAGTTTATGTAAGACTATGTATATGTGCAACGAACTAGGACCAACCTGTGGTAATCAAGCCATACATGACACAGAAATTGTGGCTGGGTACCATGTAACATCATGACTCGCAGTCCATGGCACTACCAAAATCTGCAACTGTAGCATATGAATGGCCTGATTCATGAAACTGAACACAGCCTTGTGACAATCACAAGTTCTGCGGTCAGAGCTGTGACACCTAAAGCACAGGCCTTTTGAACGTAGTCAAATACTTCTTGAGAGGAGAAAGGACTAGTGAAGGCTGTAGGTAAACCAGGAGGAGGTGCGATCGAGTGAACTTAAAAGTTGAAACTCATTAACTTATTCACAACCCCAAAGGTGTACTTGAAAGTTGGAAGTGGTTATCTTATTCATGACCCCAAAGTACTAGTTAATTATGTTGGGTCCATTTCTAAGGCATTTGGTCACATTTAATCATTTATAAGAGAGCAGACACAACCTTGATTTTTTATTGGGGGAAAGTCTCTCTTGCTCTACAGTAGAGTTCCCCTCAGAAACTGTAAATAGGACATCCTCCTCTCATTTTGGCAGTTGCCTCTTTATAAGAGGTCCTGCTAACCAGCATTTTGTTGTCTGCCTTAAAGTCTTGGCAGGAGATTGTTGTACGATTGCTAGTTCACCAATTCACATTATTGCCTTATGGATGATCTTGTGTGAACCTGTTCTTAACTAAGGTAAAGCCTTCCACATGTTTTGGGAACTTGTAATCCTAGATCGAGAAGACCAAGGGTGAAATAAGCTGAGGCAATCAATCTGCTATCCACCATTCAAACAGATTGATGCTCACAGTGGATAACCTACTTCACTTATGTTCTGGTTACAATTTACAGGCTATATTATGCTTTCAAGCTTTCAATCGTCTAGAACGGATGTAAAAATCTCCTACTATAGGTTAAGACCAGCTAGCTTTGTGAATTAAGTTGAAATTGAAGAGCTGCAGAGACCATAATCAATGAGGAGAGAAAGAAATGAAGTATGCTGGAAGGAGGGGGGGGGGGGGGGGGGGGAGGTTGTTTCTTTTGAGAAAGGTCCTGTTAAAAAGTGCCTTTGGACTGTAGATAGACAGTTTTCCAAGCACCTATTGCACCAAGTCCCTGATACAAATAGGGATGCCTTTTATGTGACAATTCATTGCACTTTCAAGTTTCTGAAGGTCAGACAATAATAAGTCAAGCGAATCAGATTCAAGTCACTGGCATTGAAATGAACGAACACGCAGAAGTCAAAAGATCAGTCAACTACCAGTCGCTGTCGCTTTCTCTGTGCTTCTCTCTCCTTCTTCTCTCGATCATACTCCCGCTTCCTCTCCTTCCTGCGCTCAACAATCTATTCACGAGGACGAGCAGATTAAACTACTTTTGTTTAATTTTGCTTATCAGTAAGTACAATTGGTGCACATAGTCCAAAAGAGTAAATAGATGCAAAAGGGTGGAGTGCAATTTACTTCATGAGGAACAGATGCATCCCACTCCTGTTCAGGCTCCTCGTGCCTCCTGTATCTTGGATTTGGATGATAAGTACAGTACCTGCAAAAGATATATTAGGTCAGAAGCTGCAAGTGCATACAATGTCAATATGCCTGAAAAAAATTTGGTATCAATTGACAGCAACTCGCAGCAAAAAAGAACTACCTTATAACACACAGATGAGGATGCTGCAAAATTTTGATGGTCAGACAAACAAGGATGTGTCACAAGATGAAGCGTGCAACGTTACATGAAAAATTTCCCACATTAGTACTAAGGAAAGGCTAAAGTCAGCCTCATGAATGTGGACCACCATCTGGAGTTTTATGAGTCAAACATAGAGTATCATCTGGACAACTTTTGAGCGGGACCTGGAACGGGATTTGTGGGAACTAGGTGAGATCTGCTGCCCTGAACAATCGCTGCCCTGCTGTTGGCTGATCGTACTGATCATGCCTGACCGTGGAGTGATGGCCAAGAATAAAAAGACCCCTATTTCCGCATCTGCAGCAGCTCATGAAGGTACTTCCATCACGGGAGGTGCCCCCACCGCACCTGTCCCTGCTGTCTCCACACCTGTCCCTACCTCCATTGCTGACCCTGCACCTGTTCTCTCCATTGCTGGCCCTGCACCTGCTGTCTCCGTCGCTGGAAGCCCTGCTGTCTCCATCGGAAGCCCAGTGATGCCTCTGGCCCTGCTGGCCCATCTGTTGGATCTGGTGGACAGGCTGTGGACTCCACTAGACATGGACAGATCTTCGACGTTGGACAAGGAGCTGAACTTCCCACCCCTTTTTCTGCAGCTGTCTCAGCTCGTATGTCCCATGATTACACTCCTTCCAAAGCTATGGAGGGTCTTCTTGTCTCTCAACTAAGCTGGCTCAAACAGGAATTACACGAGCTGAAGCAACGGGTAAGCTATCTAGAAGAGGAAAATGGCAAGTGCAAGAGGAAAATAATATCTTGTTCCGAGAAGACAGATTCCATGGTGGATTCAACAAGAACATTCTTAACATTCGATTCAGATTTACCCTCTTCAAACAGGGAGGCCCATTTTCTTGTTCCCTTTTCCATCGAAGAAATTTTTTCTGCTGTTTCTTGAAGCAGGTCCTGTTTTCCTTTGTCGTCCTCCAGCTGCCTCTTGAGTCGCAAGTTTTCATCCTCCATTGATAGAGGGCAAAAAAAGTTCTTAACATTCAAGTAAGAGGAATCCCAAATGAAGGGAAACCCATTGATGAAGCTGAAGATTTATATATATCTATTTGTGAAATTAGAATATATCCAATTTCACAAATTTATATAGATTTGCTTATAAGCTTTCTCATACAGTAGCTGATTTTGATACTGCATGGAGAGGCAAATTTGATGATAGTGTACTATTTGTCAAGTTCTTTTCGATCGAACAATGTAATGTGGCCTTGAGGCTTAGGAGCAAGCTCGAAGGCACTTTTATTTTCATGGATGATGATCTTACACACGCTCAGTGGATAGCAAGGAAGAAAATTTTCCAGGAAGCAAAAGAAAAAGGTCAAAAAATTGTTTTCATTGACGGGAAACCAAGATTTTATGACAGGCCTGCTTACTAGGGACTTGGGGCCCCCAGGCATGGGAGCAGTCCGAGATCCCCTAATAAGCTTAGGATAGGTTTCTAAAACTATAATGGTTTGCATTCATCATCATCAGCAGGTGATCTACAGGACTTTCTTGGTCGATGTGACATTCTTTTACTAGCAGAAACTCACGAAATATCGCTCTCTTCCAAGTGTTACGGACTATTCTTGGCACTCAGTTTTTTGCCCGTTCATGCGGGGGAAGACTTCACGAGGATCGGGGGGAGTGGCTTGTTTATACAAGCATGCTTGCACCTCAGTCTTCAAGATGGTTAAACAAGATTCATTTGCTCGCTTCATCTGGTTCAGTTTTTTGGACAGGCATTGGGTCTTCCTCAGGATGCTTTCTTGGCAGTTTGCTGTATTGCTCCTCAGACTTCTATTTTTGCGGATTTTGGTGGTGACCCATTCCAGGTTCTCTCAGATGACATAGCGAGTTTCTCTCTACAGGGGTATATTCTATTAGGAGGGGATTTTAATGCCCGCACATCCACCAGACAATCTGAGTTTCACGCTGACGAGGATCACTTCCAGCTTTATCCCTTGGATACAGGACTAAGCAGATCTTCACAGGATGCAGAGACACCAGTGACTTTTTTCGGTGAGCAGCTACTTAAGCTGACTGAGGCACACTCGTTGGCCATCTTGAATGGTCTTTCGCAGTGGCCATCCTCCTCTTCATTTACTTGTCACCCACGTGGGTGTGGACACAGTGTGGTTGACTACTTCATTGGATCACCAGCTTTGATCCTGCACATATCTGACTTTAGTATCCTACCACCTACCTTATCAGACCATTCCATGCTGTCCTTTTCCATTGGTCATGTCACCCCTCACCCCAAATGGTTATTCTTCTTCATTGAGATCTCTCCTTCGTGACTTCCCCTTTTCATCCTCAGCTGAGCACCAGGCCACGTTCCTTTCTCAATCTTTACTACATGTTGCTTCATCTTCGCATTCCATAAGGCTTAACTCCATTCATAGACGTGTGCATAATACATGGTATAATATAGAGTGCTCTCTTATGCATAAGCAAGTGGTGCATGCCATGTTTCACTCTGCCACATTACTTGCTCGAAAAGAAAAAATATACCGCACACTTGTGAGAAAAAAAAAAAAGGCAATTTGCAAAAAAGAGGTCAAAAACTGATAGATGCTCTTGTTTCATCTTCTTCATCTTATTTCTGGAAGACATTCTCTAAGAAGTCTTTTACGACTGCTCCTATTCCTGTCAAGTCTTGGGTGGAGTATGCTACACGCCTCTATACTACTGATTCTTCCCCTATCACTCTCTTGTCAAGGCCTACTGATTTTACAATGTTTACCCCTTCTTTGATTGAAGATGCTATCAAAGGCACCCAAAATCACAAAGCTGAAGATATTGAGTCACTTAGTGCTGGTTTTCTCAAACCTATGGCTCATATAGTTTCCCCATACATCTCTCACATCTTCAATCAAGCTGTTATGTTTGGTTTCCCTATTTCCTGGTGCACTAACCTGCTACACCCTATACTTAAAGCTGGTGATCCAATGAACATGGAGAACTACCGTACTGTTATGATTAGTCATATCATGGCTAAGCTTTTTGGCTCAATCCTTCAGTCTATTGTTAGCGGAAGCGGATGGATTACATGCTCTTGGATAGGTAGGTTTCAGGGCTGGTTATTCCACTACGGATCAGATTTTTATCCTGAGATGTATCATTGGCTAAGCATCCGAAGCAGCAGATTTATTGTTGCTTTGTGGATTTCCACAAAGCCTTTGACTCTATACCTAGACATCTTATGCTTCAGCGCCTAGTCACTTGGTTTTTCACAGGAGGTTAGTGCTTCTATTACCACCTTATATGAGAGGGTTCTTGCTAGACTCAGAGATGGTACAGGATGTTCACCTCAGCTTCATAGTACAGTTGGTGTGAAGCAAGGTTGCCTCCTTTCTCCTACACTTTTTGCGCTCTACATTGATGATTTTGAGCAGATTATCAAAGAGGAGGGTGGTGATGGTTGTCCTCTTGCAGATAATATGTTGATGATATTGTCTTGTTATCTACCTCAGCCAGAGGGCCATAACAGTTCCTTGTTGGCTATTGGAGACTTTGCAGGACAGCAAAGAAATGTCTTACTACGAAGGGAAGGCACATGCCTCTTTAAAATCAGTACCTCTTGCTTATTTTCTTGGTTCTACACTTACTCTTCATCATGATGTTGGTACATTGCCTATTCTATGTGAGCAAGTCATTGATGGTAAGGTTTGGGAGGATGTGATGTCAAAAGAGTTTGGTACTCTTTTTTATTGTCCTTATTGTAAGAAGTTTTTTCGAATGATGTGGGAGCCTATAATGAATTACAAGTCCATGTTTCAACTTATTGTCGAGTTTATGTTGGTTCCCTACTTCAGCTGGAGCACTTGATGCTTCATTATTACGCATTCTTTTCCTTTTATATGTTGGAGATGATTGGGGATGAGATTTCGACTACTTCGGTGTGAAGTTTATTTGGCGACATGAAGTTCGGACAACAAGTTGCATTTTTCTCTTTCGAGAAGTTACTTCATGTTATGTTATGCATTTCCATTTAAGGAGGGTGTTGGAATGTAAATGGAATTGATTACATTACCATAGGTTACTTTGACCCAAAAGGTCGAGAGTTGTGTAATCGTGGTCATTTATTATATTGGGCCTACTAAACTTAGAGTTATTATGAAATTAACTTGGTAGGGACTCATGGGTCTACTAGGCCTAATTGTGCATTAAGTACCCCAACTTGACATATTGGACGTACCTTATTCTTTCTATGTAACTTATAGAAAGTTGGATAGTCAATAGTCAAGTAGTTGGATAGCCAATAGTCATGAAGTTAGATAGTCATCTTGGACTATATATATGTGTGCATCCCATTTGTATGAGACACTTTTGTAAGCAATACTGACTATTCTCCTTGGCTGTCCACAAGTTTCTACAAGAGAGTTTCTAGCCATCTCTCTCTTTCTTTTGAGAATGCTTTGTGTGATTCAATAGTTAAGATTCTGGATCCTTTGGCTTCTATTTCCTACACAATCATCATCAGCTGAATAAAGGAATACAATGCTGCCCTACATATACCCTCTCCCTGAATCAAATAGAGGATTCAAAAAAAGGGAGGGAAAAGGATTTGGAGGAAAAATAGTGCGCCCTCCCAATAGGAGGACCCCCACTCCAAATCAACGTGACCAAGTCCTAAAAATATGACCAAATAGGGCCCAAGGCCAGTATATGAATAAAAAGGGCCCTTAGGCCTGCTTATGCATAATAACAAATAAAAGAATGGATGTGGCGAATGTAATGAGCCAAGTCCATAACTGGGTCAGTTGAGCGTCAAATCCAACTTTTATCGGCTTCATTTTTTGGAGACTGATGTATCAGGGTCCCCACTTCTACCACACTACCTATGCTCTGGGTTATCACATGGTCTCAGATTCATATTGGGTCAGCTCCGTGTCTCTTCACACCAGCTTGAGATTGAGATTGAGATTGGTCGGTTTCAAGGTAACCCCACGAGAGGACAGGATCTGCCAGCTATGTTCCCTTGGTGCGGTGGAGATTGAGGAGCATTTTATCTTCATTCTCCCAACTTATTATGAGATTCACAGGAGATACTATTGCTTGTTCAGGGATACACCACTCACTATGCGCTCACTTGTTACCTATGAGGATCCACGTGTTGCACTTATGATCCACGTTATGCTTCTATTACGACGTGATCTCCAGCCTCTACGTCAGACTACTCCAAACACACAACTTCAAATTACCTCCTTTTACTCCAAACGACACTCACGACCAGCCCCAGACTCAGACGACGATGTCAATGATGAGGACACAACTTCCCACAGAGATCAGAGGCAGTGCACCTCCCAGCATTACCTTGCAGCCAGGCCTATTCGTCCTACCACGAGGAGACGTCCTTCCTACATTCGACGACGGTAGCAGATCTCAGTTTCACTCCCCACTGCAGCTTGTATTACATCTTTGTTCAGTAGTAGCAGCAATATCATCATCACCTTGAGGACATGATCTGCGGCTTGCTCCCATTATATGTAGCTATTTCTTGCTTTATACAGTTTTGGTTTAGTTAACACTGGTAATTGTATTTAGATCTATTTTATATGCTTTTCTTTCATTCTCAGAGACGTTTTTCATACGCTCCCATGTGGTCCACATACTTGATATGTACTTATTTGTCTTATATGTCTTTTGGCATGGAAAAGATGTTAATAAAGCTCTCTCTCTCTCTCTCTCTCTCTCTCTCTCTCTCTCTCTCTCTCTCTCTCTCTCCAATCACAACAAACTGAACAGAAACCACAAGGAACCCTATTGAATCATGTCGAACCATTTTTCAACCATACTGAAGAGAAAAGACGCATGTTCCTCTCTCTCTCTCTCTCTCTCTCTCTCTCTCTCTCTGAGCAACCTTTTTTATCCTGCAAGAGCCTTTTCAGTTAGCAGTCCATCGCACTTCAAGATTGATCCTGAGCAGACCATTAGCTACTGGTTTTGAGCATGCTTTTAGCTATAAGAGCTTACTCAATCACTGTTCCAACTGTGCCATCGCTGAGCCAGATCTTTCTCTGAGCAAACTCACTGGTTGTTGGGCTTTGAATTTTGAGTCATTAGTCACCAATCATTTTCATGCAGCTCGCATTCTCTACTACTTATGCTACAACTACAGTTGAGCGCGTACCTAAGCAGAAAATGATGTCTCCTCCTTCATTGTCAGCTGAGCTAGATTCGTCCTTGGATTACTAGTGTCACTGAAGGAACCTCTATCACTGCCAGTACTCCATCGCTATCTCAGAATGCTAACATCACATTCAAGCGCTGTTGGCAGGCAATCTCTGTAAATGAGCAATTTGGCTCTGAGACTTCCTTGGAGCCATTACACTTTTGAAGGGATTCCTCCAGCCAACAGTTGTCTTTTTGAGTCATTGCCAAACCTTGAGAAGATTCCATTTGCCGCCCTCAAAGCTATCTATCGATGAGCTAAGATGCCATTTTCAATGAGTTTGTAGAGTCAAAGGTCGAAGTGTGAAAGAGAGCAACAAATTCCTGGGTCTTAGATTTCTCAGCGGGTCGAAAGGGCAAAGGACCATCCCTAATCTCCAGGATTTCAGGTAGAATCACTAGGAAGATTACAAAAGGCCAGCGACCCAACTGCATCGAACTATTGGTTGTGGAGGTCGCTGGAGAGTGGCAACGGGCTGCTGCTGAGCTGGAGTGCTCTCTCTGGAAATGGCGCCCTCAAGGAAGAAGGCCAGCCCTTGCTCCATCTCTCCACGAGCCAGCCCTCCACGGCCTAATGGGCCTCCTGCTGTCTCTGTTGTTGACCTATCTCCTGCCCCCTTCACTGTCCCCCCTGCTGACTCCGCTCCTGATCTGCCTGTCCCCCTCGCTGATGCATCCCCCTCTGTCCCTGCCCCCTTCACTGTCCCTCCTACTGAGCAGCCCTCCTCTTCTTCTTACCCGTATCGTATACGGGCCCTTGATGGAGATGACTTGTGTGTTACTCGGATTTCTGAGGACATTTTGGGCCCCATTACCACTTATGGAGAATACTTGCTACAATTAGGTGAAGCTCACGAGTTGGCCATTCTTAATGGTTTAACTTGTTGGCCCGACTCGGGCATATATACCTGCCATCCCCACAGTGGCGGCCATAGTGTTGTTGATTACCTTATGGGATCACCATCAACCATCTCACTCATCCATGATTTTTGTATCTCTCCTACCACTCTTTCTGATCATTCCTTCCTTTCCTTTAGTCTTGGTACTACTTCTTTGCCTCGACAGTTCTCACCTCCACCTTTATCTCGTGCACCCAAATACATCTTTGACCATTCACTTGCACCTACCTATTAGCACTCGCTCTCCCCTCTGCTCCACATTTTCCCACATCATAGCCCGCTTGAAGAGCAAGCTTCCTTCCTTACCACAGCACTCCATACGGCTGCCGCTGCCTCCTTCCCTTCTAGACCCCATCATAACAAAAAGAACAACAATCCTAGACCGGTGCGCCCACCTTGATATGACGATGCGTGTCGTTCCCAGCATCACCTTGTCACACATGCTTGCATACACACCCCTCATCTCTTGCAACCCACTCGTCGTTTCTTTACCCACTTACTTCGTCGTAAGAAACGAGCTTATAAAAGTCTAGAAGAGCGACGACTTATTGATCTTCTCTATAGTTCTTCCAAAGGGGCATTCTGGCATGAGTTCATTCCCCGTGCTCCACCTCCGTTCCTTGATGACTTGCGCATTTGGACTGAGTATGCCACTGTTTTATATACCATCGATACCGATACACTATTTCCATTTCCCCTAGACCTCCTGAGTTTACCTTCTTCACCTCTGATATGGTCCACAATGCCATCAAGAAAATGAACACCAATAAAGCCAGGGATATTGATGACCTTGATTCCGAGCTTTTAATCCATGCTGCGGATTTAATATCACCTCTCCTAGCCACTCTACTCAATCAAGCCGTTGTCTCCGGTTTTCCTTCTTCTTGGTGCACCAACATCATCCATCCCATACACAAAAATGTGATCCCAAGAATCCTAGTAACTATCGGACTCTTATGATTGGGCACGTTATCACAAAGCTGTATGGCATTATTCTTCAGTCAGCTGTTAGTACTGAGTCAGAGACCAGGAGATTGCATGCTATGGGCCAAGCTGGATTTAGAGCTCACTATTCTACCACATATCATATCTTTACTCTCAGAGCCATTATCGAGGAAGCTCGGCACCGGCGAGAGCGAGTCTATTGCTGCTTCGTTGACTTCAGGAAAGTCTTTGACTTTGTCCCACGCTCCTTACTCATCCGGCGGATACGAGACCTTGGTTTCTCTAATGACACAGTCCTAGCAGTGATGGCACTTTATGAGAGAGTATTGGGATGTTTCCGTAGTGACATAGGTATCTCAGAGCAGATCATGAGCACTATTGGGATGAAGCAGGGATGTTCCCTCTCCCCTACACTTTTTGGATTATATATTGATGAGTTGGAGAGAGTTATTGAGCAGTGCGGTGGTTCTGGTTACAGACTTGGTGACATCTTGATCGCTATTCTTCTTTATGCAGATGATGTGGTTCTACTTTCACCTACTCGAGAGGGGTTACAGAGACAGATTGATTGTCTTCATGATTTTTGTTCCAAATGGGGCCTAGGGGTGAACATTGTGAAGACCAAAGTGATGGTCTTCAACACTTCCAGGAGCTTTATGTTGAGACAAGAGTTCCTTTTTGACAGTCGGCCGTTAGAGATTGTTCAATCCTACACTTACCTGGGCACGGGCACACTTTTTACTGGTCCTTTGTTTAGTATGAGACAGGCAGCTTCTAGTAGACTTGGGAAAGGCCATGCTTCCCTTGCCCAGATGGAGAGATTTCTTTCTAGGATTCCTGAGTCAGAGTGAACTAGCATTTCCCGTCTCAGATCAGTATGCTTGCACGTATGATTTGTGCCAAACCATCTATTCCTCACCAGTTTTTACTTGCTGAGTTTGTCGTCATTCCTCCACTTCGGGTGGAGGCTATTTTCAGATTGATCACTTATATCTAGAGAGTGATGAGTCTTTCGGTTTCACGGTATCCACATAGGTTTTCTCTCTTCTCAACAGCTTCATCACCAAGGTCATCAATTATCATGGTACGCCCAGGCTTTTCGTCTTCTACAAATATATGGCATCGATATCTCTAACCTACCAACACGTTCTCATCAGTATATCAAAGGGGTTATTTATCGTGCATGCTCTCGAGTGTTTGGCAGGGGCCCTTGGGGGTCAAAAGCCGGCACATGTGCTAAACTATACCACAGGGTTGCGCTGCCTCCGTCTGTAAGCGTAATTGGAGCACATGGGCCCTCATTCACATGAGAAGAAACAGGCTGTCAGTGAGTCAGCTAGAGCGGTTGGTGTTCTGTAGCACCAACGCACGTCTCGCTAGGAGACTGCCCATCATTATGAGCGCATTGCAGGTGATAGGCTAATCTCCTATAGCATGTCGGCTGATGTCTCCTTGGTATGTTGGTTTCAATTCCTAATCATGTTGCTTTCCTAATATGCTCAATTTTAACCTTGCAGACGAAGATATCGGATTTGTAGCGCCAAGTTGAGTTGCCTACGGACAGCGTCCATCCCATGCCTATAGATGACTTGGGCACACAGTTGATGGCAGAGAGAGAGAGAGAGGGAGCTTGCCGAGATGAGAGAGAGAGAGAGAGAGAGAGAGAGAGAGAGAGAGAGAGAGAGAGAGAGAGCTTGGGCTTTGATCACCGAGAGCCTCCACTATATGAGGCAGATGAGCCAGTGTCAGAAGATGAGAAGGATGAGGATGAGCCGATTCGGGTTGTGTTCGCCAGACCAGAGTCGGATGAGGCAGATGATATCAGTGTTGGGCACGGGGCAGGGGTCACAAGTGCATCAGGTGGCAGAGGTGGGGCACATGGCACAGGTTATACCGGGAGACAGGCAGAGCACACGGGAGGGTCAGTGGCATACCTACTTATGTTGATATGATGGAGGAGGCTCTCAACAGTGATTTAGATTTGGATCCCACAGCTGCTTGGATGCGTGCAGCACAGAGTCATGGGTGTGATATCGACAGTACACCAGATGAGACACCATATGACTTCGATGGTACCGGTTGAGATGGGATGTAGGGTCTACATGGTGCATAGGGTGAGGCACGGGATGACGCATTGGATGAGCCAGAGGATGGTGCACATGATGAGGCCCAGAGCCCAGAGCATTTATATTCGGATGTCCAGCTAGACGACTTGATTGCCACGTTGGATTCAGAGGCCCACCTCACGCCGAGTGTTAAGGCACCCCCATCGCTAGAAACCATCCGCCGCAATGGGTCCTTTACTGCCAGCAGTTGCTCTAGAACCAAGTAGTAGGCAAAGTGGGTGGGTGTTGGCTTCTTCAGGTCCACAGCGAGAAGGTGCGAAATAGGGCCAGCACGCGCTTCTTCCTGGTGATGAAACTGACCACGCGCATGGCTTGAGAAGTGATCTCCAACACAGACATCCAATAGAAAGTTTAGATAACCGCTGACATGGGTTTAGAAGCATGGAACAAACGTCAAGGAAGATAGTAAAGCAAATGAAAAAAATTATACCTATCTGATCCATGGAAGTGCACATAGGTCATGAATGAGGAGGTCTATGTAGTGTGCAGCACATGGTGTCCACACAATGGTGGGGTGCTCCCTCATCAGAATCTCTCCCATCTGCTTACAATTCGTGGTGTTGTCTGTGACAACCTGAACTACGTGCTCCACCCCAATTTCAACAATCACATCTCTCACAGCCTCCCATATGAAGTCTGTTGTGATGGCTGCACCACCTCAAGAAGCATCCACACCACGCAGGAAGACTGTGCCAAGTAGGCAAGAAACCAAGATACTGATTCTTGGTCCCTAACCTCTTTAAGCTTTTAACGAATTTTTGCTTAATGTTTTTCTTGCAGCTCACCTCTCAGGCCATGTGCGTGGTGAACTTCATCACCAAAAAGAAGCGCGTGTTGGCATTGTTCCATACCTTCTAGCAGCTAGACCTAAAGAAGCCAGCACCCACTCGCTTTGCCTCCTGGATCTCGAGCGACTATGCGTTATACAAGATCATTTGCGGAGGATGGCATCCAATGAGGGATTTGATGAGTTCAGAAATCTCATGACAAAGGCAGTGCATTTCCAGGCCATAGTGTTTGGAGAGAGTGGTCTCAACACCACAGTAGGGCAAAACACTAACTGATCCACCCAACCTTGCCTACTCCCTGATATGGAGTAAGCCCCTCTTTTTTAGATCTGCACGTAGCCCAGTGTGAGGACTGGTAGCATGCATACTGCCAAGTGTCGGCCATGTGGCACTGACGTGGACGACTGCATGTCGGGACCCAGCGTGGGGCCCTATCCTGTTGACAGGGTCCCTATGTTGTGTTAGGCCCGCCACGGCTATGGACCGTGTTGGGGCACACTACTCACATTGTCTTCCCTTTTGGACGTGTACACTGGACACGCCCCTAACTGTGGTATCTGACCTCCTGTGTTCTCTAAGGTTCGACACTGGTTATGTACTCGTAACACTCCCTCCCCCTTAAGAACCGTCTTGGTCCTCTAAGACAAAGTCTGGAAAAATCTTGCGAAGGACACTGCTTTTTTCCCAAGTGGCATTCTCAACAGGCTGATCATTCCACTTGACTAGATATTCTCGGTATAGAGTATGACAAGTCTGCGTCTCTCTACTATCAAGAATCTCCTCTGGTTCATGTGGAGGTTGCTGAGAATCCAATGGGAGAACTAGAACATTGTCCCCTACCAGATTTTCTAATCTGGTTAAGGCTTTTCGTAATTGACTCACATGAGAGACTGGAAAAACCTTACTGTTGTGTGGGAGTTCTAGTTCATAGGTGACCTCGCCTAGTCTCCTATTGATGGTAAAAGGACCACAATACCTAGGAGATAACTTAGCACACACTCCTGATTTGAGAGATTTAGAGTCAACTGGGACTCTCAAGTAGACTTTCTCACCAGCGGAGAACTGCACATCCCATCTGGGTGGATCTGCATAATGCCTGGCTCAATCCTGGGATTGCCTAATGCTACGCTTAGCATGTTCTATCAACCGGTTTAGGTCTTCTAAAAAGTTTTTGGCTGCTTCAACTTTTTCTTGTTTAAACCCTACAGCTATGGGTGAGCGTGGCTGAAAACCATACATCAGCATAAATGGGTTGTTTTTGGTAGCTGAATGTTTGGTACTGTTATAAGCAAACTCTAATATCGAGAGATAATCCTCCCAATTAGTCTGCTTTTTGCTGACATATGCACGAAGCATATCCTCCAGCACCTGATTTACTCTTTTTGTTTGACCGTCCTTCTGTGGATGGTCGATAGAACTTATGTTTAGTTTAGTATGGAGATGATGGAATACTGCCCTCCAAAAATTTCCATTACACTTATTGCCCCGTTCGCTAACTATGCCGGAAGGTAGACCGTACAATTTAAATAGCCCATCTACAGACAACCTTGCTAACTCTGGAGCTCTAACGGTTGTTTTGGTCGGAACAAAGTGAGCCATTTTGGTCAGACGGTCAACTGTGACCCATATAGCGTCATTACCCTTTTGGGTTTTAGGTAGGCCTACTATAAATTCCATGGAGATACTCTCCCATTTACCAGCTGGTATATCTAAGGGCTGTAACAAACCTCTTGCCTTTAAACGCTCTGCTTTATTTACCTGACATTTCTGGCAACTGGTTAGATATTGCTGGACGTCCTTTTTCATATTGGGCCAGAAAAATTGCCTACGAAGAAGCTCATAGGTCTTTTGAATGCATGGGTGCCCCGCACTAGGACTGTCATGACACTCATATCTGTCTAATTGTGTGTCCCTTGCCCATGCACACAAAGCACAGACGTTCTTGTTTGGCTTTTTCAAAATCTTCTAGTTTTAAAAGTTGTATGAGTGATGGGCGTTTCCGAGGAGCTTCACTCTTTAACTTTATCTTCTTTCTTTCTTTTTGAAAATTTCTTTTTAAATTGAAAGTTTTTCTGAGGAGGCTACTCAGAAAGATGTTGTTGTCTCACCTTCTTCCTACCCACTGAATTATCATAGATTTGAGCATATCTAAGGGCTTGCTCTAGGGTAGTAGGCGAGTTTCTCTGAACCTCTACTTTATATTCATCTTTGAGGCCACGGACAAATCCTCTGACTTTCTGATATTCATCCATATTTTTTATCTTTAAAATTGCTTCTCGATACTGTGAGATATATTGGATTAAGGATTTGTCCATTACTGTTTTCTCCCAGGCTTCCCAGGCTCTATCAAGTTCATTTTCTGGTAGAAACTCTCTTAGGAACGCTTCTTCAAAAGCCTCTTCCATGACCGAGGAGTCTGCCCAGTCTCCTGGAGGTTTAACCACCACTTATAGGCCATGGGCCCTAGGAAAAGACTGGCCTCAATAGCTTGCAAATGGTCAAGGATCTGTTTAAGAGCATGTAT
Source organism: Diphasiastrum complanatum (assembly GCA_029204225.1). Lineage (NCBI taxonomy): Eukaryota > Viridiplantae > Streptophyta > Lycopodiopsida > Lycopodiales > Lycopodiaceae > Diphasiastrum > Diphasiastrum complanatum. The sequence continues at coordinate 5,881,470 of CM055112.1, forward strand.
GTTCTCCCATTTGCTGAGGAAGGTATGTAAAATATCTGCATTTCTATCTTTCTCTTCCCCAATAAAAGTAGGAGGCTTTAAGTCTTTAAAGACACTATGGTGAGACCGAATAGGCTCACTCGAAACTGATGGAAGTGGAGAAAGGGACAACTAAGAAGTGGAAGGAAGACTTCTTTTCGCGGAGCTCAAAAATAAACTTTTGAGTTCAGCGAACAAGTCGTCCACACTAGACTTGAAATTGGCTAAGGCCAGTTTCAATTCATTCACCTTTGTTACCAAATGGAGATATTGCTCCTTGGTAACCAAATCGTCGAGTTCTTCGGCAAATTGTTCTTGTTCCTCCACCTCCATGGGTTCTTTCCCTTTACTGAACCTCAGAGTTTCTGTTTCTAATTCATCAATGCCTCTTGTCGGCAATTGATCAGGTCCCTGAGAAGTGGTCATTTTCCGAAATAGAAAAAGAGTCTCTGATGTTCCTTTAAAAAAAAAAGTCAAAAAGGCTAATTAGAACTGTACAAAGGAGGGAAAAGAAACTTAGCTGTTTCTGAGGACTGTACTTCCACAGAGAGAATCAAGAAAAAAAAACCTTGTCAACTCTTCCGTAGCTATTTACATACCTGCAGCTCTGAAAAACCAGAATTCAAGATTAAATTTGCAAGGAAAAAATCTGATTTGATAGTGGACTGCCCTCGCTGTCTGAGTAGCACCCCTGCTGCTCCAAAATCCAAGAAAATTAGCCAAAAAACTTCTGAAAAATTCTGATTTTTAAGGAGGAAACTCCTCACTGTCAGGCCAGCGGTTCTACTGATCAAAAAACTTCTGATTTGAGGCCGAAAAAAGATTTCGAAATTCAGGATTTCAGGAGGTACCATCAGCACTGGACCTGCACTAACTTTCCTCTTCAAAATCCGCTCTGATCTGCCAAGTTTGCACACAAAAGTCAGGTTTGAAAGCTGACTTTGCAGCGATGGATCTGCTTCCAAACTCTCAAATCCGCTCAAAAATCAGAAGGTAACTTTCTGAAAACAGGGATAGATAGCTCTTGCTACAGCGATCCCTTTCCCCCTCTCTTTTTCTGAAAAGTAGTAGATGTTCTATACACTCTGATAGATTTCTCTCTTGCTGACCCAAAAGATGGAGATGGCTCTGATACCAGTGTTAGATGTCTCAACACCACAGTAAGGCAAAACACTAACTGATCCACCCAACCTTGCCTACTCCCTGATATGGAGAAAGCCCCGCCCAGTGAGAGGACTGGTAGCATGCATATTGCCAAGTGTCAGCCACGTGGCACTGACGTGGCCGACTGCACGTCAGGACCCAGCGTGGGGCCCTATCCTGCTGACAGGGTCCCTATGCTGTGTTAGGCCCGCCATGGCTATGGACCGTGCCGAGGCACACTACTCACACTGTCTTGCCCTGTTAGACGTGTATGCTGGACACGCCCCTAATTGTGGTATCTGACCTCCTGTGTTCACTAGGGTTCGGCACTGGTTATGTGCTCGTAACAGGGGGGGTGGGGTGGACATACAACACTTATTCGTAGACCCCGATGGCTGAGACACTAGAGGAGCCAACCATTTCTGCACCTAGGCATAGAGGCCGACCTAGATGTTCTAGGGGGGAATGGGTTGGGGGCATTGTTTGTAGAGCGAACTGGAGTATCACAAGCAGTTGAGGGACAGGTTGACCCTGAGTTTATAGGGCAACTCAGGGTACGAGATCACAGTTGAGAAGGCAACCTAGAGGGAGCAACAGAGGAGGAGCAGTTGGAGCCAAATAGGAGGGGGCAGGAGGGAGAGGTAGGGGACAGAGTGGAGGCAAAGGCAGAGGCAGAGGTGGAAGCAGAGGCAGAGTTAGAGGACGTGTTAGTTGTCAGTGTTTATGAGACATTGTTTATCAAACATCACTACACTTTTTTATGGCCTTGAGCCCAACATTATATATTGTCACGTTTTTACATTGTGTCTTGTCGTTTTGTGTTTCAATATGGTTTTTTTCAGCATGGTTTACTTCAATATGGTAATTATCACATTCTACATGGAGAGAGAGAGAGAGAGAGAGAGAGAGAGAGAGAGAGAGATTCCATATGGTTTCAATGCTTTGCTTTACACATGATTTCATTTCACACAATATACAGATTCGATTGAATACATGCCTACTGGGTAGAAAATCACTTGATAACCCGAAACTGGACGACATTGGTCTTGAAAATCTTGGCAAACTAGATAAATGAACTGCTCTCAAAAAAACCTTTCACTTGATACCCATATTGGCACCAAAAAAATTTCAAAAAAAAAAAACTGTGTTACAAGAAACCCTTATTGGAAATCTCGGATCGCGGTCCGGAACTTGATCCGGAATGTGTTCCAGAACGCAGCCTGCAACATTGGATTCAAAGTTTATGCATTACTCAGACTTAGTTTTTCTTTATGTACTATTATTCATTATATTGTTGTGCCAGTAAGGACTACCAGCCTCTCATGCTAGGTTTTACTCTAGATCAGTTTTCTTGTTTCGGAGACATCCTATGCTCCCATAGCATGAACACTCTTGAAATGTACTCTTTTCGGTCTTATGTATCTTTGGGACCCAAAAGACTTCAATAGACATTTCTTTTTTGCCTTCTTAATAGACAAATAGATTGTTCCATTTTATGACTACACAAAGTGCAGCACTCAACCACACGTCCAAAAAAATCAATTGTGTTTAACCCTGCAGCAGCTGCTAGATATTTGATGTTTAGTCGATCATTGTTTTTATGTTAAGGGCCTAAAAAATTAGTTATCTAACAAAAGAAAATCCACAACAAACAAGTAAACTACCAAAATTGCATTCATTCTTAGAGCAAAACTACATGTTGCAAAATCTAGAAAATATTTTAATATTGCAAGAATGCCACACTTTCATAAACAGACAAAACAATAAAAAGTCATCTGAAAACAGAATAATCACTTTAAGTTTACAGTGCATGACAGTTTCATTTATCTCTCACAATGCAGGTTGAGAAATTCAAAAAGTTAGGCATATTGTTTCAACTGCTCAAGATAGATCACTCTGAAAAACGAAACATGATCACAAATCTTAACACTTGAAGAGCTTTAGTCACATCATTCAAAACAGCATCAAGACTCTGGGTTGGTCTTGGTTCGCTCGGCTGTTGAAAAGAATTCTCTCCTTTGCGATGAAACACAGTTTGTTTAAAACACCACTAATCTCCTAAAGCCATGATAGTATATCATCAACTTGAGCATCAATTTGAATTCCACAGTCTATTGGCTCACGCTGCTTTCCTCTTTGAGCAACTTGTCTGTTAACCTATTCTTAATTTGAGCCAAGTTGGGTCAAAATGAATGATTCCCCCTTCCAATCAACATATTAACTATCCTAAAAATTGAGTAGTAACAACTGAATGCCATGAGGGTAAATTTGAGCCACTCTTCATCCTGGCATCACTCTTAAAAAAGAGCAGGTAAGGTAAATTTCCAAGTTCAACCAATAAATCAGACCATACCAGACATCTGGGAGAGAGGCCGGATCCGTTCCATCAGGTAGAACACGCCATTTCAAGCATGAAGGATCATCACATTGGACCTGTGTTTGAAAAAATAGAAAAGCACATTCAAAACACAGCAATTAGAACATATCACATGAAGATGGCCATTTCACTTGCTGAAGCATACCCAAACAACATCTGGAACATCTTCTGTGGCATCTGCCTGTGTTAATGGTCTTGACCGAGTTTCAACATGGGGTAACGAGGTTACACGCTCCTTCTTCTCCCACCTAAAGTTACAGGAGTGCAATGTTGATGTTAAAAAGTCTTACGACTTTCAAATCCTAAAGAAGCATAGCATCAACTAAAAAGTAACTTAAGATCAAACAAGAAGTATTAGATAACACCAAGGGCTGAAGCTCAATTCAAAAAGAATTAAGAGCTACTTCAAATATAGATACACAAAAGAAGTGCTGAGGAAACATATGCAGTTTCCCCCTACTGACCAGTATTCAGCTAGCACATCAGAGAGTTTCTTTAGAAGCCTCCTATATGCTGTTGTGTCATCAAAATCCTGTTCACATGAGATGAGGTTTACCATGAAAAGATTGATCCTTGAAAGTTGGCATGCAACTGCATGAGTCATGACATGCTTTCAATATAAACTAGATAATAAAAGTACACCTAACATCCAGCACAACCTAGTATTTTGGGCCCGTACCTACCAACTTAAAAATTACCAAAGATCACCTTGATTCAATAAACCTAAGACCTAAGACAGACCAAAACTTGTCTGCACACACCACTTCTTTTAGAATGAAAGTACAGAGGAGAGCCCACATACACGATTCAAACCAAAAGCTTCATCTAAGAGTACAAATTAAAAGAAAATACATAGAGGATGAATGTAGAATATCGAAGAGTTGATCTTCAGTAGTTCTTGAATTCTTGATCAGAAAACAAAAATTACATAAACATTTCAAAATAAATATTCATGAGCCATGGAACTAGATTCACAAGAAAAAAGACAGCCATACCACGGTAAGCTACCATTTGAGTACTCGACATAAGAACGGTACATGTCATTATCCTCAGTTGCATCATGAGCACGCAAGATTACTCAACTTTGCTATACTATTGAATCGTGCACGTTAATTCATTGAAGCAGTCAAGACAGCTCAATAAAAGTGAAGAACTATATGGAGTCACTTAAGATGCAGCTCCAGACCAAAGACGCAAATTTTTTTTGTTTTATTTTATTTCAAACCTGCCAATATGGGGTATCATGTGAAAGGATTTCAAAAGAGCGGTTCTATTGCTTGGTTTCAAATAGTTAACCCCCAACATCTGCTAGTCACATTATCAGATACTGAAGCAAATTGGTTTTGCAGATACAAATTTGCAGATATAACATTGGCTAATCATTTCATTTGTATCTGCCTCAGTATTTCTGCTGCTATTCATTGGTCATTTGGATTGCAACTAGTTGTGGATACCTCCACAATGACAAAAAAATTTGCAAATTTTTTTGCGATCCGGGACAGAGTTTCTGGTCCCGGGTCGCTGGCGATCCGGGTCGTTTTTGCAGCAGATCGCGATCCGCTGCAACACAGCTCCAGACATGTAAGATTGACTTAACTTGCACTTGGTATCCAGCGAACTAAATAACATTGAAATTGGAGTATGTTTGCAATCTAAGATATTCACCCAAGGAGTGGTCCATAAGGTCAAGGACAACCACCGATCCAACCATGAAAACACGACATTAGGAAGTCAGTCCTTTTCTCCAAAAACAATTCCGGGTTGAACATGGGGTACAAGACGGCGGACTACGAATGGGTTGAAGAACGCCACTCTTGTGGATTTAATGAATCCATTTATGGTCCTAATCACATGGTATCAGACCAAGTACAAGAGGATGAGTGTTTGATCAAGATTTGAGTACAAAAGAAACAAGTTTTGAGCTTTTTGAGCTAGTTTTGGAGGAAAAGCTTCTAACATTTGGTAGCATTGGAAATTTGAGATCGATCATTGGTTTTGAGCAAAATCTAGGAATGGTGCTCTCCCACACAATCCATGGTTGGATGAGGAATGCAGAGAAGCCTGAACAACAAAGCAATGCAGCACAGTCAAGAAGAATATAGCAAAAACCAAGTGCTAATTGTTGGAATATCAATCCACACTCTAGAGAGAACTATCAAACAGGGCGGATAGCTCAATGGTAGAGCATCCCATCCGGTATGAGGGAGGTCCTAGGTTTGAATCCTAGTCTGTCCATCCATATTAAGATTTATGGATTTCTAACATGGTATCAGAGCCAAGTTAGACCTAACAGTTCATGGTGTCAAAGCCATGGTTAGGTGGCCCAAGTTGTAGGGCAGGTGACAACTAGGACCCCAACCAAGTGTGGCTTGAGGGGGGGTGTTGGAATATCAATCCACACTCTAGAGAGAACTATCAAACAGGGCGGATAGCTCAGTGGTAGAGCATCCCATCCGGTATGAGGGAAGTCCTGGGTTCGAATCCTGGTCTGTCCATCCATATTATGATTTATGGATTTCTAACACTAATTTAGGGTAAAAACTACACTATGGTGATGCAAGTCTAAATACTAGAGGTACCCAAGTCCAGATTGTTGAATCACGGACAGCTGACAAGGTTCAAATTGTGATTCAAACTACTAACCGTTAACTGCATATGAGTCAACAACTTTTGAGTTTAAAAAATAAGATAAATATCCAGAAGAGGTTTGCGCATTGATTCCATGAAGGTTCTATTCAAAACAAATCAGTTTTTCAAATTTAAAAAAAAATTGGAATACAAAAAAAAAAAATTGGCCAATTCCAATTTGAACCATAATTTAAAGAAGTTTAAACCAGAGTTGCAGCGCGATTCGCGAATCGCGATCAGAATCGCGATCCCGATTCGCAATTTGGGATTTTCCCAGAATCGTGTAGAATCGAATTTTTTTTTTTTTTGAAATTTTTTTGTGCAATATGGGTATCAGATGAAAGCTCTGATCGAGGGGAGTATGATTGTGTAGTTTGCCGACTGTTTCAGGTGCAGGATGGTCCCTTCACGCTAAAGCTGCATCCCATATAAAAAAAAGAGAACACATTGGGGCATTCCCAGTGAACATAGCAGGAATCTCCCTTTCTCTAATTCTCCCTCTCTCTATCTCTCTTTGATCACGATTCACAACAAACGGAAATAAAACCATGCTGAACAAAAACCTAGCTGAATCATTCTGAACTTTAGCCTTAAATGAAACAATTTTTGACAAAACAACCATACTCTCTCTCTCTCTCTCTCTCTCTCTCTCTCTCTCTCTCTCTCTCTCTCTCTCTCTCTCTCTCTCTCTCTCTCTCTCTCTCTCTCTCTCTCTCTCTCTCTCTCTCTCTCTCTCTCTCTCTACAACCATAAATCATAAACCATAAAACCGAAGTTACTGAACTAAAACCACAAAGAACAATACTGAATCACGACAATGTTGTGAATAGGATCATCATAATATATAATATCGGGCCACATGCCACCAAAAAGGGGTACAATGATGTTCCATGAACGTAATGAAAACTTTATAACTAAGGCTCGTCAGAGTCATGGTAGGATAAATCATCCGAATCTGTGGACTGCAGATCCCATGGGTCCGCAGATGAATCGGAACTGGAGGGAGCCATATGTCGTGGTGTGGCCCTGGCTCTGCTGCGTGCTCTGGATCCCTGCTGCGTGCCCTGGCTCTAGACCACCCCCCTCTCCCTGCCTCTACCTCTGCCTCTGTCTCTGTCTCTCTCCCCTCCTCTGGCCCCCATCTGGCTGCCCCCAGCCCTGTGTCTACTCCGTCGTGCCTATGTGCCAGGTGGCCGTAACCCTACGCCCTGGGATGGCCCTACCCACTGTGATGATGCCTGGCCGACGACTGCCTGTGATGCTCCACTCCTGTCTACAAAAAGAGTACTCAGCCCCCCCCTCCTAGAACCTCTAGGTCTCCCCCTAGGCCTACGTGCAGGAATGGCTGGCTCCTCCTCTGTCTCTGCATCAGGGTCCACCAGCAGGTCAGCCAGGTCATCCCCCTGTGCCTCCGCCCACATCTCCTCGTCCTCCTCTGTATCTCCCTCAACCCACTCCTCCTCCTCCACATAGTCTGCCCCGAGCATCTCTCCACCCTCCGAGACCTCGTCATCTCCCTCCTCAGCCCTCTCCCTCTGCCTCTCTGTCCTCCTCTGCCGCCATAAAGCTCGTGCATCAGCCTGTGCCTGTCTGTAGAGCTCTCTATGGATCTCATCATCCATCTCCTCCTGTGTGGGTGGTGCCCGAGGAGCAGCAGCTATCGAATCCACCAAGCAAGTGTCGGGGTCCACCTGCAACCAAAAACAATACGTTGTTGTTAGGCAGGTATTGTGCAACTCACTGCATATTTTGAAAGCAAATCAATTCATCAAAGCATACCAAGAAAAAAGGGGTGATGATGTGACTCACCTCGAGCATCTGACCCTCTCCTCGTGTGCGCCTCAGCATACGGCCGTTGGTGTTCACAAACACCAACCGCCTACACTGCTCGATGGACAACCTGTTCCTCTTCTGCGTGTGATACAAGGCCCAGGTGCTCCAATTCCGCTCACAAGCTCCTGCAGAACAGTCCTGTGCAAGGACTCTCTCAGCCAATCGCCTCAGGTCACCTGTGCTACGCCCGTGGATGCACCACCATGTAACGGGCCTCAGCTGATCCTCCCTCCGCCGACTCTGCTCTCCATCGAAAGGAAACTGGAAGCGCTCAAATGCGAGCAGCTGGCTTGCAACGTTGGCCACAATCGGACCTGTTGGCAAAAGGAAAAACATGGCACATGTAAGACCCCTCGAATTCAGACACTACCAATGAGTATAATACTGCAGTAACATTGCTACCAAACGATTTCTCACACGTACCTGGTCCAAGCCATACGGGCTCCGTGTACTCCACCCATCCCCGGTGCAGCTCCGGATCTTCCCTCTCTCGTGTAGAGCGCCACAAGGGGTGCAACATGTGGGCTACGGCGTGGATGGGTCGGTGGAAGTAGTCCCATCTGGCCTCCCAGATGCGTGAGATCTCGCGCCTCCTGCAGCAGACAAATTACAACAATCACTAAACCATAGCATAAAAGAAATGCATCAGAATCGAGTGAGAAACAACAAACTAGACACTGAAGAGTCATACCTATGCTCGTCCAAGGCTGACAACAGAATCCCCTCGCCGATGCGCTCCATGAAATCGTAAATGAGACTGAGGGTGCACCCCTCACGGTCTACCAGACGCAGTACTCTGTAAATGGGTAGTAGGATCCCACTGTAGCTCTCCAGAACTCGTCGCCGTACACAGTGGACTGGAAAAATGCCGAATGGGGGAGGTCTGTAAAGTCCCGGAAGGCCACGCTGGAAACCATCCGCCGCAATGCATCCTTCACCACCACCAATCACTCTAGCACCAAGAAGTAAAACGCAAAGCGTGTGGGTGCGGGCTTCTTCAGGTTTAGGGTGGAGAAGGTGCGGAACAGGGCCAACACACGCCTCTTCCTGGTGACAAAAGTGACCAGGCGCATGGCCGTAGAAGTGATCTGCAACACAAACACCCAGTAAAAAAGTTCAGACAGTAGTTGAGATGTGGTTAGCAGCATCGAAGGAAGAAAGCATAGCAAATAGAACAAACTATACCTATCTGATCCATGGAAGCGCACACAGGTCATGGATGAGCAAGTCTATGCAATGTGCAGCACAGGGTGTCCACACAATGCTGGGGTGCTCCCTCATCATAATCTCGCCCATCTGCTTGCAGTTCGAGGCGTTGTCGGTGACAACCTGAACCACGTGCTCATCTCCGATGTCAGCAATAACATCTCTAATGACCTCCCATATGAAATCGGCTGTGATGGCGTCACCACCTCGAGTGGCATCCACGCCACGTAGGAATACTGTGCCAAGCGGGCAAGAAACCAAGACATTGATGACGGATCGCTGACGAATGTCGGTCCATCCATCACTCAATATCGTGCATCCATACCTGCCGCAAAACACCCATTAGCTACATGCAAAAATTACGGCACCAGTAAATCCTAAACACATGCAAAGAGATTACAAAGACAAGTTACTTACTGCTGCCAAGCTGAGCGAATGGAACTCAACTCCCGCGTGATGGTCTCCTCCTCCTGACGAAGCAACCTCCCTCGTAGTGCCTCTCGCCTGGGAGGTGTCCATGTAGCATCCACGGCCGCCATCTGTGCACAGAACTCCCTAAACACCCAAGTGTCAGCAACAGCAAAGGCAATGCCGCACTCGTAAAAGAACTGGCCACATAGTCGAGTGCAACGGGCCTGCTGCTCTCTCTGCCAGCCGCATCGATCAAGGGTCTGCTGCCTGGGCCTAACCCCTCTCTGCTGTGTATATGGTGCTCGTGGTCTAGCATGCCCAACGGATGGCTGATCTGTGGGTGTGTCACTCTCTGGCAACATCTGCCGAAGCATGTGGTGCATCTGCTGCCGAGGAGGGTAGAGAAGCACCCGCTGCTGCTGAACCAACATGCTCATCTGATGGTCCTGCTGCTGCTGCGGATGGAACTGAAGGTGCTGTACTGGGCCTTGCACCTAAACCATGCTCTGCCCGTGCTGTACTGGGCCCTGTAGCTGTACCATGCTCTGCCCGTGATGTACTGGGCCCTGCACCTGTACCATGCCCAACCCATGATGTACTGGGCCCTGTAGCTGTACCATGCTCTGCCCGTGATGTACTGGGCCCTGCACCTGTACCATGCCCAACCCATGATGTACTACGCCCTGCAGCTATACCATGCCCTGCCCGTGATGTGCTGGGCCCAATATCCATGGTAGGCCCTGCCTGTCTGCCTGTGAGCCCTCCTGCATGCCTACCTGTAGCTGCTCCTGCTGCATGTTCCTGTCTAGAACCCTGTGATGCAGTACCGGGCCCGTACATGGTAGACAACCTCTGCAGATCCTCATCAGAAATCCTGGGGCAATCAGATATGCCCAATGTCCGCCCATCTGGCCCTCTGACCCGCAGCAAGTGAGCCCTAACCCTGGTGAGTGATCCCGTGAAGTGACCACCGCAATGCAAGCATCTCCATCTGCGGGTGCCTGAGCCATGGTGTGTGCCCACATCCCCGTCGGTAAGCTCAACCTCGGCCCAAAGGCCTCGGTCCCGCACTGGCATCGTATCAACACGACCCTAAACCTGCAAACAACAAATAATCAGGCAAACGTTCAGTAGAAATTACCGAGCTCAAATAGAGCTCAAAATACCAGAGCATACATCAGAACAATTCCAGTTCACACATTATATCAAGTGCCAAAGAAGAACATGAGATTAGGGCGTGGGATAGAATAGTTTCCGTATGAGGGATAACAGGCGACTGACGTTAGCGTCGGAGTCCGTGCAGGCATAAAGGAGTGCAGTGTGGGCCTAAACCGCGCCCCTAGCAGATGTTTGCACGATGGTCCACGCCTAAACCCTAAAAAGTATGGAATCAGGGCATGAAAATTGAAATTTGTGATACGGACGTAGACGGGCGGAACGGAGGTCATAGGAGTCTGTGCAAGCATGTGGAAATGCATTCTAGGCTCAAACATCACCTCACTCGGTTTCCAACAAGCCATTCTGTGAAAATGGCCAAAATACACAAGCATTTGGAATGTGGTGTTCAAATCTCGCTAGGCGTGTCGTGACGGCTGAAACTGATGCTGTAAAAATCACTGTGGGCGTGAAGAAAGGTGGTCTAGAGCCAAACTACGCTCGATTTGGTTGCCTACAGCTCAATGTCAACAATTGCAAAAAATCAAGCCTACACTTACCAAATATCAAAAATTGGTCGTTTTGCTCTCCACGAAGCTCAGACCCACCCGGCACCGTGCACATCAACTCCGTATCGTCGAGTAGATGCCTGCCAAGTATTCACTTGCGAAGATTGGACGCCCACAGCTCTCAGAAAAGAAATTTGCCTCCTCCACTGCTGGCGCGGTTCTGTGCGCGAAGAGGAGGCCGAAAATCGGGTTTCTAGTTTTTTTTTTTAACGATTCTGTCCACAATTCGCTGCAGCGAATCGCGATTCGCAGAATCGCGATTCCCGAATCGCGAAGCTGGCGAATCGCGATTCGCTGCAACTATGGTTTGAACTGCATTTAGTGGAACATTGTAAAATCGACAAATTTGGTTAAGGTCTCCAACAAAAGCCCTTAGTCGACTTATAACACATCAGAGAGAAATAACAACTAGTAATTTTACATTTTAGAATATTGCAAAATTATTAGGAAAAGATCTACACTGTTTTGCTCACACCTAAAGAAAAAGAGCAGGTCACCGAGTAGAGAGTACACTTAGATTGAATGTTTGAGACACTCGTGTGAAAACACTCTTAAGAAGGTATACATGTGTGTGCGTCAAGTATGCACGAGGTTCAAGCACCAAATTGTATACCAGTAATGCAAAACATGGCCAATCTGTGAGAAAATGCTTTTGATTAAAGCTTAACAAGCTCCTTCAACAGAATACCAATGTCCTATTAAGGAAAAATGCAATCATAAAATGACCTAAGCTTTTCATACTCACCTGTTTGTTGTGTGTTGGTTGAAGAAAATCTGCCTCCACAATCCCCAGTACACCCATACCCTTCTCATTCTCTTCAAGTTGAATGCCTACCTGTGAATTTGGGAATCACCGAACATGGTCAAAACTTCATAGAAGAAAAAGCAGTACATGTTTACGTGAAAGTAAGCATACTTACCCGCATGTATGGTTTTATCAAACGGTTTCGGTGATACAGCATCATTCCATAAAGACTTTTATTCTCTGTATTGAACCTATCACAGTACCAAACGTCAAAATCAGTTGAAGGTTCTAACAGGAGGGACAAAAATGAAACCTTTTCATAGCATCATGTGTTCACCCCATATCATTATTAGGCAAACATCGTATGTTTCTCATTGGGTTAATGTTCTCAAAACTGTGGACATCTTTTGAACATTTTACTCAGGCAACTCTTTTCAGAATTCCACCCAAATTCCAAAGATAAGGTTTGAAGTGTTTCCGAATTCTTGTCTTGCAAAACTTCAAAATCGGTTGAAGTGTACTGTTGAAAATCTTTCTGAAGACAAATCAAACCTCTTCATAGAATCACAAAAAATCAGCTCGAATAATAATATGGGGTAGGCTTGATATGATGTGGACTTTTGTTGATGCTGGAATGCACAAAAAAAAATCGAATAAGCTGGAATTTGCCTGACAAGGTTGCAGCCAAGTAGTATCACCAGCAAAAATTTGCAAAAACTTAACAAAGGGGCTCAGAACTAAATCGTTTTCTATCTGGAAAATTTTAGAAAATGGAACACAATTGTGCTATTTGAAGTTGTCTTTAAGCAGCTTTTGAGTTTTTCCATGGAATGCTAAGGAATTATTTGATCTAGTTATTTCAGAAAAGACCAAAAAATTTCCTCTGAAGAGGTTGACTAACCATATGGTGTCTTCAATGGTTTTGGATATTATGACAAAACATTAAAGTTGAGGGAGTTTGCAATCAATGGATCATGGTTGCCTGCAGAATGAGTTTTGCTGGCCTAGCGTTCTGGAGAGAGGAACATTGTTCAGAACTCAATTATTGTTATTATTATTATTATATTGTTTTATATATCTATTTGTGATATTAGAATATATCCAATCTCACAATTTATATAGAGAAGTCAGTGATGTCATAAGGTAAAGCTTAGAAACAACATATGAGCAACTCAAAAAGTCACAGGATCTAAGTCAAAACAATAATATAAAATTCAATAAACAAAAAAATTTAGCCAAACAGCATTGCTTATGTCTCATCAAAACCCAAGCATAAGTTGCTAACTAAGTTTCGAAGGAATCCGGATTCTCTTGGGTAGACCCAGTGTTGACTAAGAAGCAAAAGACAATCAGTAAGAAGGAAGAAAATAATAATAATAATGATAATGATTCAAACAAAATGAAATTTAAAATTTTAACTGAAATATAAATATAAATATAAAACATAAAAATAAAATCAAGTAAAATAAATAAAACAAGAACCATTGTAGACGAGTTACCGAGACAAGAAATATACAAAATACTAGAAACAAAGCGGGGTCTTTAGCCTTTGCTCTTCTACCTTCAAAGAGGGTGAAGTACAGAGGAGAAAGCATGATGATGAATCCTTTATTCAGTACATCTTTGAAAGTGTTTCCCAAGCACTTTTAGAGGTCTTGCAAAATCTCAAATGATATAAGATAGATCTTGTTACCGATAAATCAATAATAGAGCTTGATCATCACGTTGATGTCAAACTTCAGGTTGCAACTCCATGAAAAATAGTTCGTGCCATCCAACATATCTTCGCCCGAACAAGGACAAATTGCTCCCAAATCTCTTGCCATAAGAACCAGCCAAGAAGATAAACTTTTTCAAACCCTAAATGTGCCTTATAAAAGACACAAAAACCCAAGTATTAAATCTGAAAAATCAGCACCGGAATGTGTCGAAACCACACATTACATGGATGTAGGAACTCGCCCTCCTACGAGCCTTGTGTGCTGAAAATTTCAGCCTGAAATTGCATTACAAACTCAAGAAAAGCAGCAAGCAAAGAATTAGGTTAGCTTCCAACAAAGCTTTTTCCGGAAGCCTTCGTTCTTGCCAAAAAGTGTGAACAATACACACACGGATAGGGCTGTTGCAAACACCTTACAAATGGTAATATATTGTCCAATTTTCAGCCTCGGAATGTGATCGGTTTATCACAAAAAATTAGTGCCTTCTTCCACACCTGGAAACAAGCAAAAAGAAGCGGATCTTCACTTTGTAAAATCAGCAAGGATGCTGATTTTTCAGCCAACTCAGAAGATAAAAATTGCTTGTAAATGGGCTCCCTCCTGCAAAGGAGCAGATCTGAAAAATAGGGCAGCAGCAGACCAACGGAAGTATGTGGGCGACCTAAAAGCAGCCCCGAAAAAAGAAATCAGCAAACAACCTGATTTTTGGGGGTCCAAAATCCTATTATCTTCTTTGATGTGTGGCGCCCTCCTGCAAAACGGAAAAGAGTCAAAATTGAATGGATCTTCACTCCAAAAAATCAGCAAAGGTGCTGAATTTTTGTAATCCCTAAGGGAAGACGATCTCTTTTGGTAGGGCGCCCTAAATCAAGCATAAACGATCCATGGCTCTAATACCATGTAGGAAATCAAAGTGCCAAGATCCTTCTAACATTCAATCTCCATATACAAGAAGAAGAAGAAGAGTGAGAGGGTTAGGCGCCCTCAAGGAGAGAGAAAGTAGTAGCAATGCTTGAAAGAGAATGAATTACAAATGAACAATGAGTACATATAGATAGGCCTTCCAAGGACCTAGACTCTTCCAAACTCTAAGTTCTAGAACCTTCCAAACCCACTACTAATTATAGGGCACTCCCAAAAGTCAAGATAGGGTCGCTTAACATAATTTTACCACTAGACCAAAATTGGGTCCAACTTAACTAAAACTAGCTTAACATGGTCTAAATAATAAACCTACCCCATGGTTACACAAGTCTCAACCTTTTGGGTCAAAGTAACCTATGGGAAACTAACATTATCATTTATTATTACTAACAAGTATTATCAAGGATTGCAAAAATTACCATCAAATCCCCCATTTCCTTTTATGCAACAAACCTCCTAAGCATCTCATAAGCAGCTATGTTCATGAACATTGCCATATTGGACAGCCATCAACAAACATGGACCATTATTGGATAAGATATTCAAAAACGAAACCAAGGTTGCAGTCCGCGTTCCGGAACGCGATCCGGGATTTCCCATTAGGGTTTCCCGGAACGCAAATTTTTTTTCTTTTTTTTTTATAGTTGCCAATATGGGTATCATGTGAAAGGATATCAAAAAAGCAATTGTTATGCAAATCTGTTGCTTGGTTTCAGATGGCTACGGGCTACATTGATTAGAAATCTGGACATCAGTAAATGGATTAAGAAAACTGGCTGCATTTTCATATGGTTTTAGAACTTTGGATTGTGTAGTTTGCCGACTGTTTTGGGTGCGAAACACCAAAAAGTGTGTTTTCACTCAGGGAGTTGGAAGGCCAAATCATGAAGAGGCCTTATCGTCGGGGCCAAGGTCTACCGGCAGCCCCCAGACCCCGCCGTTGGGGGGCGTTGCCCCCCAAACCCCCCACCGGGGGGCTACCGCCCCCGGACTCCCTGTTTCTCGGGGGGCTACCGCCCCCTGAACCCCCTGTTTCAGCTATTCCAAAAGAAGTATACAATTCCCGCCAATCGGTTTCAAACAAGTATAAATGCTATTACTATGACTTCATCTGAATCTTCATAATGTACACTTACCCTAGCTCGATCTTTATGGATTCCAAAATACCCATGGGCCGGTAGGTTTCTGTCTCCTTCTGGCTCAAGATGCCAGTTATCCTCTTCGTCTTCACCTTCTTGTCTCTGCAGACACAATATGATTATCAATTACATACTTTCAAAAATATATCAGACATATAAATCTGCTCAAGATTCAGGGTGTTAAGGCAAGCAACATCCAGAGAGCTAGAAGATACAAGTTCCATGTGTGATTTCAAATAGAAGGTGCATGACGAGCAGGCATTAATTTAAAGCAAAAGGTCAACCAGAGACAACAGCCTACCGAATAAAAATTTGCATTCGTGGCACCTTATAAAGGATGGCTACATAAGCCCGAAGAGAATAATCTATGGGGACATCAGTTGAGTTTGGCTGAAACACAGAAAAGTTGAAAAGCGTTCAGTAGCTAAACAATAAACTTGCATTAACAATTCCCTCTCATCAATACATCTGTGATCAATTAAAGTAGGACCTGATTGGGACGGAGCTGCTGATAGTGAGAATTTGTAATAGCTGTTGTTATTCGAATATCATGGGGATCGGTCTTGAAGTCAAGTTCAAGTACTCCTTCGTGGCGTCTTAAATTTGAAATAATAAGGATCTGGTATCATAAACATATCAGATTAATGAGTACCTATGGTACTAAACAGTCACATCTTTCTTACATTTCAAAGTTCAAGAAGCTTATACTCACTGACAACAATCTCTTCCAAAGTTGTCATAGAGAGCTAGAAGTTACTAGATCAGCGTAATCACCTTCAGTACATCAAGATAAACTCGAACATGTAGAATGAAACAATATAAGCTCTATGCATTAATTTTCTTGAGTGTGAACTTACCGCTCCAGTTCCTGGAATGGCATCTAACTGAGAAAGAAGACTTGCTTCATCTGGAAATATAGAGTAATTGCAAATTGCCTGCAAGCTTTCTTCGCTATCATTATCCTCAGAATAAATTCGATGTACTGGATGGTCAAGAAATGCCAAACAAAGAATTTCTTGAGACTTCAATATATGCTTTTCTGATAAATTTCCAGTTAAGCAGACTAATGCATGCAATCTACATATGTTGCCATTTCAAGGATATTTCCTCTCAAATCCCATGATATTTGTGGAATGAGAACATCCTCCGCTCCAGTGTCAGCCTGAAACATATAATGTTTTATCAATGTCAACACCGGATGTCACCCAGATATTTTAAAATGCACTTTAATTTTTTAAGATCCCTATTCAAACCACCAACTCTGGAATCATTAGCATGACATGAACTACATGCTTGGCATCCCTATTAAAATTGTCCGAAACCAGGCATAAGTGCAAGTTACTAGCTTAAAAAATGTAGCACCATTGAGCCCTTGATTATACCTACCCTGAACATAAAACTAAGACATGTAATCTTCAACTTTGTGGAGTCCAACCACATAATCTTTGATCATTACCCCTATTACGCATAGCCATCACATGTATAAGACTTTGTGTGTTCATCACATAGTTGCCCACTCTGAAACAGATTGCATCCAGAATGACATTCCGAACGTATTCCATTTCAGAATGTGACCTTAAAAATAGTTCCAAACGGCTTATTGGTGAAAAGTAGGGAACGACATTTGGCTGCCTTGAACAGATTAGTAAGACAAAAAATTCTATTCCTACATAAAACTACTTCTATGATACTATACATATGCTGCTTTTGGTTACTTTCAAATCGCTTCAATTCTGTAATTTGCACCATTTTGTTCATAAGATAATTATAGAGTCACTATTTTGGTGTAAATATGTAGATGCCTCTTCCAAAATGGAACGCATTTCAGAACACGTTTCATTTCGGAGCATGGCAGCAAAAAAAATACCAAAAAAAAAAACCTTGTGTTCATCTATAGTTTTCTTCAAGTTGTATATAAAAAAAATTACATACAAAGAGACTCAATTTTCTGAATTACTCATCGATGCTTAAATTGAAGCTAGCATACACATTTTTAACAAAAACTATCAAGTTCAGAATCTTCACCTAATCCATGGACAAATCTTTTAGTAAACCAGCATAGTTAGATGGTCAATAAATAAGTTTTGGGCCAGGGGTGTGTGTGTGTGTGTGTGTGTGTGTGTGTGTGTGTGTGTTTGGGGGGTGTGGGTTGTTGTGTGTAAACTTTGAGCCATACAAGAAAATAATTGAGTATTCATTAAACCCCTTGCAAACTTGTAGATAGAGCAAAAACTATGATGAAAAAACTATCAAAACATCAACTACATAGCAAACACTAGCATGATGAAAGTAAAATGGCAAGTGAGATATAAAGCTTGTGGCTGACTATGTTCATTGTCGAGTGTCAACCTACAAAAAACCTAGTCTGAGAGCTCTTTGGTGACATGTGAAACCGAGCCCTCTTTAATAGTATCAAAGGCCACTATATCCCTCAACCCCACCACTAATGGGTCACTTGCCTCTACCTTGGAATGTCCCACCAACCCATTTAACCTAATGCCAGTTGGGTCAAGTTTACGGCGTACATAGTTCATTGCATATTAACCAAATCTCACCTAACCACCCAAAATTGGTGAAACTACTGGAAACCCATTCATTCTTGATCCTCTATGTTTTCTCTTTCTACTAATACCCATATCGCATGCATTTACAAAGAAATAAAAATAAAATAAAAAATTTGCAAATCGCAATTCGCGACCCCCGAGTGAATCATATTGTACCAAAATTCAATAAAATCGCATTTTTATCAGATTGTACTAAGTATCTTTTATATTTGTCTAATAGAAAACCGCAACTATGCATTCCCATAGGAATGTGCACGTGATGACCAAATTGCAACATTCTGTAAAGAAATTCCAGTTTCTTCCCGGAATCATATAACCATCGAGGTTGTTACGGATGCAAACCCCAACAGTTCGAAGCTGTTAAAAATTGGACCACTACTTATTTTTTTAGTTTGTTTAGTATCCCATCAAAACAAATTCTTGCTCTCTTTTCTAGAGAGTGAGGCGTCTTTCAATTGAAGAGCCATTTCTTGAAAATGGTGACATGGACCAATTACGATCGACTTTCTAAAATTCTTTGTCATAAGGGCAATTTGTAAGCTACCAATGACTTTAAAAATGGTTGAATAGAGTAATGTACTACAATGAAAATATTGTTATCAAGTTAAAAAGAAAAATTGCTAGCATAGTTGGGATATGCTATACTGATTGAATCTGGTTGACAACGATGGGGTTGGATATGTTGAGGGATGCCTAAAGCCATTGATCATAACATGGTATTTGTTAGATTTTTGAGGTATTGGTCTAGAACCCTTATGGATATCTCAAATCTACAAAAATTGGAAACCCTTGAATCTACTTCTCTACTTGGAATATATTTGTGAATTTTTTGATATTGTGAGATGAATAATCAGCTTGGTTTCATGTGATTTCGACGATGTCACATGAAAGGCCAATAACATACATCCAAATCTATGAATTTAAGTGGATTATTTTCCTAAATTAGCGGTGAAAACCAAGGGATATAGGACATGAATATTCATTTAGTCCCTTGACCCCATGTGGATTTCCACTATGATTTAGAAAGGTCGGTTTCTCATAGATAATGTGTTCTGTGGCCAATAAAGAACATCTTAGGACAAGTGGTGTTGTTAAATATGGTGATGCACGTAAGCCGACTTTTCACGATTTTGAAAGATCTTCATAGCTTCCTGCTTAAGCTTATAGGAAACTCATTAAGTTTCTTACAAAAAGGGTGGAGGAGAGGGTGATAGAAATTTATCTGAGAAAATCATACGTGGCACAGCTTCCAAGAGAAAGCCATTGTATGTATAGATGGGAGACCTGTCTTGAAATCTCGACGAATAGAATATATGGGATGTTGAAATCTTC
Source organism: Diphasiastrum complanatum (assembly GCA_029204225.1). Taxonomy (NCBI): domain Eukaryota; kingdom Viridiplantae; phylum Streptophyta; class Lycopodiopsida; order Lycopodiales; family Lycopodiaceae; genus Diphasiastrum; species Diphasiastrum complanatum. The sequence continues at coordinate 5,901,235 of CM055112.1, forward strand.
TAAAAGATTGTTAAGTTCAATTTGGTTAGAAGAGGTAAGGGATGTACATCTTACATAGCATTTATAGGGATGATAGATGTACAAAGCCAACTTAGTGTGGTTCACGTAGAACTTATTGATCACGAATCCGGTGATTTGTATCAAGATTAGAAAGTTTCACTACAAGAAGTGGATTGTTCGATCTAGTCTCATATTTCTTGGCAGTTGAGTTAATCATGCAACCTCTTGACCTTGTGCAACTACTATGTATTCCTTTGACTAGGTTTATTAGCATGCATAAACCAGTCAGAAAACCATAGGCATATTGATGAGAATTGTTTAGAGACAATCGTCAAAATTGAAAAACAATCCATATTGATTTCTTGGCTTGCTACAAATGTTGTACCATGCAAGTATGTAGCTCATTAATGCAAAATGCCAAGTTTGGCCTACATAGAACTCGAGCTACATGGTTATGAATTATCTAGTTTGATAAATGCAACTTGCATATAGTTTGTAGACATAGAATTAGCATGATTATGCTTTATGATGATTTGGACATTTCTAGTTAGAACTAGTACACTTGTAAAAAGTTGGTAGAATTTCATGCATGACAAGTGACAAATGTCACATAGACTCTAGATGTCACTTTAGATGTCATTTTGGAATGGATAGATATGGTTCTACCTCGAGCTACCTCAATCTCCATAAATATGTGTAGCTCTCCACACAATTGATAATGAAGAACCAAAGTTTTGTAGCTATCTCATGTCATTTTGGATCTAAACAAATAGTGCTTGTTATCTCTCTAGCTCTCTCTCTCTTTAACTCGTGTTGAGGCTAATGCTCATACATTGAAGTCTTGTGTTTTTTCATTCTTTGATCATTGCTATTATATTCTGTTGATTAGCATGCTAGATTGTGGATTAGCCATTTCTTCTGAACTAGATTTTGTTGATCAATCTAGAATCAGGTTATAGTGCCAATCACAAAGCTTAATTAAGATCAGTCAATCTTGTGGATATTCCCCACACGTGTGAATTCTGGAAATTTTGTCAACAATTACTTGTAAGTTAATAAGAATTCAACTTCTTGATTTGATCTAGAATCACATCAAATGTGGCGTTATGTAAATATAAAGGCCTACACCTAAACATTTAAGTATTTCTAAATCAGATACAACTAATTGAATCAGGAGCGTTACTTCTAAGTTGATTGATTGAAACTGCAATGTGAAATTATTCACCAAATATTGTTGGTAATATGTATTACTTATAAATCACAACCAAAGTGAGTCATTTTGGGGACTCGTTTGGACGGCTATGTGCATAGGATACATATAAACTCCTGGTTTGAATTATTTCCCATTGGAAATAAGTTTGACTAGTAGAAAATTATCCAGAAAACTCAAATGGAGTTGGATATTCAGCATGAACCAACAGTCAAAGCTTCACATAATGAAGTCGTAAGTTATTCTAGATTGGAACTTAAGGGTGAAATAATCTAGATTAAGACTCAAAGGTTTAGAATTTGAGACCTTGTGCCATGGCTAATGAATGGAAATAAGAATTGCATATCATATTTCTTGACAAAAATCTAAGGTTGAGTTTATTCTTTCAAGTCTGAAACTTTCCTCGTGGAAAGGACTTACAGAGTGACTCATATGTCTTCAATCAAGTATACCTCTTGCTTTATGGTGAATCTCTCTCTAGGCATGGTGGCCAATGAACCCTAATCTACAAGCTTTACCAATGGAAAACAACTAAAAATTCCTAAAAATTTGTCCTCCTAAACCCTAGACATATATGCAATGTAAAGCCTGGGCGGTTGAATCTAGCATGAATGGTGAGTGACTAGCACCAAACACAAAACCCTAACCTAACATGTTGGACCCTAGGCCTAAAAACCTTTAAAAAAACACATGAACGGGAGGTGACCCAAAAAGAAACATAAAATGACCCTATACCTATATGAAAAACAATATCACCGATGGGGACGTGACAAATGACATGTACTACCATAAAAAAAACCTAAACATCCTATCAACATCAAAGATTCTCGAACAACTCGAATAAAGGTCAAAAACTCACCATACAAGTGAAGGACACCAAACAAACTGCTATGAAGCTGGCTAAACCTACAGTCCTATTCCGCACGATGACTAGAAACTAATGGCAAACTCATTTGGCTCAAATTGGATCACAACAACATATGTATCCACAACCTCCTCATTGTCGACTCTCTAGCAAATGAGGGCAACGAGGGCAAAATATGTTAATATAGAAATTTTAGGAGATAATAAAAAAGAAAAACCACCCGTTTAGAACACTTTTGCTTGGAACGTTAGAAACAAATCAAACTAATTTATTTTTTTGATTTTTTTTAATTTGAAAAAATTTTCTTCCCGTAGGAGGTCGACTTCTTTAGGGTCTTGAGGTGACAATCCAGAATGTGCCTTCCGGATCATTTTTGCAGCAGATTGGAGGAGTAACTATGTATAGCAATAAACATAGATTTAGTATTCATAAATGGTGTAAATTTTGAATGTAAGGTTTTTGGGGCCCCAAGACCCCAAAAGAACTCGATTCCAAAAGTATGGCCTTGGAAAACAATTTGAAAATGAATTTATTTAAAGGAGACTCCGACTCCGAAAAAATGTTTGAAATTCTACATTTCATATTCGTGTGTGCACATGAATATTATCAAATATTTTCAGACTCGTTTGTAATTTAAACTTAAAAAATTAATTGTTGTAACCATTCATACCGTTTTGAACCTTTGGTTTTAAAATGTTCCATTCCTTATGTTCAGAACGGAGCTTGAACCTTACCTATGAAACATGATTTTTTTTCAAGTTTTTTCTCCTTTGAAAAAGCTTCCTACCCCAAAAAAAACTCCTTTGAAAAAGCTTCTCCTTTTTCTGAAATCATATTTTTGAGAGTAGACTTTTTTTGAGGTCTTATAGAAAAATTCATCACGATCACGTTTCGAAACGCGTTTCACGGTTCGTGAAACGTGTTTCGCTGCAACTATGTCATGAACCGTGGTATGGTTCACCACATGGTTCCCAAGACCCACGGTTCTTGGAACCGTGGGTTCTATGGTTGCAACGCATGTCATCAAATTGAATCATAAATATACCCATGAACGGGGAACTATGGTTGTAACGCATGTCATCAAGTTGAATTATAGATATACCCATTTCAAAGGTATTGTATCAGAATATAACGAGTGTGTAAATTTATTGTGCATGTGTTCTTTGTAATTCTAAATATCTGCATGAATAAACAGTCTCATATATAAGACTACATATGTATTCTAAATATCAATATTCAGGTACATATATCACATCCATATGCATATTGCGGCCCCACTCACATGCATCAATATGTGATCTAGGAAAAATTGCAAACATAACAAAAAAATATTTCAGCATCTTGTGCAGTCAATCGCAAAAACTGTAGACCATCAACTTTAGAGACATATAATGTTTAAGGTAGTTACTAGAAAATTGTCTAAACAAGCAGTAAGGCTCTATCATGGCAGGCTGAATTTTGTAATGTTTATCTAAGGAAGCATGCAAAATGCAGACCCAGCCAAGATGAAGGCTTGCACTGCAGGAATACATTCACTCATGATACATTGTTTCTGTGGAGCAGCTACTCCAAGTACTTATCATATCACAAAGTCATGTACTAAGCAAGTAGATCACTTACAGCTGTCACACCCATTATGATTACTCTAAAATCATGATGTCTCCATCTACAAGATAAATCTGTGTCTAAGGACATAAAGACCACTCTGAACTTTCCAAGACTAATAGTTTCTGTTAAAAACAGATACCACAAATTCTTTATGTCAACAATCAGTATGCTGCAAGTAAGTAGCTGGACATACACCTGGCTGAAGTTTTTTGGTTTTAGTGTGCAATGATCCATTCAAGGTTCAACTGCTGAAAACTTCTCATGTCTCACTTAATGGCATGGCATTTGTGGCAAGACCTAATATTGTTGGGAAACAACAATCAGGGCCCAAGCAGGTGCTTATTGTGGACTATTCTAGAATTCTTACTGACTTTATTGCAAACTAATATGAAAATATTTCTCAAAGAAATGACAGAAACGACCTAAGGGATGATAGCACCTCTTGGGCATAGGATGACAGTACTAATTCAATCTGTGAAACCAAAATTCTATGACTAAAAACGGAATCTTGAGTTACCAAGAAAGTCTGTGAAAGAAAGCCAGCCGTCATGCTAGTGGAGCATTTGGTGAGTACCAAAACATCCTTTCCTAGCCGCATTGTGCCAGACTGCACAAGAATTAGCAAGAAAGTCAGAAGTCTAAGCGATGCACCAGCTGTGCACCCCTCAATGCATACCAAAAATCTTCATAAACAGTCCACTTGCTCCAGAAATTACTAGACCCTAACAAAATATCTACCTTGAAACCATTTCCATGTTTTCCAATAGATTTGTCCCCTGGAGTCATTTGCTGCATCCACCATCAACCAAGACAGTAAGCAATAATCTTACTGGTAACCAACTAAAGAAGCATAGGCCAAGAAATCAGTAAAATTCAAAATAATCTGCAGAACGATGAAAATTGATAGGGTATGATCACCCTCTAAAAGTTTTAGCTAAATACCTTTTTGGAATGTCCAAAACTCAACATTTTGTGCAGTCTCTCAGGAGTTAAACCACAGCCGTTGTCCATAAAAACCAGGCTAGGCTCGCCATTGAATTCTTTCATGTCAATGCAAAATTGTGATGCACTGACATCAGGATCCATGGCATTGTCAATCAATCTGCAAGAGCCAAATTTGTTCTCGCTGTAAGTGAATACCTTGTATGGACTAAAAAGATCAATCACACTTGGAAGTTGGCTTCCAACAAAACTAAAACAACCATGAATATATAAAGCTCCATCATAACCTTGAGTCAAAAAAGCTCACAAATAACTAGAGATGTGATGAGGTTATGGATTAGGGACAAACTCAGCAATTGCACCAAAAGCCCATCGATGGCTTGTGCTATTACTATGGAGAAACTTAGGGTGAGTGCTGCAATGTTTCACATGATTGTACTTGAGCATTGAGAGTCCAGCCATAACTTTTAAGCTGCAGATCTGCAAAGTGAAAATTAGAGCACTTTATCTTAGAGCTTCACTTATAAAGTACAATGTATTACGCCTACAAATAAAGAGCTTCTGGGTACAAAAAACTTATTGTTTTACAGGAAAATAACCTTTAATGAAAATAGAATATTCAATCAATAAATTAAGCATGAGCTCTCTGAGGTTCTTCCTACTTTCAGAAACATCATATGCAACTAATCTGACAAATGAAGACCATAATTCAACTGAAATACAAGTCTTATTATGTCATAAATACAACAAACGCCCCCAAGATGAAATTTGTTGAAATATCTCCAAAAGCACCCCACTTTCTTTCTGTTATTACTCTGGCAGATGAAGACAAGGAATGTCCATGATGGATACAAGGCTCATGATATGAAGATGGAGCTCTGACCATGATATCTGTACACCATGGCAGCCAGATCAAATCCTGAAGGCCCAAGATCAATGGCTGTAACCTCTTGGGGCCATTGCACTTCATTTTTGCATTAGAAATTTCATTTGAAAGAAACTGAAGGGCACCCATAACTGGGTTAAAGTGGGCCCCCAGTGCACTTCAGCGACTTAAGAATTTCCATTTCAAAAAGGTCCAATCTTTTCGATTTGGGTCCTAAAGGCAGCCTTACAGTTTTAAGGATTGTTTTTGACACTCTGTAGCAGAAAAAGAGAAAACAGAGAGACAATAACTAGTTGAGAAAAGTATTGTACTGCAAATGTACAAGTGATTAGCTAAGTGTTGATCCAAAAATCTCTGGAATCGGAGATATCTCAACAGAGAACAATTTTTTGAGGTACTTGCAAAAAAATAGTAAATTTTTAGTTCTGTAAGGCACTTTTAAGGTATTACGGCCATCTTCTTCAAATTGCTATAGTGCAGTTAGAGACACGTTTCATCATTTTTGCTGTGAATCTTCATTTATGCCGCTATTTTTCCAGTCCGAAATCATTTGAAGTGCATTTGCGGCTACTACGAGTGATTGCATCCTCAGTGAAGCTAGCGAGTTGGAGGGGGATAGCAATTATGCAGTATGAGAATTCAAGATGAAAAACATCTTGATGGAAAAAGAACTGTGGAAAATAGTGACTGGGAGGAGGCTAGGCCTCTTATTGAAGAGAAGCACGGGCATTTGACAAGACAAACGGACATGCCCAAACATTTATCAATGAGAGACTCCATTATTCCCTACATAACTGATGCACCAAGACCAAGGGAGGCATGGAATATATTGGTGTCACTATTTGAAACCGTGGATACATGACAAATACTATTTCTCAAATCAAAGCTGCATACCCTAAGAATGGATAAGGGTGCTACAATTTTCGAGCACTTATTAAAGGTTAAACAAATCAAGGATCAATTGGTGAGCAAATTGACAAAAGAGAGAGAACACACCTAATACTCGATAGCTTGTCGAATTTGTATATAATGTTTGTGACAAACATTGCCACAAGGGAGAGATTACTCACATGTGAAAAGTTAGATGGGCTCTTTATGCAGAAAGTACAGAAAAGAGAGAATGTGAACTCCCGAAATTGCTATGAGAGGCAGAGGCAAAATATTTGATCAAGGAAAGAGTCAAGTGAGAGTAGAGACTTGAGTAGAGGAAATTTCCATCAAACATTTGGAAGACTGAATTCAGATGCTGAATCAAACAATTGGAGACAAGATGACGGAAAACAACGGCAAGGGAATCAGAAGAAGCCAGGAAGCTGCCAATATTGTAATAAATCAAATCACTGAAAACATGAATGCTACAAGAAGCAAAAAGATCAAGCAGAGGAAAAGCAAATGGCAGGGAAGTGGACTAGGAACAAGAAGATATGAATCAGGATAAAAAATGTGAAAGAGTGGTTCTCAAAATTTTATGAAGTTCCAAGGGGTAATGAAGTAGGCCAAGCTGACGACGCGCTTCAGCCTTCTACAAGTGAAAGGAGTAGGAGTGAAACTAGTGAATTGCCTAAAGGAAGAATCAGAAATATAGGCAATGTGCAATATGTGGCTTGGATTGCCCAACAATCTTCTGTCAGTGGGAACGATTGCGGACCAAGATCTACCGGTTGATTTCATTGCAAATGTGAGCTTGGTGAAAGACATCAAAGACAACTACAAGGTGATCGCCACAGGTATGATAGTAAATGGGAATCGATTGTACAAATTGAATGCGGTTGCTTGTTATGGAGCTATGATTGATGCAATCAATGCACAGAGCAGTTTCATCAAAGATTTGGGCATATCAATATGCATAGATCACGATAGATGGAAGGTATGTGAAAGTTGTATCATGGGGAAGCAACATAGAGAAAAATTTCCAAAGAATGAATCGAAGAGAGCACATAGGATTCTAGAACTAAAAAACGTAATCTAATCTAATCTTCATGAGATTATTTTTCATCTTGAGCACTAACATTATACTACATGTGTTTCTTCATTGCTGCATGGAAAGGTTCTTACATTCCCTTGATTTTGCACTCGAGATGTACTGTTTTCATCTTATATGCCTTTTGGCATTCAAAAGACATTAATGAAGGCCCCCCCCCCCCCCCCCCCCAAACTATTGGACTCATTCCGTATATAAGAGTTTCGCATATCAAAAGGTAAGATAACGATATACGGAATGAGTCCAATAGTTACACCGGGGGGGGGGGGGGGAGAGAGAGAGAGAAAGAAACAATCTCTCCCTCTGTACATCTCTCATTCCAAGTCTGAAGGAAATAAAGTGCAACTACACAAATCCATAATGATGCATGCTTAGAGAGGTGTAGTGACCACAATATCCCACAAGGTTGCTATTCAGCTCTTAAGCAAAAATTTACCACCATTTTTCCAACTAGGACATTTGGAAAATGTTCCGAGGGTGAATAGAAGATTGAAACAATTTAATAATAATTCGCTTGAAAGACAATAATAATAATTTGTCCAATAGTAATCCGCTTGAAAAACAAACTATTTTGCTCAATAATATGGCATACAATTCCGCCTTTGTATGGCTTTCTGATATTGTGCTTATCTTCCCTACTCAGCTTCATTGCCACCAAATTCATTTGTAATACCAATAATTTTATCAAAGAAGCTCCCCTACAGAGCGCAATGAAGACGATACTTGTACTTGAAATTGTTAACCTTTATACAGAAAGTAAAAGGAAATCCAGAAAGAAAATCACTTCAGCTCTCCAAATGCTTAGATTTGACAGAATAATTGTAAAAAGTAAAATGAGGTTCAAAACGAAACTTACCTCAGTTCTCGAAATACGCGGTAAGGAGATATGATGAAGCAACTAGAAATCATCCGTGTGCATTCAAGCAGTCCCACTCTGCCGAGTTGCTGCTAAAATCTTGTTGATAAGAAGCCATTCAGACGCAGTCACAGGCCTTGAAATGAATCCCTTTTCCTGATGAATAGTAAGTGTACGACTTGTATAAATGTCGTACGGAAACTGATCGTGAGCTCAACGAGAGTTGTGTGGTAGATCTTTGGAGTCTAAGGTCCGAGTCAGATGAGGGACCGCATCCAAGGAGCATTCAGAGCCAAGAAAGTAATAGATCTACGGATATAAAGATTCCTAAGAGTAGAATCGATCTACAGTCAATATTGAAAAACTTGTCATGACAATACGCAATTGCGAACCAAAACACAAAGCTTATGAAGATGTTCCTGGCAATAACTTACTCTCTCACGAAAATAACTTGACTAATGATAAGAAACATAAACTATTGAGCGCAGCTCATTTTCCAAGATGCACAACACAAAAGCAGCACTAGATTAAGCTGAAACGCAACCAATCTAAGGGGAAAATGAAGCTGATCTGCACGAGGAGTGGCAAGCGGATGCAGGTATGAGAAAGCGAGTGGGAATGGGAAAAAGGTGGGGCAGCAAGCATCGCAGGCTACGCAGGAAGCATCGATACATGACGATCATAATAATGATGAGTTAAGGACATGATTCTAGCACGGCGATGGCGAGCATAGGATCATGAGATCACGAAGATGACATGACTCGGCGACGATAAGCGAAGGGAAGGTGGGAAGCAGCGATGGCGAGAGAGAGAGAGAGAGAGAGAGAGAGAGAGAGAGAGAAAAGAGAGAGTGTGACTGGTAACAGAGTTTAATTAAGTTAACAGAATTGAGCAGCTTAAGGAAAGATAACAGAATTTTAACAGATGTTTATAACTTAACATAACGGATGTATTTATCAGAGCTTGATTTTGATGAGTGGTGTGATGTAAGCGATAGAAATGAATGGAGTCAAAGGCATGCGCACGCCTCTTTGGCATTTATTTGTCCTTCCTCCACTCAAAATGGTGGGCACTTAGGGATCAACTTATTTTGCACCCTGACACATGAGCCCTGGGCCGCCGCCTACGGGTGGGGCTCTTCACATGATACCTTGTTACTCGACCTCTCATCCAGTGTCTCTGTTCTTGACATGGGATGAGAACCAGGTTTCATTTGCGCACTTACCTGCAAAGGAATGCCCGTCCCTATGCCCGCGACTACCTTTGCTTAGCACTTCGCTTCATTGACCATCTCTTTTTGTGTTTTTGTGAGGGTAGCAAATAATGTGTCGAGTTTATTAGATGGAACTATGTATTTTTCCACTCGTGAAAATACAGATGAGTGTGGGTTCAGGTGAAAAGCTCCACTCGAGAACAACTCCTCCGTTAAAAGGATAGAGCATCTGAAGTGGCGCTAGATGCTCAATGCATGCTCAAGAGATGGTGCTGCTAACTCATGCAACATTCACCACCCTTGGATTTGGACTTTTTGCACAAACAAGAGTAGTCACCTACAAGATACACTACTTAAAAAAATGGGTATGGGAGTCTAGTAGGGATAGAATGAAGTGATAAAGGGCATTGGGCATGGAGTATGAAGTTTGAGGGGCAAATCCAAGTAGATTTGCCTTTCAAGTGAAATCAATTTCTTCTAGCACGTACTTCTAAAAGCAAAAGGACAATTTTTTTGGAAGTGTGTGACTATGAAATGAGCAAAAGCAACATGTCTTACAACAATGTTCTTCTAACCTCCGGGCTTAACCTTGAAGACTAGGCAATGTTGTCATTGAAGGCTAGGCAAGGTTGTCACCCAAGCACTTCAACATAATGTGTGACCTGTCCTTGAGATTTAGGCAAGCAAGCTTGAGCACTTCAACATTCAAACTTAAAATTTTAAACCTCTTTGCTTCAGATTGAAAATCAAATATAGGAGAGGACAAAACCCATGCGACAAGTGAGACATACTGGCAATGCTCACGAAAAACCGACAAATACAAACAACCCAATTGTTACATTTGACATTTCACCTCTTTGTTTTAAGTTTGTAGGTTTGCGAATTTGGCTAGAATTAGGTCAATAAATTGTTTTAATTGCTCAAAAATACTACGTAAGTTTTTTTACCTACTACTACAAATGTAAACTAAAAGGTTTTTTAATGGCTTTAAAGTTATATCTTCAAATTTCTACACATAATAGATTATGAAATTAACTTAGAGGTTAGTATTAAGATTTGAGATTTGAGGCTAGTATTAAGTTGATTTGACATTGTATTTATTGTTCTAGTTTTAGATTAATACTAGCTTTAAATCTTAATTGTCAAAAGCTTTGTTTAAGGTTTAAGGTTAGATTGTTTAAGGTTTTGTAAAGTAAAAAACTTTCAGTGAAAGGTTTTTTTCCATGTTTAAATATCGATGATAAGGATTGGAAATCAGCACAATAATTTATTTTAGGCTGATTTGAGAAAACACCCACTACATTAGAAGTTAGAAGGTTTTTTATAAGGTTATAAAAAAACATTTTTTACGAGCACGCACGATAGACGTTAAAATTAGCCACAATGAAAAAAAAAAATTGTGGCTCTTAGATGTAGCATGTTTCAAAGTATTATTATATGTACATAATGATGCTGGTGGAATGTATCATGTTGCTAAAAGATAAACGTATCATGTCTTAAACTATTACTATATATGTACATAATGATGCATGTGGAATGTACTCTGTTGCTAAAAAAATTGTCATCTTATTGTCATTAGACTAGCTTGTTTCACAAATTACAATATAGATATATAGACTACTAAGACTCCAATAGCACATTGAAATTTTGAGTGTTGAGTCAAAAAATTGAAATACTTAGGGTGTGTTTCACATGGAAGAGTCTAGGCCCATTTCAAAATATGCTCTTAGGCGGAGCAGGGCGGAGAGTGGGCGATGGTGGCAGTGGATGCGTGTGGGAGACCTGAAAATACGAGCTTATACTGCTAAGCTCGAGGATACGAGCACCGAGGAGAGAAGCTTAGAATATAAGAGCTGGAGAGAATATTAAAAAGAGTTTCTCGTTCAAAATGGATGGGTTGGAATAGGACAGTTGTGTCTTAGAAGTAAGGGAACAAGAATAAGTTAAAGACATAGCAAGGCAATGCTTAGAAAAGTGAGAATGATTACTCGAAAGAAACAAAAGCTTATCCTTCTTTTTAGGTGCTTCCAATAAGGAGCGGGCGACAACTGAGGAGCAGAAATTAGCTGAGGAGAAACCACAATTCAGAGAAGAGACAAAGAAGCTTTGGATGACTTATGATCTTCCCCCCTTCTCTGCTTTTGTATTGCTCCAATTTAGATTAGTTTCTGACTCTCTAAGGCAGTTTCTTTTCCTCGAGCCCTTTTCTTACTAGTGTGACAGGTCTCAAGTGCTTCTTAGCTAGCATTCCTTGTAGTGGACTTTGAAACCTCGTTTTGCTCTTGGGTTAAAAACGTCTTTAGCACTTCCAATGTTTTTTTAAGGATACCTCTGTCTGCTTCTCTCAGTCGGACCTCTCCTTTTCTGCTAGGTTCATCGTTCTCAAACATATTATCTCAACCTACTTCACTCACTTTCTTTTCCTTTTGTTCCTTCCCCCTTCATACTCGCTATCCATTGCTAAAATTTTCAAAAAAATTCTTTGAAACAACGGTCCTAGCCTCCTGAATTGGGATATTTGCACTGCTCCTAAGAAAGTAGGGGATTTTGGACTTCTTGACCCCTCTATTACCTCTCTCTGTCTCCTCTTCAGATGAATTCACTGCAACTTTGCCTGCCTCCAGCCTTGAACCCTTATGATGACGGCTATTCTCCCTTCTCTTCCTATGACGAAAGATATTTCTTCTCATTCTTACTTACTCAAATTTTACTCGCTCCCATTGCCCTCTTTTCACATCCTTTCCTCCTTTGTATGAATCCATCTCCATTGTCTTGCTTTCTATTTGTGAGCTCACTTTTTGGTCAGGAGGTAATTGCATCTCCCCCTTGGAGTCTCTTTGGTTCTCTAAAGTCGTTACCTTAAACTCTAAACCACTAGCCATGATTGAAGAAAGGCTCTGCCTTAGTCTTAGCCTTAAAGGTCTTGTCATTTGGTCTAACATTATGAATTCCATTTACTCTCTTAGCCTCTCCCGTCTAAAATCTGATCTTGGCCTCTCCAATAGAGAATCTAACTTCCTCTCTTTCACTTTCTCCTATGGAGATCTTGGCCCTCTATCTACCTCACTTCCTTCTGAGTGTGACCAAAAGTGGCTCTTCAAGGCTTTTGACAAATCGGACAAAATTTCTTACTCATCAGTCTTTTCCGCTACCAAAGAGCCAAACTTTTCCTTCTCCTGGTTCAATTCCAGTGGAACCTTTCTGGTTCCTCTATCTTGTGGAAAAACAAATTTCTCAGAACTAACAAGCTCAAGAATGGCAAATTTAGAATTTTCTCTCTTAGAATCATCCAACATTCTCTTGGATATTCTACTACGTCAATAAGCTCTAATGTACTAGAAGTATATGACACTCCTGTGGGTGTGGTGGAAGCTCTGATACCACTCTGTTGGTGGTTCGTGAGATGGAAATTATCAGCTCTGATACACATCTGTTGAGTGAATGCCTACAGATGAAAGACAACAATAATGATAATGGAAGAATAGTAATAATTGTGTTTAACAAGATCATGGATTACTTAGAGAACGGAGATTACGAGCTGTTCTTTGTGTTGAATAAGATTATCAATGTAGGAGTCTTAGACTGCCGTGAAAGAGAGATTACAGAAACGAGTAGGCATCTGAGATAGCCATGCAATCCTCTAATATTGATAATCTGATATGAAGAGAATGTAGAAATAATCTAGGCATCAGAGACAGCCATACATTTCTCTTTATATTGATGTTTGCGTAAGAGGAGTGAGAGTCAATTTCATTCAACAAGAATGCAAAAGGATGTAGAACAGTAGAGAATCTGTATAATAAAGTTGTAGTACCAACAATCAGACCACAATAGAATTGCATTGATAAGTGCGTGATCATACTCACAGATTCAAAGCAAGTGCTAAAGTTCTGAATATCTCTCTCTCTCTCTCTCTCTCTCTCTCTCTCTCTCTCTCTCTCTCTCTCTCTCTCTCTCTCTCTCTCTCTCTCTCTCTCTCTCTCTCTCTCTCTCTCTCTCTCTCTCTCTCTCTCTCTCTCTCTCTCTCTCTCTCTCTCTCACTATGAGGAGCTACTGAAAGACCCATTCTGGTCATTTAATCTCTATCAGCAGATCATCCTCTGATATATGATGACTTCATCTCTACTATCTTCAATCGCTCATTTACATCTATAGCAACTGGAAGGTCTTGCATTATTCTATCTTTACATTTACAAAATCGCTTAGCAGCTAATTAACTGACTAATTAGAACAGTTGTTATTGGAGTGTGAAGACGTAGACAGACTATGAGGAATCTTGTGTATTTCTGCAAAGTGTTGGCTTTTTTGCCTGTGTAGAATCCCGTGTAAAACTATAGTGTCGGGTCTTTCGCTTGTATAGAATCTCATGTAAAGCTGTAGTGTCGGATTTTTCACCTATGTGGAATCCCGTGTAAAATTGCAGTATCGGATTTTTCGTATTTTTCCCAAGGCAAAAATTAAATAGAAAAATGCAATGTCGCATTTTTTGCTTTTTGTCACCTGTCAAAAATTGCATGTAAAAATGCAGTGTCGCATTTTTCACTTTTGTCGCCTGTCAAAAATTGCATGTAAAAATGTAGTGTCGCATTTTTCGCATTTCTGGAAGTGTTTGAAATGGCCTAAAAACTGTTAACACAAGTGCTGCAAAAATAAAGGCGACAGTGTCAGGTTTTTCGCTCGTCAAAAATTGTGAAGAAAAATGCAGACTATAGCGACAATAATTCATTTTCTACAGGTTTCATTTGAGAGAGTAGAATTGAGAGAAAGGAGGGCAGTTAGAAAGAGTAGGAGTAAGATTAAATTCCAAGACTCCCCCTTAAGCTTACTGCTATGAATCTGAACTGCAACTAAGGTAGAATGTTTATCTCTAGACAATGGCTTTGTCAAAATATCAGCCAACATACTGTCTGTATGACAGCAACTTTGTACAACATCTTTATTCTGAACTTTCTCTCTAAGAAAATGGAACTGAACTTCTATGTGTTTAGTTCTAGCATGAGTACGTGGGTTCAGAGATAGAGCTACGCAGCTCTGATTGTCGCACTTGAGTATTATTAGACCGATCTGTGGGAATTTCAGATTTTGCAATAGCCTTTTTAGCCAAATTATCTCCTTCACTGCTGATGTAGCTGCAACATATTCGGATTTTGTGGAGGACAACGAAATGCATTCCTACTTTCTACTGTTCCATGAAATGGGTCCTCCTGCAAGGAAACAAATATAAGCTGATGTGGAGTTCTTGGTATCCACGTCTCCTGCCCAATCTGAATCTGAATATGTGATTAGTGTGAGTGCAGCTTCTGTATTATCATTGTAGCTCAAAGCAGAGTGAAGCTTGAATGTACCTCAAAACTCTTTGTAGAGCTTTCTAGTGTTGTAAGCCTGGATTGGACATGTATTGAGATAGTGTGCTTACTATATATGCTAGATCACAGGTCGTGTGCAGACCATAGAATACATTATACATCCTATGACGGACTGATAATCAATACCTCCCATTCACTAATGCCATCAGTCCTCTTGTAATGATATTTTTCTGAGTACATGGTATTTCATGCGTTCTCCATAGTCCACCATAAGCTAAGAATATCCGGCATCATGGGGATATTTTTTCGATCCAAAGCTTGTTTCATATATTTGTTGGCATCCCAACTTAAACAAGACAATCTCAAAGCAATATTAAAAACAATCCGATTTTTATAAAAGCCCCAAAATCAATACTTGAAACCATCATCCAATTATTTAATTTTGTACAAAATATATAGAAAACATTTACCACATCCAGAGGCATTTATAAATATAGTTCAACTTCCTAATACTTATCAAGCTATAAACTTACGACAAAGATGAGGAATGGCAAAACTGCTACCATTTCATGTCTGTCACACAGTGGCACTAGTTGCACCTGGCAGTTAAGCAAGTAGAGCATTTTTTAGAATATAGACCAATGCCCTTTGAAAATGATATTGTCATGAGCTCATAGAGTCATCTTAAATTATAAGAGAAGCAGAGAATCATGTTCCTAAGTTGCTAAACATCACCCTGGCTGTGGCTAGGGCAAAAAAAAATTTGCCCTAGCCGTAGCCAGGGTGACATGGGACTTGTTGATCGTCGGCGATCAGTTTACTCTTGAGAAATAGAATACTTGTTGAAATAATTGAGTTACAAGATTCTCAGTTAAATTTGAGTATAACATATTGTAGATTAGAAAAAAATCTACTAGATACAGATATGTTTATCTATATGATCATAGTGAGATTATTCTCATATGTGCATGATTATTCTTATTGAATCTACTATGTATTTTCTAGTTACTAGATTTATCTAGTGCATTTAAACCATTCAATGAGCTTAGACAAATGATTAGGTTGTCATGTGCCAAACACAATCAAATAGTCGTAGTAATGCAATTAAAGCTAAGATCAAGAAAACAACAAACATTCATGTTGATATAGCCATAAAATGCAAATCACAAATGGAGCCTAAAGGAATCATCAATTAGAATTCAAGGGATGGACGCAAATCAAATACAAATGGAGATGGATTCATGTGGATTGGTTGGGCATGTGAGACTTAGCAAGCTCTATTCTCAAGGCTCACATTCACAAAGAGGAGGCTAAGCTCTCTCATTTGCAAATGAGCCAAAAGATCTTCAAAATGATATCTCTTGCCTATTTATAGACAATCCACTAACTTAACTAAACATAACTATCTTGAAGGATAGTTAGCCCTTGGTTAAGTCTTATTAATTGTACTTTGGGCCCTTTGTGGCCTATTACCCCTATTTAAATACTTTTGAGGACCTAAAGAGAGAACCACCTTATTCTTAACGCTAAGCATGATCAAAACCCAATATAAAAATTATGATTCTAAGTTGATCATATCTGGAAATGGAAAATAACATTATGAATGATCCTTCATTTTTAATAAACTAGAATAGGGGAGATGTTTGCAAAGAGTAACAATATCTTCCTCACTCATTGTTTCTACATAGAATTCTTTGTAAGAAACAAAGTCACATTTAGAAATGCATTATTTCCAATGTCTCAAACTACAAACTGATAACTTTCAAATATAAGATCTTTAAGTACTGTCATAATAAAAATGATCGCATGTATCAAGTGCACTCGCAACAAGAATTCATACTCAGGTGTGGAATGTTTGGGTTCCGTTCATGGAGTTGGATGTACAAGGCATTCTCAGAGTCTACAATGGTTTTTTGAAACTTTATTAGGGATTATGTCATGATCATAGTTTATCTTAATAATTTATTAAGAGAAAAAATAGGAAGAAATGAAAGCCTAGTCCTCCAATTGAATGGAGCGAATCTTTGGATGAGAGATTTCAAGCATTAGAAGAAAAAAAAAATCTCACAGTTTCAGCTCCAAATCTAAAAATTCCTAATCATGATCTTCTTTATAAAGTGAAAATGGATGCTAATGATTTTCTAATAGGAGACAAATTGGCAAAATTTATGGAAAGCAAAATATTCTATTCATGAAAGATGCTTTTCATTATGATTCATGCATTGAAACTTGGAGGTATTACTTGTATGGTAACAAGTTGATCACGAATATTGATCATCAACTTGTAAATAATATGATTTGAGAGAGAAGAAGGCTCATTAGGCTAAATTGACGCAAAAATATGAATTTGAATCTACTATATCTAAGAAGCTAAGAATCAAGTTGTAAATGCTTCGAGCTATACTTGTGAAGGGATTAAAATTTTCTTCACAAGGATCTCTACGGAATGTTGCCTTTTATTTAAGGGTCTCTATGAGAAAGATTCATGTTTTGGTCATAGTTGAAAAAGGGTTCTAGCTGGGGTATTCAATGCTATTGGATTTGAGTTGTAAGGTGTTCATATTGAAAAGAGAAATAATTTGCTAGAAGATCATTTTTCCATCCATATGATGAAAAAGTGTGTACCAAAAAGTGACATTGTTATCTGCAATAAAATATTGTTTGAATGTCATGACCCACCTTCACCAAGTATACATAGAATATCAAATGGGTGCACATCAACTTTTTTAAGCCAAAGATGAAACCTTTTGTAGAGTCTTAAATGGCGAAGTGTAAACAGTGAGAAATGGCTAAACTTAATAGCTTAAAAGTGAGAAGACATTTATTGCCATTGGAAATTCCATCTAAAAGGTGGAGGAGTATTTCAATGGAGTTCATAGTTGGTCTTCCCAAAATGTTGAAACATGATCTTGCTATTTGGGTATTTAATTACCTTACCAAGTTAACTCCCTTTATCCCTATGAAAACGACTACAACGTTTAAGTTGTTCAAAAATTTTTTTCAAGATTTGTAGTTTGTCTTCAAATATGATTAGTGATTATGGTTCCAAATTCACTAGATAGTTCTAGTCATCCATATTATGTAAACTTGAGACTCCCTTTAGCTTCAGTTCTTTGGATCATCCAAAATCAGATGGTCAAACAAAGATGACTAATCAAACCATGAAGGATATGAAAGATCATATGTCTCAAAGCAATCTCATTAACAAAAAAACCTTCCATTGATTGATTTTGCTTATAGAAGTAACCTAGTTATAGTTCATTATTATGCTTATGTATGGATTCCAACCACATTCATGTTAAAAAGAAACTAATTTGTTGAGAGATACGTGGGAAATGTTGCAATTAGCACATGAAAATAGTTTGAGTGCTTTAGAATGAGCCAAATAGTGTGCTTTAAGTGAACTCCTTGTGAATTACAATGGGTGTATTTGAGGATTCCTAAGAATTGTAATGTTCTATTTAGAAGCAAATATTATACACTTTCGTCACATTTTAATGGTCGTATAAAATTCTTAAGAGAATTGGATCTTCAGTTTATCAATTGAATCTTCTTGAAGTGTTAGAGTACATCTCGTATTTCATGTAAGTCAATTGAAACTTAGTTTACATGAAGGGGAGACTCTAGCATCAAAAGATAAGCTCTTCAAACATATTTCTTAGAGAATTCCTTCAGAACCCAAAAAGATTCTAGATACCTATCAAAAGCAAATAAGAAATCACTTGGTTACTAAACTTTTGGTTCATTGTAAGGGGCGATCAAGGGATGATAATTCTTGGGAGCAAGCTAATTCGTTAAAGAATTTTTATTCTTGTTTTTCGTTTTGAGGTCAAAATTGAAATAAGGGGGGAGAATGTTATGTCCTTACACATGTGTAGTTGGGTAAGAGGCCTAACCTATACCATAGGGGAGCCCTTAACCTGAAACATGCCTTATGTCCCTATTAGGTTAAGCCACTTTCTCATGCAAGTTGTGGGTGAAGCCTATTGTAGCTATGCATGGAGAGGGATTATCCTAAAAGGAGAATTTACATGTCGTATGGAGGCTAGGGTTTGAGAGAGTGTATCCATATCTCAGCCCTCCCATGTTGAGAAGTTCTAAGTAGTTAAAAGTCAACTTGCAAATTAAAAGCTCCCTCTCCTCCCTAATGAAAAAGTTAAAATAATAGAAGTATATGTTATTCTTCAAAAGCATCATTTGGAGGAGTGGCATATGCTAGTGGGATAGCTGAAACTTTTTTAAAGCCTTCTAATACACTATATCACCTTTTGTTCTTAGTTTTACTTGTTGCCATCATGTCTTCCAGTGATACTAGTGTCTCACCCCGCTCAGTTGTTCTACGTGATGTTCCAACCTCAAAGGACATCATGTCGCCGCTTCCTAGCACAAGCAAGGTGGCGGAATGGATGAAGCTTGTCGAGCCTTTGCTCACATATATGGGGATCCATGAGTGTGCCTTTTCAATAATTCAATACGGATTTTATCAGCATGGCATTTAGCACTTGAAATGAAACCAAGACTAAATTTTATATTAACTTCCAAGGAGTCACCCACAAGTTGTGGGTCACTGAGACTACCCTTGCTAATGTAGGTATTCTTTAAGGGCCTCGACTAACTCCATCTCACAAGCATGCCAAATTTGTCATTAATGTCAAAAATTAGTGGAAATGAGCGGAAGCTAGGAGCGTGCTTGGTGCGTGGATCGGAAATGCCATAGTTATAGCAGAACGTTCAAATTGAAAGATTCATAGATGCACAAAGAACGATATAGTAGCAGGACTAAGAAATTGCACTTTGATTAATATCAAAACAATGAGTACAATGGCTTGAAGTGATACCTTCAACTTATAGTTGTTGAGCGTGATAATGTTGGCTATTGAGAAACTCAAATAATCAGAAGAAGTTTTCTGATGAAGATTCTAGGATAATATCTTACAAAATATCTACAACTACCTTCTGTTGCAGTTATTACAACCGCCTTATTTCAGTTAATGCATGTACAAAGTGGGCATACTGTCAATGTGAAGTCGTTGGTTTGGATTTAGACCGACAATATCAAAATTTACAAGTATCAAAAAATATACACTAACTCAAAAAATATAGAATTTTTTCGAGTCGATCCAATCGAAAAATTTTGAAAACATCAATCCTGAATTTTTGATCTTTTGAAAAGAAATTCGAGTCTTCTGTTCTAGTTTTTTAGGATGCCCATTATTGAATGGATTTGAGGCTGAGCATTGAATTCCAACACTCTCCCTTAATGTGGATCCTGATATCTCCTGCCCAATCCGCATCTGTATATCCTTCAAGTATGTTGGAAGGTTGGCTGCTTCCATAACAGATGCTAAGATGTTTGGTTGTCTGGATGTACTTCATGACTTCTGTGAGCGCTTTCCAATGGGTTTTCAATAGGAACTGGCTAAGTGAACCGATTGAATATGCAATGTCGGGTCAAGTGCAAATCATTGCATACATCAGTGAGCCAATGATGGAGTGAAATGAATATTGCTTCATCTCCTCCTTTTCTGTCTCAGTTTTAGGAGATTGTTCATTTGACAGCTTCAGTCTAGGAGTGGAAAGAGACTCGGTTTGCAGTTTGTGAAACTTGGTCCTATTTTGCAGATTTTCACACAGTTGGCTATTCCATACTTTTTCAGCATGTTTGTGAGATATCTCTTATGGCTGGTGAAAACCAGATGCCTACATCAAATTCAAAAAAAATTATTCTGAGACAATAGTGGGCTAAGGGATGTTAGTCATTTTGTAGTCCTTGGCCAGCATGCATTTTGTTTCCTTCATCAAATTCAGATCGTTATTGAATAATATTGTACCATCCACATAGAGAGTGACGATGATGAAAAAATTTGATATAGACTTGAAGTAGACATTCGAGTCTGATGAGTTTGGAATGAGGCCATTTTCAATAAGAAATGCGTTGATTTTCTAGAACTAGGCCCTTGGTAATTGTTTCAGCCTATAGAGCCCATTTTTATGGTGTTGAACCCTCACAGGCCAGAACTCGTCTTAGTGGCATTTTTGCTACCCATGGTGCTCATCATGAGAAAAGAACACCCAAGTTAGATCTACCAAAGTTTGACGGTAGTTCAGACCCTCATAGATTCTTGCAAACCTTTGAGAATGAGTGTGACGTCTACAATGAAACATCTTCCGACGCTATGGTCCCACTGTTTTCCATGACCATGATCACTAAAGCACGTGACTGGTTTTTTAACCTCGATTGTGAAGATAAGATAAACTAGTCAATTTTGAAAGAGTCCTTTATCAAGCGCTTTAAGCCCTTTCGCTTGATAGAGAGCCCTTTTGTCAAATTGAGTAACATCAAGATGGCAAAAGATGAACGTGTACGAGACTATATCGAGCATTTCAAATGCCTCAAAAGTCAAGTACAAGAATAGCCCTCTGAACAGATGCTCATCATCTGGCTTTTAGTCGGCCTTCTAAGATGGATCAGACGCGAGCTTAAATCCAATGATGAATATACGAGCCTAAAGTTAGCTATGTCTGATGCATCAAGGAGGAAGATGAAGGATCAGATGTTGACGAATCCAGGGAAAGGAGAGCACCACGTGCTCCTGTCCATGAGTCGAAGCCGATCAAGGACACCCGAGATCAACTTTGGAGATCCCAGTTGGAGTTGCTTAATCAAAAACATCAGTTACAAATAGAGAAACTCACCAATGAGTCTCAAACTACCCTGAAGTCTATCCAAAGCAGTATGTCTGGTCAGCCAAACCCTGCACATGTACCTTATAGACAAAAATCAATATGGTGCCCACACTGTCGATCTACACATCCTGCTGATGCTTGTCCTTCATATCAACCTATTCAAGCACATATAGTCCAACAATATGAAGAACAACTGTCACAATCTGGACATTACTTTACTTATCATGAATATCCACCTGAAAGTCCAGAACCGGCCACTTCATGGTTGATTGTCCAGTCAAGACCAAGTACCATGTCGAGTGTCCCGACTGTGTCAGAAAACACAGTTTCAAAGACTATCCAAAACAACCCAACAAGATCCTACCTGCCCGACACGTCAATTATGACTTTTGATAGGATCCCGACGACCACACCACACGAACACCATAGCAACCGCTCAATCTGTTGCTCACTCGAGAAGTTTCTTGCAAACTTCTACATTACCACACAATTCACCACCTCCATAATGCACAAAGACACTAATATGAAATGAGTCCTTGTAGGAGGAAAGTGAAACCGATATTCTAGATAAAGATTTGGTTCTGAATCTCTTGCTCAGAGAGGTCCTCGAGACATAGTACCTCAACCATAACTGCATCTCAAGCTATATCTTACAATATCTACTATCAACGATGGTAGATTCAGTGTCACTATTCATGTCTTGTTTTTGACAAGGGCTTATGAGAGTTCTTTCATTACTCTAAAAGATCAATAGAAACATGAAATTGCCCAGGTGAATTATCAATGTTGATGAATGACTTTTTGTTTTTGACAAATGCTCTACAACTTCCACTCTCTGTAACATTGGTATCTTCCTTGTTTATTTTTTATTTATTTTTGATTTGGTAATTCCTTCTAATTGCATCTCTTTTTCTAGATTTGTTTTTAGTTCATCATGTAGCATATCTCAAGAATAACTTGTCATTTCTCTATCAATCTTCAAATCACCTTATACAGAGTTTCATATTTTTGAGCATATTCCAAATCTGCGAAGTACAGATTACGGTAGAGTTGATTCATACATCTCATTGCCATATTAATCTTCGAATCAACTACAGCAAGATCGAAACAAATTTAGTTAAAATTTGTTCACTTTAGTCCAGTCACATGTTCAACATGTTTTCAACTACGTGTTCCACACGCCAATCCAACCTTGAGCATGAACAGTTACCAGCAACAACATCCCCACCAACAGATTTTTTTTTAGGGGGAAGAGAGTGGATCTGCTTGGATCCACTAGAGCAGCCACATTGCCAACAACAACAATAGCAGAATCACCAACCAAGCTCACAATTCAAAGATATTGCGGCAATAAGACCATCTGATTACATTGCGGCAAGTTGCGAAAACAGTTTTTGATAAAGACCGGCAACAATAAACACTTGGTTTTATGCAAGTGAATGAGGATTTACGCTTTTCCAAGTGACAATCAAAGATGCCAATGCCAATAGTAGAGCGACATCATTCATATGAGTTGCAGTGGATCCTGCAACACATTAGGGGTGGAATGATGTTGCCTGATTCTAACGAATCCCCAAGATGCTCGACCAGAGCTACCCAAGAGCACCTCTCACCTTAGACTGAGGAGGTCTCTAAGAAGACGAGATGAACAAAGACTGAGAGCCGAGTATGAGAGCTGAGGAATACTAGTCAGTATTGTCCAATAGAAACTGTGTAAGCCTCATGGTGAATCCCAGAAGATGGAATGACCATGTAGGAACTACTATTTCTAGGCAAAGTAATAAATGCAAGTAGACCTCTCTAGATCTTAAAGAAAGTAGAGTGAGTCACCTTTTGATGGTGACCCCTAGTGGAGAGCATTATTCCACTTGTAATTTGTGTAATGTGGAAATGCCACTAGGATGCCAGCTAACGAGCTCTCTTGCTCATTTAAAAGACTCCCTCTTTGTGAAGAGGAGCTTTTTGTGAAATGTACCTACTCCATGCTGAAATGAGAAGAGCCTCCACGAGTTTTGGTGCATTCATTGAGCTCCTTGATCATGCTTATTTCTTGAGTGAATGCATTCATGATCTTGCCCTTCCCTCCTTTGTGTGTGGTTGTGGTTCGTAGAGTGGATTAGATTTTCTGCTTTCCTAGAGTGGATTAGATTTTCTGCTTTCCTAGAGTGGATTAGATTTTCTGCTTTCCTAAAGTGGATTAGATTTCATTCTTGTTTATGGATTAATGTAGGAATTCAGCATTCAGGTAAACTAAATAGAGTGGGTTTGTGGTATAGTTCTTGCATATTATCGTACAACCTTGTTCTTGGTGTTCTTGTGATGTCCAAGGATCAAAAGACTGGTTGGTTTCTTGATTCTTGGACTTCTAAAATGCTGTAGATTAGTTTTTGTTTCTTGTTTTGTGGATTTATGCAAGTTTAGTAGTGTTTAGAATCTGATTTCAGTTTGTTTTTGCAGCATTAGAGTAGGAGTTCAGTCACTCGTGCATTGATTCTTTTCTTTCAGATGTATTGTCAGAAACAGGTTTATCACCTTTATAGATTGTGCGATTAGCTTTGTGAAGCACGTGGTTACGTCCACTATTGTCTTGTGCTCATCTGCATTATTGACTTGTATATTTCGCTATAGTTAATCTGATTATAACTCTATTTGTTCTGTGTTCAAATTTGTGTCAATATTGCAATGCTTTTCTACATTTTGTATGACTCTTTAGTCTAGTAGTTTGCTCTTCGCGAATTATTCACGACTAATAATTTGTCTAGCTGTTTGCGACAAATTATCTTTCTGATGTTTTGGTGCTTAATGTTTGGCTATGTAATCAGATCGAACGTGATTTCTATCACTAATGTTCTGTTCAAGTCTGATAGGTGTAGTCATGCTTAAGAAAAGAGTGAGATAGCTTATTCTGCTGCGCATGAAACTTTCCATTCGAGTTTGCTTCTTTTCGTGTTCAGTTTTTTTCAAGCTATCTTCATTTCACACCCTCTCTTTCCCAACATGGTATCAGAGCTATTTTTTGTAGCTTGATAAGCTTCCACAGTAACAAGACTCTACTAGCTGATAGAGTAATTGTCTTCATGTTCTCTAATTTAGCACCAGATTTTCATACTTAAGTCATTGATAGTTATTCCTATCACCTAGACTAATCTTCCACATGGATTCCCAAGGGAAAGCCGGTCCTATCATGGACAAGCTTGATGGAGCCAATTACCATTTGTGAAAATTTGAAGACAATGCTAATGGCTAAGGAGTTGTATGATGTTGTTATAGGTGCAAAAGGGAAACCCAAAGCTGACGACACAACAATATCCAAATGGAAGCTGAAGGATGGCAAAACATTCGCGTTGATCATCCTCAACATTTTGGAAACCCAGATTGACCATGTATCCGAAGCCCAGACATCCAAAGAAGTCTGGGACAACTTAAGTATACTATACGAAGTGCGAGATATAGCTTCCAAGCTACATCTCAAGAAGAAATTTTACGAATGGTGATTTCCTACATAATCACATCAACCAATTCAAGAACCTGCTGAAGCAAATGGCCGCTGTCGAATTTGTCATAGATGATCAAGATGCAGTGATGCAACTACTTACAAGCTTGTCAAGCTCATACGATAGTTGGGTGATGATCATCATGACACATCCAGAACGGACTCTTTCGAGAGGCATTATAATGTTGTTGCAGAAAGACACGCGGAGGAACGAAGTCTCTAGTTTCTCAACTGATTCTCACGCTTTGTACACCAAGAAGAGCACGACTAAGCAGAAGAAGAAGAAAGGCCCGAAGCAATCAAAGCAAGACCGAAAACCAACACAACACAAAGAACAGTCGAATTCGTAGACAAAGAAGAAGCTGTTCTGTAGATACTGCAAGAGAAACAACCACGAGATTCAAGACTACTAGATACTACAAGCAAAGAACAACAACAAGGGACAGTCGAATCAAGTGGCCAATGCAGATACAGAAGCTCACAGCCCATTCAAAAAGCGGATCATGATGCCTTCACGACCAGCCATCAAGGAGCATCCAATGACAGTTTCTGGTTTTTGGATTCCGGTGCCACTCAGCATATGATCAGTCTCATCGGTTGTTTCGAGTCCTATACACCCTAAAGTACCAACAGATACGTTCACCTTGGCGATAATAGCACACAAGCTATTAAAGGTGAAGGTACTGTAAGATTAAGCTTTGCAAATGATCAGTCTAAGCTACTTTCTAAAGTCCTATATATACCCATTTTATTTACGAATCTGCTCTCTGTAAGCATAATCATAGATCTAGGACATAAAGTAGAGTTCGAATGTGATCAGTGCAAAGTAGTTGATAGGACAGGCAAGATCCTAGCACTCAGAAAGAGGCATGGATACTTGTATAGATTAAGTCATTGCTTTTCTACCTCTAGTCAAGCACTCAGTACTTCTATTCAAGCAAATAAAAGTTTACTTTGGCATTATAGACTTGGTCACTTGAATCATGCTGCTATACAACAAATGTCTAGACATTCTATTGTTTTTTATCTAGACTATCCTAGTGATGAGGTTGACTTACTTGTCTGTCAAGACTGTCTAGTTGGTAAACAGACTAGGAAACCATTTAGATCAAGCCATCAGCATATTGCTAGAGGATTGTTAGACATTGTGCATTCAGACATTTGTGGCCCGATGAAAAATCCTTCTCTGAAGGATGCAAAGTACTTTATAACTTTTATTGATAAATTTTCGAGAAGGACTGTGGTGTACTTTATCAAGAAGAAATCAGAAGCTTTCAATTGCTTCAAAATCTTCAAGGAGCAGGCAACAAAGGAGACTGGAAGGACGATCAAGGCCCTAAGGTCAGACAATGGTGGAGAATACATCTCTATTGAATTTAAGGAGTATTGTCAAAGCCAAGGCATTGAGTAGCAATTCATCACTCCTTACAGTTCTCAGTCTAATGGCTTAGCCGAGAGGAAGAACCGTACTCTGGTTGAATCAGCTAAATGTATGCTAGCGCATGCATCGCTGCCCAAGAACTTCTTGGTCGAAGCTATCTCCACTGTAGCTTACATCCTGAACAGATGTTCGACCAAGGCCCTCTCAAGCAAAACACCCCATGAGGTGTGGACAGGCTCTAAGCCTTCTTTGAAGAACCTGAGTGTTCGGATGTGTTGCCTACATGAAGATCTCGAAAGACACGAGGAAGAAATTTGACTTCCAAGGTCTCAAGACCATCCTGATTGGATATACTTCATTTGATAGCACATACAAGCTATATGATCCCGATACCCAGCAAATTTTGTACAACCAAGATACAGTCTTTATCGAGGATCGGTTCACTGACATCAAAGGCAAACATATTGTCCTAGGAGAACCTTCATCACTTGCCATTGACACGACTATCCAAGCTTCGGGCTCAAGTGTGTCCATTGTCGACCCACTATTCGATAGCGAATCAGACGAAGACGTTGCTGCTACCCAGCAACAAGTCCCATGAGTCGTTCACAGTCAATTCCTCCCAGAAGATCAAGTCGAGTGCGCACACAGCCCACAGGGTATATTCCTAAGTCTACATGTCTCTTGATACAGGAACCAACAACAGTCGAAGAGGCACTCAGCCAACTAGACTCTAATCTCCGGAGAGAAACTATGGACAGAGACTAACATACTCAACTACTTTCTCGATTTGCTTATGTCTAAAAAATATACCAAGAAGCTAGAGTATCTTTCTTGTATTCCTTTGGCAAAAAGTGGGCTTTAATTTATTTTCTTAAGGCTGTGCCAAGTAGATGCAGCTTCGTGATTTGATTTCATGGCTGCCCACCAAAGTGATGCATATTTATCTAAATGCAAAGTTGCAAAACGAATCTTTGAATGATTGGAATATCTATTTTTCTCAAAGAAGGTATCAAGATTTTGAATCCAAGCAAGCAAACTCTCTACATTCCTAGCATCTCCATCGAACTTAGAAAACTTGAAAGTTTGTTGTCAATCTTAACAAACCTCCTCTTCCTAGATCGAGAAGAGAAAGTTGACTTGGAGGAAACATGAGGTGATGACGACAAGGATGGAAAGGAACTTGAGGAGCTATCCATCACCTGAAAAACACAATCTCAAGGCCAAACATACGAATAGACTTGTGATTCAAAAAAAATGACAATCTCCCAAAAAAAAGATAGAAGCTCGAATTTGTAGAGCATTATCTCTAAAATAGAAAGCAATTTGGAGATCTAATTCTCAAGGATCCCCCAAATGGAGTCTATTAGCTCTTGTATTAAAGAAATCTTGCAAAAACAAGGAGATTCGAACGGAAGGAAGGTGAATTCGAAAATAAACACGCAAAGTCCTGTGTGTTGGCATTTAGTTCATGCATAAACATACAAGGCCTTCACAACAAGCTCACATAGAAATAAAAGAGAATAGTAATCCTTGGCTCTGATACCAACTGTGAACTACAAGGGAAGGTCTTCTAAAATTCTAAAGTTCCAATTAAGAATTGGTCTTTTTTGATGGATTTTGATGGTTCAACTTGTGCTAATCTTATGAAATCATAATCTATTGTTTTCGTCATCATTTCAAGTGTTTTAGAGTCCTTATTTGCTATAATTTTTACAGTGCTTAAGGAGTGACAATGGTGGAGAGTACATAACTACCAAGTTCAAGGCCTTTTGTGATGAGCATGGGATCAAGAGGGAGTATACAACACTAAGGACCCCACAACAAAATAGAGTGGCTAAAAGGAAGAATAGGACTTTATGTGAAAGTGCCAAAGCCATGAGGTCAAGTGTTGAGCTTGGTAAGCCATTTTGGGATCAAGCATTGTTGTGTGCTAATTTCTTGTGCAATAGGTGGCCGAGTGCTATTTTGGATGGAAGGACACCTTTTGAGATGCTAATCAAGAGAAGGCCGAGTGTCAACTTTCTTAGAACTTTTGGATGCACATCCTATGTCAACATAACTTTTGATGATAGGACCAAGGAAGATCCATCTTCAAGAAAAGGTATATTTGTTGGATATACTGAGGCGAGTAAGGCCTACAAGGTTTACATTCCTTCTACTAACAAGGTGATGTTGGTAGAGATGTCATTTTTGATGAGGGGAACATTCCAAAAGTATCTTTAAGCATTATTGATGGTGATGTGGGTGGATCTAACATTCTTAATGTTGATGTAAATGATCTTACTTTGGATGGTGATGATGAAGGACCATCATCAAGTCAAAAGCCAAGGAGAACATCAAGGAAAAGACAAATGCCCAAGCTCACTTAGGATGAAAAGGGTAAGCAAGTAGTTGCTGGAAGTTATGTTGCTTTCCTAACCTCTTTTGATAAACCTACATGTGTAGATGAAGCAAGGAACAAAGAGGAGTGGATCCAAGCAATGGATCTTGAGTATCAAGCTCTTATGAAGAATGAAACATGGAGATTGGTGGAGTTACCTAAGGACAAGAAAGCTATTGGATGCAAATGGATCTTCAAGGTGAAGACAAACCCAAATGGATCTATCAACAAGTACAAAGCAAGGTTGGTGGCAGGATATGCTCAAGAACATGGGATTGACTATGATGAAACCTTTGCACCCATGGCAAAAATGGTAAGCATTCGGGTCATCATTTCTCTTGCTACTCTTTATGGATGAGATCTATGGCAATTGGATATTACAAATGCATTTTCGAATGGTGACCTTGAGGAGGAAGTGTACGTGGAGCGACCCAAGAGCAACATTTCACCTACAAAGCCAAATCATGTGTGTTTTCTACAAAAGAGCTTATATGGCCTTAAGCAAGCACCAAGGAGTTGGTATGCTAAGCTTAACACTTTTTTACTCTCTCAAGGCTTTGTTATGAGTGAGTATGATCATTCACTTTATTATAGGTTTGTTGGAAATGATGTTACCATCTTGCTAATCTATGTGGATGATATCATCTTGAGTGGTGGAGACAATCAAGATGTGGAGGATATCAAGAGTGCTCTTAAGAAGGAATTTGAGGTGCATGATCTTGGTAATTTGCATTACATTTTAGGAATAGAAGTGATTAGATCCTCTCAATCTACTTTCATTTGTCAAGAGAAGTATGCTAATTCTATTCTAGAAAGATTTTATATGGTAGATGCAAAATCTTGTGATACACCTATGGAGTCAAATGTAAAGCCAACTATAAGAGGTAATGAAAGATCCTTCAAGGACATTACTCTCTACAAAAAGTTGTTTGGGTAAATTTTGACTAGGAATTGGTCCAACGTACCCAGATTGTCCTTACTCGAGTGATTAGAATCTGAACGCTTCCAATCCTGGGGGCTCCACTAATTACCCCGTACTCCCGGGTCAATGAGAGTTTTTGAGGCTCTCAACGATATGACCAGTAGGAGATCCAATGGGAGATCGTCTTCATCATGGTGCTCACACAAATCCATCGGGTGGCTAGTGTACTATTGATACGTAGTAAATAGATGCCATGTGCTACCCAACGATGGCGATCTCCTTGGGGCGACTAATGATAGCATCTACTGTTATTTTGAAGTGTCCAAAAGCTAGATACGACACGACTAAGGTGACTTCTTTGATCTTCATTCTATGTTTATGTTTCTCCTAGATCTCCAACATAGCACATTGGGTTAGTATTTCAAGCGTGATCGGGCTAAGGTAAACTTTTAGAACATCACAGGGTATGGCTCTTAGAAGGATGGTCCTATCACACAACCTAGGTGATTTTTTATTGTCTTCTTGTTCTTGGGTTCTGCTAGCTTTTAGGCACAATTCGTAGTTAAAATTTCCTTCTCGTGCAAAATCCCTCTGTATCATGTCTTGCTTTCTCCTCTTGTTTCCTAGAAAAGTTCTCTTCTCACTTTTAGCTAGGCTCTTCATACATAATCTCCCTTTCCAAATTACCCATGTATTGTAATTATTGTGGTCTTGATTCTATTCCCCAGTAACTATCGTAGAATATTTTCTCGTCCCCTCATGTGAGCTCTCAATGGCTTGCGGTCTTACGAAAGTGGTCTAAGGGCTTCATTGTTGTTGAACAAAATAGTGCTACACCTTGGCTAATGTTGCAAAATGTTTCCATTGTGACTTTGCTTGGTTGTCTAGCTTTGATATAGACTCTTATGACTTAGATGATTTCTCGGTTTTTTATCATTTTTCGTCAATCTTTTTCTCTTGGGCTAGTGTGTTACGAGCTCGTAAGCAGTGCCGAACCCTAGAGAACACAGATACGTCAGATACCCAAGTCAGGGTCGTGTCCAGCGTACACGGCCAACAGGGCAAGACAGTGTGAGTAGTGTGCCCCAGCACGGTCCATAGCCATGGCGGGCCTAACACAGCCTAGGGACCCTATCAGCAGGATAGGGCCCTCAGTTGGGTCTCGACGTGCAGTCGGCTATGTCAGTGACACGTGGTCGACACTTGGCAGTTGCATGCTACCAGTCCTCACATTGGGCTAAGAGGGGCTTACTCTATATCAGGGAGTAGGCAAGGTTGGAGGGATCAGTTAGTGTTTGCCCTACTGTGGTGTTAGGATCTATTACACTGGTATCAGAGCCATCTCCATCTTTGGGAGCTGAGTAACAGGAGTAGAGAAATCTATCAGAGGATAGGAAAGATCTCTTAGTTTCTCAGAAAAGATTAGAGGAGGAGAATCGTTGTAGGTGCAACCTTCAAACTGCTGATTTTTACTGAAAAATTACATTAGTAAGGAGACAGATTCCATGTGTAGGTAGCTCGCTGGAAAAGCAACTGGTCTTCACAAATTTCAGAGGGTTCTCTACAAATTTTCCAGCGGAATTAGAGTAAAATATAGCAAGTAGATCCATCATTGTACATACAGGGATCTATCTTTGATTTCGAAGAGGAATTTTAGTAGAGCTGAGCGGAGTTTAGCCTGAATTTTTCCAACAAGGCCAGTGCTGGACAAAGAAGAAGGAAGGTGATGTTTTGCCCTTCTTTTCTGAGGAATTTTTGGGTGTTTGAGCATCAAACTCTCTTGCTACATATCAGGGGGGAGGCTACCATAAAGATTACAGAATTTGCAAGTGGATTCGGGCTCCAAATCGGGTTTTTCAGAAGCAATCCAGTAGCTGTCAGATCAGCGAGGGGGGGATAGCCAAAAAATTTCAGATCTTGTGCCTCCTATTTTGAATTTCTCAAAATCATAGGTCTGAAAGCAGTTGAAGAAGAGCTGAAAGGGCTTTTCTTGATTCTCCCTGTGCAAGTACAGTACTCAGAAAGAGCTAAGTTTTCTTTGCTTCTCTTGTACAGTTGTAGATTAGTCTTTTTGACTTTGTTTCATCCTAAGTTAAGGTACCTCTCTTTCAGTTCCAAAAATGACCACTCCTCAGGGACCTGATCAACCCCCGGAGAGAGGCTTCGACGAACTTGAAACAAAAGCCTTGGCTTACAATAAAGGAAAACAGCCTATGAAAATGGAAGAACATGAACAATTCGCCGAAGAACTCGACGAACTGGTTACCAAGGAGCAGTTTCTCCAATTGGTAGCAGAAGTGGATGAACTGAAGTTGGCTTTAGCCGATTTCAAGTCCAATGTGGACGACTCGTTTGCTGAACTCAAAGGCTTGATTTTGAGCTCTGCAAAAGGAAGCCTTCCCTCCACTTCTCAGTTGTCCCCTTCTCCACTTCCATTAGTTTTGGTTGAGACTTTAAGGTCTCACCCCAGTGTCTTTAAAGATTTAAAGCCTCCTACTTTTAATGGGGAAGAGAAGCATAAAAATGCAGATATTCTACAAACCTTCCTCAGCAAATGGAAGAACATTCATGCTCTTAAACAGACCCCTGACCATTTGCAAGCTATTGAGGCCAGTCTTTCCTTAGGGCCTATGGCCTATAAGTGGTGGCTAAATCTCCAAGAGACTGGGCAGACTCCCCGGTCATGGAAAGCTTTTGAAGACGCTTTCCTAAGAGAATTCCTACCAGAAAATGAACTTGATAGAGCCTGGGAAAGTTGAATTATTGTCTGTTTATCATTCGTGTATCTAATTCACTTGTTTATCTATTCTGCACATAGGTTCAATCTTGTTGAATGTTGAACTAACTTAAAGGTAGGTCAGTAGTGTCTGTCTACATTCTGGAGGATTGTAGGAATGATGTAGCAGGCAGTGACCAGCAGTCATATCCGAACTCCATCCGAATTCATTCACATTTCATTCGTATCAATTCGCATTCGTCAGTGGTATCAGAGTTCGGTTCTCATCAGTGGTATCAAAGCTCGATTCTCATCAGATCTACTATATAGAGAATTCATCCTATGTCACAATCAACTTATCTAAAATCTACTTAAGATCTAGACTATTATAGTGAGAGATAATATACCATTACGACAATAGTGTCTTTGATGGCCTAGAAAAGCTCCATCTATCAAAGAGCATGATCTGGTAGAAAAAACACCCTTAGAATCGAGCAATAGACCTAACTCTAGAAGTGTTTTGCTATTCTGTAAGGCACGATTGTCAATAAAAAACAACGCCAATTAACTTTAGACTCTTTTCGACGAGTTCAATCTCTCATTAGAAAAAAGGACTAATAAATCACAAGATGAAGACATAGGGACTCCAAAGCCCTTGTCTTTATTTCTTTGATCTAAGAAATTATAAAATCTCCCATGTTAGCAATTTCACCATAGCCACGCAACCAAGGGACACTCTCATAGGACTCTATGATGTCTCACAAATTGTTCTTGATAGAATGTCAAAAAGTACAACCATTAGTGATTACGTTGACAACTTGAAGTCCTTGTTGTGGGCCAATTGACAGTAGTTGGATGAGGCCTTTTGTAAGTAATTATTCACAACCTTATTAAGTTTTTTATTACAAAAGATAGTGATTGCAACAATGAGTGTTTTTCTCACTCATATTTTGCAATGATTGTAATATTTCAATAATTTGGATTGTTCAATGTCACACCTTTTGAGGGATATCATACATTATCATATCTTCAATATATCACGATAGATACAAGTCAAAGCCACACCCATGACACCATACTATATTCATTTTGTTAAAGGTGAGAATAATTCAAAATATCTCTTGGTGAATGAAGTACATGATGAACAACAACCCCAAAAAAAACAATAGCAACAATCATGAACTTAGAGTTTAAATGTAAAGATGAACATTAATGTCCAATTTCATAAGGTATAGTCTATTCTTAGCATATTTTGAAAAGCTTTTACACAATTTTCAAGTAAAGACACCAAAATTTCTATTTATGGTTATTGAAAAATAGCTCGCAATTTTTGCAAAACTATATAAGATCACCAAAATGTCGATATCAAGGACACAAAGCTAAAAGTACTATCCAACAACAAATCAAACTTGCCACACTTGGATGTTCACGTATAATTTCACATTATATTTCCAATAGACAAAATGTAAACTTCTATCAATAATGCTAATCAACCAACAATGCTGTTTTGGTGGAAATGACATGAAACAATTCCTAGCAAGTCAATATTGGTTGGTGAATAAACATGTTGAGCTTCAAAAAGACATATTACCTATGTTTGCAAGGAATTTAGTTTCCATCCTAAATAGTCCTTTGAAAATCCATGCAAGTGTAGTTTTGTTTAGCAACATTTGTTACCTTTTGTTGCATTCCTATTGCAACACCATCAAAACTATAAATTGTTCATGTTTCTTTCTCATCACCATTTGTTATACTAACATCTCTAACAATTGCCTTCAATCTAACTCTATGTGCAATATGTCCTTTTGTTGCCAAGACTCGTTCGATGACCTTCACATTTTCTTAAAAAACTTGAGCTAGGCTATTGCAAAAACTTGTTGTTTTAATAGTCTCCTCTCCTATTTTGCTTTGTGATAAAAGTGATCTTACTTTCACACTTCAATTTGAATCTCCTTTTGTTGAAGTAATCCAAATCCACTTCCATTCAATGTGTTCCTCTCAAAACTGACCAATGTTTTGGTAGTGTAATTGGTTAAATTATAATACCATCTTTTTGGCCTTAACCATGTATTCGCCTCACTGAGGCTTGAGAAATGTGACAATGTCACACAATGAAAACCCATTTCTATGCATGAGTTTATGACGACATGATTTTTTTTATATAGTAATGATTTGGAGTTTATAGAACTACTTGCTTTGAGTTTTTGATCATTTCTCAATCGCACAAAAAAAAGAACTCAGAAGCCAACATGAAGGAATAGTGATTTCAAGATCAAGTATTGCAACAGGATAAATATTCCATGTGCACTTACTAGTGCAATTTTTCTAGTAGCCATGAAATGTAGTTAGGTTTTGAACAAGCTGAAGAGATGGTATGTGAATTTTCTTCTTCTATATAGAGGTGGGAAAATCAATTGATTGAATTTGATGTATAGGGCAAGGGAACAATTTGGATGCCCTTTATTTCTCTTGGACTATCACATTTGTTAAAGGTTGGAGTGCATAACAATGCTTTTAGTACACGATGAGAGAAGAGGGGAGAAACAATATTGCATATTTGGTTAGGAGCATTTTGTGTGTTCTATGTGATTGCTAGGGCGACTCATCTATTGTCTTTGATTTCAATTCGAATAACAACATATGTGAGATCATTTGAAGCATACGTGTATTAGCTTGGTCTAATCACCAATATTTTGCAACAAACACTATATTTATTCACTTTTATATCATAAATATTGGTTTCAAGGCATAGTTTTCAAGTTCAAGTGGAATTGACTTACACATTTAGCCCCTACAATAGTCCTACCATAATTTGTTCTTCTTTTTGAAACTTTGAATACTAATGTCATCTAGTAATCAAAATATTTATTGAAGACATATATGAAGAACTCTCATAAGATGCTTATGTGGTGAAACAGAAAAGAAATAAGATCCTAGTAATAATCATTGTAAACTAAATATCATTTTTTCCTCAAAAATTGAATTCACCTTTTCTTGCAAATAGTTGCGTTAAAGTCTTCATGATGACTATTCCAAATTTCCTTTCAAAAATATGCATGCACACCGAAATTTATCAATTTTGCATGTTAGTTTAAACATACAAGCTTGATACCATTGATGCTCTATATTATCTGAAGTCATCTCCATGAACAGTGCAATATTGATTAAAAAAAAAAGGGAAAATCAAATTGAATGCATAAAAGTAGTTAAATTACATAATGTGAAAAAAACTTTTTATTTGTTATCTTGAGCAAAAATATAATATCCATTGAGTATAAGATCACAAGAAAGATCTTATGTCATAAAGGTCTTATAAAGTACAACATATATTAGCATAAGGCTTGAGTAATATACTCAATGTTTGAATACATCCACATAAATTTCACATGAGTTTTGTACACATGATAACACATCTAACTTGAAAAAAATAGTAGTGCAAAAGTAAATGAGACAATTTTTTGTACATGACACCATTAAACTTGCCTTTATACACTTCAAACAATTGTTTGTCATTCATATAGTCTATTTGTCAACATCTTTTAAAGATTGTTAGAACTTCAAAGGTTTGAAAACTTGGACCATTTGTTTATCTATTGTAAACATAATGTACTCAACTTGCACAAACATCAAAGTGATATTAAATTTGATTTATTTACGTTTTGGAGAAGGAAAAGTGAATTTGAGATAGAAATTCATTAATGAATAACTTTCATATACTTGACTTTAAGATTGCTAGTTGTATATAGTCAACATTAATAATTCAATTTAACACTGAACAAAAATTGATTCTCTTGAAGTCCTAAAAAATGATTCACATATATTTCATATATGTTGCTCCAACTACACTCTATTGCACCTTAAAACTTGTAAAACATATGAAAAACAATCAAATTCACAAAGCACATACAAATCTAATGAAAATAGCATATGTGACAATCTAGGTGAAGTGTGTCACTTCTGTTTTATAGTCAACTATTTGATATATTTATAAGCCTTTGAAATCATTGTCACAAATGATGTCGTGTTATGTTGGAACATGATCCATAGCTCCTCATAAGGTCTAAAAGTTTTTGTCTTCTTTTGTTTAAAAATATTTGTTCTTTGAACAAGTTGTTCGGCATGCCAAAAACCTGTCTTGGGATTATATTTTCTTCTATGCAACTCATGAATCTTTGAAAGTTTGCAGAGATTGTACTTTTATCTATATCCAAGAACATAGAGTGCCACCTACCTAGTACACCATAGCTTTAGAGGTCTAGTTACAAGCTACATATCATACTAGGAGTAAAGCCATGAAAATTTCACCATTAGGTACAAACTAAGAATGAATAGAGATTTTTAAGTTGAAGCCCATATTGAATATTTACCACTAGGCCAACTCAATAATGGATGGTTGCTAGTAGGTCGATATGTTTTCATCATCAACAAATTATGCAGTGATTTGAGCCATTGCTCGAGGTATTTAAAATGAAAATGAACACACCCAAACCCAAAATGGAAACATTTGGGATTGAGAACAATTGAAGGGTGTTGATTGTGAAAGTTTCATACCCAAAGTGTCACACTATGTGCCAAAATTTTATGGAGCTTTGACCATGAAACTTATGATATAGCATAACTAAGGGACACAACAATGCATCAAGATCTATCTTCCAAGATTGTGAAAAATTGGCAAAATCTAGCTTGAGTACTTTGCACATCCTTGTACATATGGAAACCTCACACGTGTGGAGCATGTTCCCACGTGTGAAAAGTTGTCATATCCCTTTTCAACGAAATTGACTCCTATCACATGAGATAACTAAAATTTGATGTGCATCTTTTGGAATAGTTCGATTTTGGTAAATATCACTAAAGGTTTTTTGTAAAGTGATCAAATTTGAGGAATCGTGTAATCAACTTGTTTCACCTTTGCATTAGCCAATTTTTTTTCACTTTTTTACTTTTACCAAACCATTTTCATCTCAGACAATCCTAATCCTTGCACTTAAATTTCATTTTTGGGTCCTCAATCTCAAAATACCCTGGTTTAAGAGGGAGGCCATTTCTCATACAATTTGCAGCAAAGACTAATAATTCTTTACGCCAACAGGTAGGATGAAAGAGTAAAGAGATAGATCTCCATGCAATCTTATAGCATTACAGATTGTACGATCACTTAAAACCCACATGTATCTGGTTGTTTCAGCAACAACTGCTTCCACAATCGGCTCCTTCCTTGCTGCTCAAGAGACCAAGGCTCTGACAATCAACGTTTGCTATTCGTTCCTGCTCAGAATTTCGCCTGCCCAACAATAGTTGCTGCAGGATCTCCAGTGCATGTTGTTTTCGAGCATTAAATGGCCCTTTTACTCGCAACAACACCATCTCTCATTGCAAAAAGAATTCTTCCCCTGAGTCTGTTTTTACTTGCAGTTGTTACTTGCCACAGATCTGCGCCCTGGCTGTAATAACTACAGACGCTGAATTAAAAGGTTCTCTTTATATTTCAGTAGCAATACATCTCCTTCACCGACGTGGTCTTCTTTGCAGCATGCATTTGCAGCGCTGTTTTAATATCCAGGTTCCTCTTCACGCTGATCAACCTTTGCTGCCACACTTATGCAATAGATGAGCATCATGGCAGATAAGAGAAGCCTCCACGATTTTCAAAACTGGTGAATCAAACTTTTAAAAAAGTGCATCGTCCTCTTCCACGAACTTGCTCCAGTGAAGCAAATGCATTCACGGCTGCAGATCAAGCTTTTTCAAAGAGTTCAGAAAATGGTATTTCTTTCACATTTCTTTAGCCACGACCTGCTCTCTCTTAGATCAAATCTGGGGAAAAAACACAGATCGCTGCCATTAAGGCCATCACATCAGGATTAGGCCAACTGGCACTACTTAGACCCAACAAGCATTTCCTTTCTATTCTTCACGTAAGCAGCAAAACAGCATAATGACTTCCTCAACTGCCTTAAAACAGTAAAACGAGCCTCCTCTATTTTTTCTTCACGTGAACTGCAGAACAACACAACGACTTCTTCACTTGTACGTGTTGGGTTGATTCTCATATCCAAAATGCTTCAAATCATCAGCAACGTGTTATTTTTCTCGCATTCTTCCATTGTCTTCCTTTTTTTAATCCTGCTATTCTTTACAGTTCTTTATTGTATATTACGCACATAATCACCAAGAAGAAAATATTCCCTCTCTTTTGTTCATTATCTAAAAAACAAAAACAAGGCGTTCACTGTTAGAAATTTTACAAGAAGCAACTGCTACCGAAACCTGTAGATTTTAGACCCAAAAATGCATGCCAAGATATTTACAAGATTAACCATTTCCCTCCTTTGATACTATATTGAGATTAGATCATGGATTACCGATTCAATCCATTTTAGATGTGTGTGTGTGTGTGTGTTTATGTGTGTGTGTGTGTGTGTGTGAGAGAGAGAGAGAGAGAGAGAGAGAGAGAGAGAGAGCGCGAGCGCGCGAGCGAGCTTACGAATCTTGAATCTCGATTTAAATCTCATAATGAAAAGCAAAATACAACTAAGACTTGTCATCGTCTTCGTAATCAGAATCATCTGAGTCTGTGCTGCCTATTCCAAGGGAGTCCATAGATGAATATGAGAGAACCATGCGTTGTGTGAGTCTCTGCCTCTGCCTCTACTCTACCTCTACTACCTCTGTTGCTAGTGCTCCACCCCCCACCCCCAACCCCCCCCCCCCCCCCAAACACGTTTGGCTAGCCCCCCTTCCGTCCCCCTCTGGTTGCCCCTACCTCTACCCAAGGGTGGTCTCCCTCTACTTCTATGTGTCTGTGTATCAGTGTTAGAAGATTCTAGTGAAGCTCTTTTAACTGATTCTAGCTATCACGAGCGCAGAAAGAGGAATCAAGCCACCAACTACAATGGAGAGTGTCGACAAGTCATCCGTAAAGGAGCTCCAGAATCTAGATATCCTGGGAGCGCCAATACCAAAGGAGTCAACAAGTAGTAGACCGGCCAATGAGTGGAAACAAAGCCCATCACCACACCACCTGGTTTTAAACATTTTTGTAAAGTCGAGTTGTTATGGCATGTCAAAAATGGTGAACTCCTGCAACTTTGTCACAACACGAACAAGAAACGAAGGTTGAACGAGAACAGTTTGCGACAGTCAACGTGCCTTGACTCGAAGCACAAACAATTCGCGAATCATTCGTGAATTGTAAACACACCTCCAGGACCGCAAACCGCGAAGGGGCGCAAAACGAAAAACTACGAAAGAGACAAAAAGAACGAAAACAAACGGGAAATTACGAAACAAACAAAAAGGAATCTTTTGCACTGCCAGCTGGTAGCTCAATGGGTTTGGAGTCATAGACTTCACGCCCAGCTGAAACGAATGGCAACAACGAAGACTAACTAACTAGTTGATTGGCGTTAACTAGTCTTGTGATTCTACGTTTAGCCATCTTGTAAACTCCACACTATGGAGGTATAAACGATCCTCTCTGGATCATAAAAAAGAAAAAAGAAAAAGATAATTTGAATAGAGAGATCTGTAACAGAGAGAGAGGTAGCAAGTAGAGCAGAAAGAGAAAAATACTAGAAACTATAGATGTGCATGAAAGTCTGCCAATGAGCAGAATGCCATTCCGCCAACCAGCGAGACACTGACGATCTCGCTCTAAAAACTAGACTGATAATACAGTCGCTCTATTTTCGTGCATCTCCCTGTCTTGTGCTGTCATTTTGTCTTGATTGCTAGAATAGAATGTGTTCTATGATGTGTAGTGGCATGTCTGGGATCCTGTAAACAACTTCCGCACGAAAAGAAAATTCAAAGACACAAAATTGTTCGCGAATAAGAAGACGAAGACGAAAAAGAAACAGTCTCACTTCTGCGACATGGTATCAGAGCCCACAGGTTATCACTACTGATATCCCAACAGTGATTCTTCCAGACAACACAATATGGCTACAACAATCCAGACAAGAGTAGCAATCAGTCTCGATGGCGCAAATTACAAAATTTGGAAATTTAAAATCAAAACACTTCTGAAGGGCGAAGGCATCTGGTTGGTGACCGAGCTCTCAGAGGTGCATCCTCCAAATGGAGACCCGAGGAGAGCTGAATGGATCAGAAAAGATGAGCGCGCAATGGCGATCATCGTTTCATTCATAAATGAATATCTACTCATGCAGATTGAAGACTGCAATAGTAGCCATGCAGCGTGGGAAAGATTGAAGCAGAAGTATGAAGTGAGGACTGCAGCTTCAGTCATGCACCTTCACAATCAGCTGCAATCCATACGGTGGGATGGCAACCAGTTGGATCAACACGTTGAGAAGATCAGAACGATCTTCGCTCAATTCGCTGCATCAGGACAGGAGCACCAGGTCCTAGCACCACAACAGTTGATGTACTTCATGAAATCTCTACCGACGTCCTATCAGCCGCTGAGAATGCTCATATTGAGTCTACCGGATATGACATTCAACAAAGCAGTCAGTCTTGTCGCTGATGAGAGACTGATGAGAGACGAAGGAGAGGGAAGCAGTGATCAAGAGAAAGCTCTCTTCACGAAAGGAAAGAAGAAAAACAAAAACAAGCCAAGATTCGAGAAGACGAAGTCCTCGAATCAACAATCTTCTTCCTGCGATCACTACCACAAACTAGGCCATACGACCAACAAATGCTGGTTTAATCCAGCAATACCTTGCATGCACTGCAAGAAGAAAGGGCATTCTGCATACGATTGCAGATTCAACCCAAAAAGAAAGAACAAAGCTGAAAAGACAAACGTTGCAGAGTCATCTAAGGATGCAGAAAGAGGTGATGAAGCTTTCACGATATTCGATGAAGCTTCAACAAGCTACTCTGAACATGACTACGATGTGGTCATCGATTCAGGAGCAACATCACACATAACCTGCAACAAGAAGGTCTTGATCGACTTTTGCGAATTCAAAAACAATAGAGCAGTGATTCTAGGTGATGGGAGCAGACACGATGTCAAAGGCATCGGCACTCTACAGTTGCGGACACTGTCAGGCCAAGCAGAGCTACCAGGAGCACTTTATGTGCCCTCACTCAGAAAAGATCTGCTATTTGTCTCCAAGATGGCAGATCTAGGCATTCGAATTTTGTTCGACGGCAACACTTGCCGTATGATCGAGAAGATGACAAACAAGCTACTGACGGTCAGATGCAGAGAAGGAAACCTCTACTAGGCAAAAATAGTCAGCAACTCTGATAACATATTAAATGCATCAAAAAATGAAGATCAAATCTGGCATAGGAGAATGTATCATCTGAACATGTGGAGCCTGTACGACATGAGCAGAAAAGACATTGTCACAAGTCTCAATATTTCAAAGCCCGAAACTGAGTTCTGCGAAGCTTGTCAGAAAGGCAAGTAACATCAGGATCCATTCACGCATGAGGGAAGAAGAGCCAAGGAAGTTCTTGAGCTTGTCCACTCTGATGTCTATGGACCGATGAAGATGGATTCGCTCTCAGGTTCGAGATACTTTTTGACGTTCATAGATGATTACAGCCAGATGACCACGATCTACTACTTGAAGACGAAATCTGAAGTGTTTAATTCCTTCAAGAAGTTCGTGGCATTTGCAGAGCGACACACCTCAAAAAAGATACAGATCCTTATATCTGACAACAGAGGTGAATACAAAAGCACATAATTCTCAAGATTCTGTGAAGAACGGGGGATAGAACACCAGTTCACTCCTGCATACACACCAGAATACAATGGTGTGGTAGAAAGAAGAAAAAAACACTAGTCGAAGGAGCCAGATGCATGATGGCACAGGCTTAATTGCCAGGTCAATTCTGTGTTGGATTTATTTCCTCTACTCTCCCTAAATCCCATTTTAATCTGCCTCCATTCATGCTGCATATTTACTAACATTGTCGTGCAATCTGCATATTTACAGGCAAATTCGCACAGACGAAGAAAAGACGAAAGAATCACAACACTGTATTTT
Organism: Diphasiastrum complanatum; assembly: GCA_029204225.1. Classification (NCBI taxonomy): domain Eukaryota; kingdom Viridiplantae; phylum Streptophyta; class Lycopodiopsida; order Lycopodiales; family Lycopodiaceae; genus Diphasiastrum; species Diphasiastrum complanatum. The sequence goes on from CM055112.1 coordinate 5,943,661, forward strand.
TTACACAGTTATGGTGACAGGCAAAAAGGGGACACTATCTTACAGAATGCCAAAGTTGCCCTAAAAGCAAACTCACCCTGTAAATCTAATCCTAAGGCTACTCGTAAGAGTGACGCACTTTTTGCATTGTCGTCACCAACGGTCACTTCAGCACTGACTGACATCGCACCCTTTTTCATGCTCACCCCATGCAACTACGCTAACAGATTGGACAACGACTGCAGCCACCCACGATCTGTTACAGATAGCACATCCACTCTGTACTTTCCACATCTGCACACCTGTAATATAATGTATATGCTAGAAAAAATGATAAACTTCATTGTTACACTTCTTAGTTATTGTTTACAATGTACTTTAATACTAGTTGTAACTAGCCGTTGGCTAGTCTAGTAGTCTACTCCTAGGTTCTCCCTCTCTATCAAGGTTCAGGTTTATATGTACATTTTACATTCAGTATGTTGCAGTGAGATAGATTGACAATGCGTGTTCTTCTTCCGACTTCTTTGGTGATTGTTTATGGTGAATGCTTGATATTGCATATCTGATTATTGACATGGTATCAGAGCTACGATAGTCCTGCGTGCCTGATCAGTGGATACAGCTTGTCACAGGCTCCGCAACAAAGTGAGAAAGTCCTTCATAGGAGGTGTAAGCTTGGAGAGAAAAAAAAAATGGATGGAAGAAATTTTTCTTGATGTATTTTGCAGGTTTTGGAGCTGATAGTTATTAGTGGGGAATGAAGACACAGTCCCGGAGGCATCGGAAAGGCTAGGGCAACACCAGGCAGATTGAAAATTTGCTGAGTGAAAAAAGTTTACAATTTTTTGCTAGTCATTTGTGAGAAGTGTCATTTGTCAGAGAGTTGTGCCAAGAAATCTCTCATTTGTTTGTTTGGGGTGGGTACTGCAAATCACACCAGACAGTGTTTAGTACTGCCATTTAGAGCTTTGAGGCTTCATACCTTTCACATTACTGATATCTGTTTGTTTGAACGATCACTTGTTTCGAAATCTAAGCAAAGAGGAGGCAGCGTAGTCATCACGCCGAAGTAGAGAATCTAGAATATTCTCTCTGAAAGGTCTTATATTCTCTCTTTTTATATCCGTACCAATATCGGATCCAAGCGTGCTAGCTGAAGAGAAACCCGAGCAGTCGTACATCCACGCTCCAGTCTGATATTGTCCGTACCGATATCGGATCCAAGCGCACGAGCTAAAGAAAATTTTGAGTAGTTGTACATCCGCGCTCCAGTCCGATATCACATGTTCCAATATCGGATCCATGCGCACAAGTTAAGGAGGATCCTGACCAGCTGTACTTCCGCGCTCCATTCCGATATCAAGTGTATAACCAGAAAAATATACAGTTTTGTGGTGTGATAAATTACTTGATCTTGACTCATCTATTCAGTGATGGCAACTCTAAGCGAGAGTGTCCTCAATGAGTCAAGCACATTGGAAGGAGCCGACAACTATGCAGTTTGGAAATTCAAACTGAAAAACATTTTGATGGAAAAGGAGATATGGGAGATCGTGACAGGTGAAGAGACAAGGCTAGTGATTGAAGAAGATCAGTGGACATTTGACAGGAGAAAATGGAAAGCACAAAATGTCATCAACTTATCGGTTAGAGATGCAATTATTCCCTACATTTCGGATTCAGAAGGACCAAAAGAAGCATGGGATATGTTGAAGGCATTGTTTGAGACCACAAACACATCTCGAGTGCTATTCCTGAAAACAAAGCTGCACACATTGCAGATGGATGATGGTGCAACTGTTGCTGATCACCTACTGAAGATCAAAGAGATTCGTGACCAATTAGCAATAGTTGAAGAGCGAGTACAGGATCGAGAGATCGTACAGTTGACATTGAATAGTTTGAGTGAGTCACATCAAATATTTGTGACAAGTACAGCCAAATGGAAAAATCTTCCAACCTATGAAGAGTTAGGTGGATTGCTTTTGCAGGAAGAACAACGTCAAGAGAACTTGAGTCATCACAACAGGGGATTTGATCAAGCTCTTGTAGTGAGAGGACGTGTTGGCAGATTGGGTCGTGGAAGACACCAATCAAGAGGTGGAAACTCATATCATGGATCGTTCCAACAATTTCAAGAACAATCCAATGATGGCCCAAATCGAGGCAATTGGAATCAAGGCCGAGGTCAAGGACACAGCTATTCCAAGCAATGTAAACTTGGAAATTGTAGGTATTGCAACAAACCTGGCCATTGGGAGCGTGAATGCTTCAAAAAACAGAAGGAGATAGAACAAATAAAAGGCAAATGGCAAGCGGGCAATTATGTTGATCAACATCAATTTGATGATGATTATTATGAAGACAATTATGCTGATCAACATCAATATGATGATGATCAATGTGAAGATGATACAGGTAGGAGTTCAAACTTGTCCATTACAGCATTAATGGCAAGTAATGAAGCCAAGGATACCTGGTACATTGATAATGGTGCATTCAAGCACATGACTTCAAGGAAAGAGTGGTTTTCAGAACTCAAGGAAACTCACAATGGTGATGAAGTTGGACAAGCCGATGGCAAATTGCTATCCGTTAATGGAATTGGAGTGGTACCAGTGAAGTTAGCCAGCAGGAAGATAAAGTGGATAAGCAATGTGCAATATGTACTTGGCTTAGCTAACAATCTACTATTTGTTGGGACGATGGCTGATCAACAACTCAAGGTTGAGTTTGACAGTGACAAATGTCTTGAAAAAGACATCAAGAATCACTACAAAGTGATTGCTACAGGAACTAGAGTCAACAAGAATCGACTCTACAGATTGAATGCGAGATCTTTTGCTCAAGCTATGGTAAGCATGCTTGATAGTCGAAGTGATCTTTGGCATCAACGATTCGGTCATACTAGTGCTCAAAGTTTACAGACTCTCAAAAGAGGTAGATCTTACAAAACTGATCAAAAATGCAAAAGTCATTCTTTATGCTAGTTCAAAGGCCATTACACTAAGATGGCAAGGGAGTTGGCTCAATTGGTTAGGTTGAAATCCAAAGTTTCTTTGGTCTCAAGTTCGAGCCTTCCCTTGGAAATCAAGAAGCATTACACTAAGATATACATGAAGTTTACTTGGGTTGTCTAAGATTTTGAGGTTTTAAGATCTTCAATAAAGAAGTCTATTGTCTTGAAGTGTGCCCTAGTATTGAATGAAGTTGAAGTGCTCTAAAGCAAAGAATACTTTTTTTAAAGTGAAGCTATCATGAAAGATCATTGCTAGCCTTACTCTAATTTGATGAAGTTTTCTAATGGTGAAAAAATAGTAGTGTTAGATGAGATCATTTCATGATGAAGTTTGTGTCACTTGTAGATGATATCTTGTAAACTCTTTCAAAGACAGATGTATCATCAAGCTTGTGGCCACTTGTAATCAAGAATTTTGATACTCCAAAACTAAGCTCTCCCTTTCACCAAGCTTCCAATCTCTCCTAGAGACTTCTCCTTTGGCTTCCAGCACATCATGATTATCTCTCAAACAAACATCAAGTTTGAAGTGGCTATCATCTCTAATCCCTTTGGCAATCACATTTTCATACCTTGTGATAAACCAATTATTGCAATCAAATTTGACATAACACGTGTTACAATCGGTTGACTTATACACAATAAGTTTCTAGTTATTGAAGGCACATATAGGACATTTACATGTTTTGCCTACCTAGTACTCTCAAGCCAAACAAGAAATATTCTTTTCCCTTCAATATCACACATCCCACCATTGGTAGTAGAGATAAATCTTTTAAACCTAAATAAGAGGAGAGTGAAGAGATATATATTTTTTGTCTTGTCATGTGAGAAAGGATGCTCCTCCATGAAGCTTATTTGATGCACAAGTGAATGCCTCTTTATAGTAGCCATTGTGAAAAAGAATGAAAATCATTTTCTACTTAGAGAGAGAGAGAGAGAGAGAGAGAGAGAGAGAGAGAGAGAGAGAGAGAGAGAGAGAGAGAGAGAGAGAGAGAGAGAGAGAGAGAGAGAGAGAGAGAGAGAGAGAGATCCACCAAAGATCTTATAAGCTCTCAATTACTAAGATAAAATAAGTATAAACACCTTCTAATTATAGTAGTGAGGTTTTCCTATGTCACTTGGCCCTAGTTCATCTTGGCCATCCACTCAATTTGAAAATCAATCTCCTCCCTTGATCAAGATCAATGGTAATGAGACAATCTTGACTAGTTTCAAAGGTCTATATTTTCCTACACAGTAGACCATTAGTAAACAAGAGTTTATGCCTGTCTTGACATTTATAAATTGTGGAAAATCTCAAATGGGCAAGTAGGACTCAACCTCCAACAACAAGCCTCCAATAGAGTCAAGTTACAATCTATCTATTTTTCATAGGCACCTCCCTCTTTATTGTTGAAGTTTCTTCATTTATGTTCATATCACTTTTCATCTTCTAGGATTCCAAGGGTGAATTTCAAGGCATTTCTTGAATTTCATAGTGTATTTAGTAAAGCCACCTTGAAAATGTGCCATTCATGAGTTTTGGCATAGGTCTTGAATTTGTCACCCAAAGGGATAAATTTAGCTTGCAACTACTACGTGGAAATATTCGGATATTCTAGTGGAAAAAGCATATAGTAGACAAGTTTTATTTCAAAAATCTCCAAAAATGATATGTTCTGCTCTTAATGCGAATAGTAAACAATAACTAAAAAGACATAAGAATGTCGAAGCTCTCACTTTAAAGCTTCTACATGAGAATTCATTACCTTGACAACATCATTGAGAAAAATATTAGAGATTATAAATAGTATTAAAAAAAATGTTTACTTCTACCCAGCTTCCCACCTCAATTAAAATGGGATTTGCTACAATCAAATCTGAATTTTTAAAATAAGTGACAAGCAATTAGACTCAAACCCCATAATGTACATAGGGGCTATGTAAGCTAATCTTAAGTTGAGATGAGGAGAAAAACTTGAAAAGATTAAGCTAACATGTATAATTCAAATAAATAGGGCATACTGTTATTATATTCCCAGACAATCTTCTAGTAGATTTTTGGTTCTCGCCAATTGTACAGGAATATCCAAATGTGCAATTGCAATCCCAAAACTATAGAGAGCATCGATGAAAACTAGCAACAGAACCCTTATATCTACTGGGAGCTCTACCACCAGAAGAAAGTCGACAAGTAGTCGACTAGCCACCAATGTACATAACAAGCCCGACACCTCCCAACCAAATTCTACAATGACTGAAGTAAAAGCATGGCCACTTCCGGAAAAGCACATGCAAGTGCACTTAGACTGCTAGTGTTGTAAAGTCGGACACCATTTAATGGTGGAATGTACTCACGAGCCAAAGGCGTGAGAAATAATGGTAGAATGGCTCTCGATGGGCCCAAATGTAAGAAGCAATCTTACTAGTTATAATATTTTGTGCAAACACATATTTGTTAAAATAAAAATATGTATAAATATCAGAAGAATTATTGAACTATCTTATGCCTAAAGGGCTATGCATGATTTCCATTTGAATTAGTAATCATAATGGAGAGGAAATTTTCGGGCTCTATGAACAAATGGCAAAGACACAAAGACAAGATTGCAAGCTAAAAGATCATATATATACTTTTCTATAGGGAAAAAAAATGAAGATTGACTAAATATCCAATTGAAGGCCTAAATTTGTTCAAAAATATATATTGGAAAATGAAGTTGATGAAGAGCCCAATGTTGAGGTCCACTTCAAATATTATTCAATTTATAACCCAAATGTGAAGTTAGGGTGGTTCCACATAGAAGCCTAGTAAGTGGGAAAAGGGCCCAAATTATATACTCCATCCTATTGGTCGATGCAACTTCAAGTAGCCTCCCCACATTTTACACGTGGTGGGACTTATCTCAATGTGGCAAGAATAGAGGGCAACATGGCATAAGGTTGATTGAGCATATTCTTCACGACAACTCATGGTGCAACAACCATCTAGTGGTGAGAATGGTGATACCACCCTCTCTCCAAGATGGTATCATATCTACTCACTCCTAGATCTTTGGGAGCCACTATTGTCACTACTTTGGTGGTTCAAAATACGCTACCAGCGCCACTTGTTGAGGGAGGTCTCTAGCATGCTTGCTTACCTCCCATAATTGGTGGGACCATGGTCCCATGTCCAATAGATTCCTTAATACACTATCCAAATGCAAATTGAAGTCACTTGATGTTTCTCATAAGTACAACTTTATTGACACATTCCTCCTTTTCAATGCCATTTTATATCAATAATTCCAAGAATATATTTCTCCGTTTTGGGGCAGGTCTCATCTCGGCCACTCTATTGTGTCTTATTGTGCATGCTACATTTCTCTTTAATTATTTGTAAATCAAGGAACTTTGTTTGCCTTCAATGTTCTACTTCTTCCTTACTGATATTGATAAAGGAGTGGTATTTTAGATTTAAAATTTGTCATCTTTGTTTCATATTTCACTTAGCTAATGGATTTTTTCGAAAACTATTACAACGATTTTTGGGGTCTCGAATTTAGACAAGATGCTTTAAGTCTTGACTTTAAATCAAATCACTTGTCCTTGGAAATCCATGGAGAATAGTTGAAGGAGGTTGTTGCAAGATACATTGTTCAAGTTGGATGCTAAAGTTGTCATTGGAAGTGTGAGCATGGCAAGGAGGGAGGAGCTCTCTCAGATTTTGCAAGCAATTAGATGCAAGGCGCATCCTGAAAAAAACTAAATCTCCTATCAAGTTCACATAACAATGAGTGAGTGATGGTGCTCCTAGTGGCACCAAACATTTCAATGAAAACCTGATCGAATTTGAAGAGCTTATTGAAGAAATTGCAGCAATAAATATGCCTCCCATTACTGTGAAAGTTATTAAAAGAGACTACCATCCTATTCAAGAGAAAACTGAAAATTCTTGCAAACAGTCTAACTTAAATGTAGCTACCCCAAGTGAAATATTTCCATGAAGGTATAGAATTCAGACCAAACATTCCAATGAAAACCTGATCGAATTTGAAGAGCTTATTGAAGAAATTGCAGCATTAAATATGCCTCCTTCAATTAATGTGAAAGTCATTAAAAGCGATTACCATCCTAATTAAGAGAAAACTGAAAATTCTTGCAAACAGTCTAGCTTAAATGTAGCTACCCCAATTGAAATATATCCATGAAGGTATAGAACTCACACCAAACATTCCAATGAAAACCTGATCGAATTTGAAGAGCTTATTGAAGAAATATGCCTCCAATTAATGCGAAAATTATTAAAAGCGATTACCATCCTAATCAAGAGAAAACTGAAAATTCTTGCAAACAGCCTAGCTTAAATGTAGCTACCCCAATTGAAATATTTCCATGAAGGTATAGAACTCACACCAAACATTCCAATGAAATTTGAAAAGCTTATTGTAGAAATTGCAGCAATAAGTATGCCTCCTTCAATTAATGCAAAAGTTATTAAAAGCGATTACCATCCTAATCAAGAGAGAACTGAAAATTCTTGCAAACAGTCGCTTAAATGTAGCTACCCCAACTGAAATATTTCCATGAAGGTATAGAACTTAGTGTCCAAATTGGTATGAAGGGTATGATGGCAACAAAAGACATAAGAGATTGGAACAAGGGAATGGTTGATGATATATCGACTATTGCTTATTCCACATGAGTTTTGGATTTGCATTTTGCAGCACCACCTTACCCCACTCGAAAAGTGTACAGAAAAGAAAGAACATAAACAGAGAGACTACTACACTTTATCTTCCATGATGAGATATTTGCAAAATACAAAATTTATAAGATGTCTCCGAAAATGAAACAATCCATCCAAACAAACTTGAATATATTCAAAGAATTCAGCAGCTCAAAAAGCAAGCATTTACCTTTCACAAGTCACACAATTCAATATAATCTCAATCCTTATTACATTCACTGCAAGGTCATAAAAATAAGCAATAACAGCCGACCATCCTCATTTTGCTATAGAAAAGAAAGCCAACATACATCCATAGTCCCATCACCCGGATAATTTGCACATATAGTAATTTGTAACTCAAAATTTATTGGCATCTCAGTAAAACAAACAGACACCAAATTATTCTAATGGATACACTTTCTATTTTTCTTTTATAGTAGAATCTTTTTTACCTATATACAAAGCTAAGTACAGTGCTAAACATGCACAGTCTCAAGCACTCTTTCAAGTACTTTGTATTTTAGGGTTCTCCATACAAGGTATAATGGAGCTCTCCCCTTCGCTGCTGTAAGACTGGAAACATGAAGCTGCTGCTTTCAATAAGGACCAAAGGGCATAGGCATAATTACCATCTCTCGAGCTTATTTGTATTCACCAATGTGAAGCCAATTTTAAAAGTTTCTTTTTTTCTTTGCAGCATGGATGGGAATACAATTCCCAAATAGACCATTTGGCATGAAAATTGACATAGAAATCCATTTAATTGCTTCAAGGAATAACCAAGCAGAACCCACATGACAGTCCCTCATCTGCTGTAGGGCATAATCAATGCATAAATGACCTTGAACTCACACCAGAAAATTTAACATTTGCACAATCAAACTCATCCAAATCCATCAAAGTTCTAGATCATCAAATAAACACCACCTTTAGCTCAGTTTCTGGCATGGCTCAGAACATCAAGTAACGCCACTCTGCTTGTCACAAGCATTCTGAAGAGCTCATTTACCTGCTGCTCCAAAGGGGCAAGCCCCTTCTCCAGCTCTTCAGACTGTGCCCTCAAACTATCCACCAGCTGCCTCAGCTCATCAGAGTGATCCTTGCTCAGGGGAATCAATTTCTCCACTAGAATGTTGTCCAGGAATTCATGGAGCTGCCTTACTGATGCATCTACACTGCTCAATTCTTGAAGGTGGGCAATCCAACCCTTTGCCTTTCCTCTGTCCATTTCTTCCTTCACCTTCTGCTGCAGTGAGAGCAGGGGAGCTGACCACAGAAAATGGCTTGGCACATGCAGGGAGGGTAGGGATCGGCGAGGTTTGAAGGAAAGAGAAAGTGCAAACATGCCACAGATGAAGATGGTGGTAACTTTAGCTCCATAGATTGCACTAAGAAATGCCTTTCCTCTGTCTGTGATAAGGGGGGAGGGGGAGGTAAGCTTCTCGCCCATGCGCCGAAGGGTTGAACTACAGCTTTCCAGCTTGGATCTTTGCTGCCCCTGATCATCCTTCCTCCTCATTGCCTCCATACATTCATACAGAGCATGCCTTGCTCTCTGACATTGTGCCTCACTCACTATATCTCTGGAATCCACTGATCTCAGGGCAAGCTGCACTTGCATGTGATATTGCTCTACATCAGCTATGCCTTCCTTGAGAACATTGCACACATCCAAAAGCTTTGCACTGTCATCTAGGTAGTCATTAACCCACTTGTCATCTCTGTCAGATAGGGGGAAATGGAGATCTGGAATAAGCACCTCCACAGCCGAATTAGTAGCCAGAATTGCTTCCATGGCAAGATGCAGCCAGGGAAGATGGAGGTAGGCACCGTCAGGTGTTTGCTTCAGATGATCCAGCCTAGAGGCAAGGTCGGTTTCAAAAGCTTGGAGGATTGGATCACGTGTGGATGGAAGAGAGGAGGATCGAATGGAGAAATTGGGATGAGATATAGCATTCAAAGCTGCCCCTAGACTGGAAAATAGTGATGAACCCTGATGTGCCATTGCTAGTCTTTCTAGTATCCAAGCAAAGGCTGCTTACTGACACTTTTCCAATAAACTTTATCTCATGTCACAAGAAAGTCATCAACTTTTCTCATATCACAGAAAAATCATCAATATTCTCGTGCTTGCAGATAAAATTCCTTGGCAAATAGGTAAATGGAAGGAAAGGGTAACAGGGATGTAGACTGAGAGAGAATTTTAGTATTGCAAGTGTATAAGCATATATCAGGAGCTTTTCAGATGAAGAAAGAAAAGAAAATAAAGGAGATGAAAGCAGGCACTTTAGGATGTACTAGATTAAGACCAAATTGTTATGAAGATATATGAGAAATTGAATCAGATATAGAGAGCAAAGAGAACATCAGATGGAAGAAGAAAAGAAGATAAAACAGGAAAAGAAGAAAAAGAGCAGTTCGGGTGTACCAGATTAAGACCAACTCTTATGAAGATATATATGATAGAGAAGAATAAGAAAGAGAGCAGCTTAGGCTGCTACCACTTTATAAACCGATTTTCATGAAGATATACGATTCTGCCAACACCAAACCAAAGCGAAATAAATCAAGTAGTAGCAGCAGCTCCAGAGATGAACGAAAGGAACAAGAGAAAATATACAGGAGGCAATTTTGAGTATGAAGCTTGTTAACCGACCTGAATTTAAGGGCCAGTGAAGCAGCCTAAGAGTTTAACGAGCCTGCTAAACGAAGAGGATGAGTTTAAGGAGCTCACAGATCAAAGATAAATAAGAGCAAAAAACGAACCAGTTCCAGGCAAAAGGCCTGTGAACCTACCTCAAATCACAAGCAAAAGGAGCAGTACAAGAGCTTAACAAACCTGCTGAAAGTAAGAGGAGGGGCTTTTGTAAGTAGCTTGCAAACCCACCTCAAATCCTAAGCAAATGGTGCAGCCGAAGGGTTGAACCAGCCTATTGAAGGACAGGTGGGGTTAACCCAGCTCACAGATGAGCAAGAAGAGGCAGTTTTGGGCAAAAAGCCAGTGAACCCAACCCAGATCAGAGGCAAATTGAGCAGCCCAAGAGCTCCAGAAAGATGCAGGAGGCGCTGTGTGAAGAAAAAAGGCGTGTGGCTGCTGGCTATGGCGAAGGAAAAAGGAGCAAAGAACAGAAGAACAGAAATTAAGAGAAAAGAAAAGTAAAGAAAAAAGAGAGAGAGAGAGAAGCAAAGACAGAAAGGAGACAAAAACTAAGCCACCCAAAATACCCAACAAAAAAAAAAAAGAAAAAAAAAAAAAAAAAAAGTGGCCCCAAGAATCTATTTTCCACCATGGAAAACGGGATTCCCGGATCTGATCCGGGACAGCTGTCACCCCCAGCTTAAGGGCACAAAATCCTCAACACTGGATACTATCCACCGTGCAGAATTTGACACGTTTTAGTATCTACTGAAGCCACCACGTGGCGAAGATCTGAGTGGGGAGACTTGAAATGTGCCGTGTCGTTAAGACCCATTTGACCGGGCCCCAGAGCCGGCCGGGAGCCTGAGGGTCGGGATGACTGCCACGTGGCAGTGGACCAGCCAACAGGAGCCGCCGGAGATAGGGTGCAGGAACGAGGTCCCCGTCCTCTTACAAAATATCTGGCTTCGTACTTTAGAAGAGAAAAAGGTAGGCAGTGTGAACGCGGAGAATTTGGAGGTATGACCCCAAGGAGCCACGTGATGGAAATTAATAGTCGCCTCTGCCTCTTCTAAAACGCATCTATTCTTGTGGTGGGATACTCGCCTTTTCTTCTTTTCTTGGTGATGGTGGCGTCTTTTATTCCTGGTGGTCACTTATGTGCTTTGAATGCGTTGTCTGTCTGTCACCTCGCCACGGTCTTCGGCAATTCTTGTTCGCTCGCATGAGGTAGATGAGAATATCGGGATTCGTGTCTCTTGCAATTCTTGTTCACCCACACGAGGTAGACGAGAATACAGGGATTTGTCTCTCTCGTGGCCCCATTCATCCGAGGGTGGTGCGAAGAATGCCTAGGAGCAGGAGAGCGTTTTATCAGTTGAGACCAACAACATGCCAAACCTGGCCCCGCTTCTGGCAAGGGGTTGCATAGATGTGGTGTGGTTACTCAACTGAACCTTTCAAGGGTCAAAGACAATTCTTGTTTGCCCATACAAGTTGGAAGTGCTTATAGGGAGTTGCGTCTGCCCCGTCCACCCAAGAATGGTATGTATGCTCTAAGGTGGGAGAAAGTCTTACCAACAACGAAGGCCATTGTGTGACCTCGTCTCTTATTGGGACGCATACGACGATGCTCGCCCCAATGCATCACAGCCGCGTGTCCCCACCCTGTCCCCACCATCTGCCCCCCCTGCCAGGCATCTACACACCTTCCTGCAAAGCTCAGCTTTGTCCCATAAGTTTCCTATGGACTGAGTAACTTCTGTATATATTATAGAAATTGTTCATTACTACCATGTATGCGTGCTCGGGGGCACGCCAGTCACGCCCGAGTCACGCCCGGTGCTCGGGAAAATTTTGGGCTCCAGCTGCCCGGCCCCACCTGGCGCCGAGTCTGCGCCACCCTAGGCCTGCCCGGCGTCACCCTAGACCTACGCTCGCCCCCCCGCCTGCGGCGCTAGCTTGCGCCCTGCCCGGCACCAGGGCAGGGTGCCCCAAACCGCGAGACGCTGGCGCTGGGTGCCCGGAACCGCGATAGCGTCTCACCAAGAAAATTTTGAGGGCACGGGCACCCGATCCACGTGTCGCATAGGCACAGGAGCGGGAGTTACTTCCCCTCCCGGGCCAATAAGTGCTAATAAGTGACATCGATTGTGTAAGCCTCATCCCCATACAAGAGTTATGAGATACTCCAAGGTTAGGGCAATTCTTTTTTGCCCATCCAAGAGCGTATAGGAAATCGTGTCTACCATAATAGAGGCTAGGTGAGGAGCACTTATTCTCTACCAAGAGTATCCAATGAAAGTTTGGGCCTTGCTCTCATCCAGGGGTGGTGAAGAGGTAGCTCTTGAGGCCTTTGCCACCCTCGGAAGAGGCTACGGCCCAAACAATCATGACTAAGTTTAGTTGGACATATGTTCTTTTTTTATAGTTGATTCTTGTAGTGCTAAGCAATCACCAACCTTAGAATACAATGGGCCTTAAATTGCAAGGGCATTTGTCGTCAGCTATATGCTATCTCAACAAGTTTATTCGATGCAACTAATTAACCTCTAATGTATTTTGTTAAAGTGACCTTTCCATTCGACAAATCATTGTAAATCTATAATGAGGTCATCTCAACTTGGGGGGGGGGTTGGGGGTCAAACTCCAAGGCCATTCTGTCGGGGAAGGGCCTTCGGCCAAAGGTGGTAGCCCGAGGCGGAAGGCCCTTCCCACGGCGGAATGGCCGAGGAGGTGACCTTTCGTGGCATAAAATCTGTTTTTTTTTTGCCGTAATTTTTTTTTTTGCATGCACCTTCCGCTCAAAAGGTCATGTAAATCTTTTTCACATGCCTTCCACATCCCGAAAGGTGCATGTAACTTTTTTTGGAAAAAAAAGGAGGCGCAAAAATTACGTTCTGTGAGGCACCTCCTTTTACTTCAAAAATAAAGCAAAAAAATGATTTTACGTATTACGAATAATCTATTAGTGCCTTTTCACCAAGTAAAACAATGATAAATACAGTGACCTTTCTAGTGGCCTCCTCAACAGATCATTAGAAAATGATTCCCCAAGCATAAGGTGGGTCTCTTTTTAGAGCCTATAACTTTGTAGTGAGGTGGGTCTCTTTTTAGAGCCTATAACTTTGTGTATGCCACACTACTAGATTATTTATGGCATGTAATCTCCTTTTTAAAAAGTTGATGGCCCTTCAAATGGGCTATAATATGACTCCAACACTTTTAAATTTCAAATCTGATGGTAGGCCAATGAAATGAGGTCATACCGCTAATTTCCATACTCATCCCATGTCTTACATTTTGTTTCTAGGCTCTGGATTTTGATAGGGGGGAGAGAGAGAGAGAGAGAGAGAGAGAGAGAGAGAGAGAGAGAGAGAGAGAGAGAGAGAGAGAGAGAGACTTGTATTGAGTGATTTCCTCCCAATACTATTGCACTATCGGGGCCACATTTTTCATTGATCTAAGAGCATTCAATAGTTGCTCTAAGCTCATGATAGCTTGTTTGTGTGGGGTTCTTATTTTGATTCCAACCTTTAAAAAAGTGGGTACTATATGTGATCAAATCAAAAGATCTTTATGATAAGCTAAATATTCTAACAAGCTTATTTTTATAAACGTCAAAAATTGTAGACCATTGAAATTTTAAGTTCTGTAAGAGAATGTTGGCCCCACCATCTTTTGATGCTTGAGAAATTATTCCCCAATAAACTTTCCAACCATAGTTCATTTATGAAAGTCACTCTACCTTCACAACTTGATATAATTGATTAACTATTTCAGGATACACCCAGAATTAGCTAGGTGTTTTGCTTTGTATCCAAGCACATGACTAGACTCTACAAAAATCACTAGTTTTTAGGACTTTCCATAACCAAGCATCATGATCTAAGCTCCACAATATGCTCATGCATAAGTTGTACTAATTGGCCTTCTCTCTCTCTCTCTCTCTCTCTCTCTCTATATATATATATATATATATATATATGTGTGTGTGTGTGTGTGTGTGTGTGTGTGTGTGTGTGTCCAAAATAATCCCACTTTTATTTTTGCAAAGAATGATGCATGTTCTTACTAGAATCAATATACACATGAGATATTAATGAAAATAGCTTGTATGTACTTGATCCTTGTCTACTTTAACACCTCTTTTGCAAGTTTTTTTAAGTTTCTAAGAGTCAAATGAAATAACCATTCAACTTCACTCTTTGATGGTTATTTCATTTTCTACAATTCAATAAATTAATGATGCACTAAATCCTTGTTGAGGAAAAATTTTGTGTAACTATGAGGTATGCCTGTATAGCCACCATGAGCATTCGCTCTGAGTAGAAATAGAAGTTAATAACAATGATTCTGTTGACTCCCACTGAACGTAGTGGGCCATAATCACTCTTTTAAACATAGTGGGTAACCACTATGACACTGATATCCACTCTTGTTAGTGTGTAGTGAGCTACATGTTTGAATCACACTTTTCTCATTGGACCAATATCATATTACACATTACTAACCCACAGATCTTCTATATCATTCTTGTCTCTAGATTAGTTTTGATTTACAAAAAGAATCTAGGGAGCAAAACAATTCATGCAACAATGGCCAATGCTTATCCACGTCGACAAGTCTAGATTCTATATATTCACGAGACACAAGTTTTAAAATTGTATGCATGCATAGAATGCATTTATTGCAAGAATTCAAGATAATCATAAGTGGTCTTAGTTCTAGTGTTTGCACAATAGATTTTGTTGAAATCCATGTTGTTACAAAAAATAGTCAAAAGAGAAATTTGTCGACTTTGTTCATTTATTTATTTTTTCAATATGCAAAAACAAATCGATACAAATAGAAGGTATAGGTTGTAGATCATTGTAGAGGATCACAACCTATGGGTAGCAAGTTGGGAGCCTGTTCTATCTAAATAAGAAAGGTCATCTACTATTCAGAAGTGAACATTGGTTATATATTCTAGGAGATCATACTTAAGGGGGCTTGGCATTTTGCGAGTGAATTTTTTGCAAGTTTCGCGACTTTCTTTCTTGCCATGAGTCAATACAAAGATAGCACATGGTGTGTTATCTTTTTTATGCCACTACTTGAATGTTTATTAATAAGAATTGTGGTTTGGCACATAGTTAAAAATCCCATAATGAAATCCCAAAATATAAAAAAATTGAAATTAAAAAACATTTGTAGCCTTGTGCTACAAAAAGAATTTTTTTTTTTGGTGATTGAATCACTTGGCACGCCAGTGTGCCAAGTGATTCAGAATCTTTTTTTTTTGTTTTTTGCCCTGGTAGCCCACCTCCATAGGACGATGGCGTGCTATGGACGTGGGCTACCAGGGCCAAAAAAAAAAAAAAGATTCTGAATCACTTGGCACACTAGCATGCCAAGTGATTCAGTTAATTCTTTTTTTACACTTGGACTCCTTGGGCTCCAGGTGGTCCCTTGAGGTTCATCCCACCGCTAGGGATCGCAAGGAGCCTCCGTGTGGTCGTGGCCGAACGGACCACAAGAGGCCTTCTTGCAGTCCAGCCCATTGCAAGGGGCCACAAGGAGGCTCATTGTGGTCCGTTGCAGTCCCTTGGGCCACCACAAGGAGCCTTCTTGCAATCCCTTATGGTGGTTTGGACCGCAAGAAGGCTCCTTGTGGTCCCTTGGGGTGGGCTCCTTATGGTCTGTTGGGTTGGATACCCTAAATCCTAAATGCTAAACCGAGAGGGACCACAAGGAGCCTCCTTGTGGTCCCTTGCCACTGCAAGGACCCTTCTTGTGGTCCAACAACCCATCACAAGAAGGCTCCTTGCGGTTCCTTGCGCGACCACAACGGACCGCAAGGAGCCTCCTTGTGGTCCCTTGCAGTGTTAGCTATTGTATGAGAAGTTGGCATCCATCTACCATGCACTTAATGACTATAAGTCAAAGCAATGGATATCTAACATAGGACGGACTAGGTAGCAATAATTTAAACATTTGTAATCATTTACAAGTACTCAACTACAGATTCACTAAGCAATAGATCGCCCTTATAAATGCATATTAAGTGCACAATAGAAAGTAGTAAAAAAAAGACAAGGCAAAAGGGCAAACCAGTGCACTTCTCCAATTTTGTATTGATTGTTCATTTTCATTAGGGAAAATGTGTGGGTTTGGCACATAGTAATAACTTAACACAAATTAACTACGAGATAATGGGCCACAACAACAAGACAAAGACATAATATAGGAACATCAAAATCACTAACTTAACACAAATAAACTATGAGATAATGGGCCATAACTACAAGACAAAGCCATAAGATTGTCAACATTCTTATTGGTAACTTGCAAAACCAACCAAATCAAATGAATGTGAACTCGATTGAGGGCTCAAATTCTCAATGAGCTTGATCTTTTTGAAACTCTTGTAAACTTTATGTGAAACTATGGTTGATTAACAAGATGTCAAAATTAGGGGGAAAAAAAAATTAAAACCTCTTGAAAGGAGTGTGCAAAAATGTTTTTTTTAACGTACTATAGATTTTTATTCATTTTCATTTCATTAGTATTAATTTCAAGATTTGGGCAAATTGATAAAGACTTTGATAGTTCTACCATTAATTGGTTCTTCTGTTCTAGCCTTGAATGTTAGTTTCATGTACCTCTAAATGAAACACTCATTCTAACAACTTAAAAAAAAAAAAAGCAACATCAATAAGATGCTTACATGATGAAAAGGAATTAAAAATAAGATTCTATTGATCACCATGGTACCGAGGTATAATCTTTTCTCTCAAATATTATGGAGAGCTTGGTTTTTCGTTTTTTCCCAAAAAGTCATGTTTTCAAGCTTTCAAGTTTAGTTTATTCAAAAGTCCTTTCAATAGGACTGGAAAAATGATCAATACTGTATGTAAGTATAAAATTGCAAGCCTGTGTTGATGTTATGTATGTTCTTTGTTTCATAACATCATAACTTTGTAATCAAGGCAAGTCTTTTCTATAAAAAGTAAAATATTAGTTATAAAAGTACATTGAAACATATCAATTCCATGGAAGTAGTTGAATTATACAATAAGAAGAGCCTTTAACCCATCAAGCCTTCTTTTGTCAACTCTATGTTATTGTTTGTTGTCGATAATCTATTTGTCAATAGTTATTTGAGAAACAATAATCGATTGAATAAATTCCAAAAGATTTAACAAATGAAACATTGAGGCATGTTTGGATGTAGGACTTTGAGAAGACAACGTACTCTTGGACAATCATCAATTTTTCATTTACAATTCAATTGATTGCCCAATTTGGATAATAGAAGATTATTTTTAAGATACAATTCTATTAAAGGGTGAGCTTTTATATACTTGACTTTGAGCTCGTCAATTTTATAAAAGTGACTGCAACAACTCAAGTCTAGTCAAGTCAACATTGAATATAAATCGATACGCTTGAAGTTATATAGGGGAATACATTTTTAGTTGATAATAATGCTCCAACTACATTCTTGTGCATGTATAATGCTGCTAAAACATTGAAAAACTATACATAATACATTAAAACCTAAATAAATAGAATGGACGAGACTTTAGGTGGCACGTATTCCATAATGGAAAGGTAGAAAATGCAAAAATGTCAATTATCATATGTCATTCAACTATTAGTTGGATATGTATATCTTTGGAAATCAGATTCATCATAGAGAATATTTTATTATGTTAAAATTATGAACCATTGCTCCTCACAAAAACTCTAAATTATTAAAAAGTTCCTTAGCCACAATACAATTGTCATTCCAAAAACTTAACTTGGTATTTCTATTGTCTTCCATGTAATTCGTGGTTTTTCTTTGCAACTTGTAGAGATTATCACTATTATTTATTTGTGGAGATCTACCACCTTTCCTATAATATACTAGGCCTCAAAGGTATAGTTAGAAGCTATGGGGCTAGATTCATAAAACAAATCACAAGTAGGTAGAAAATCAAGAATGCAATAAGGCTTCCAAGCGAAAGCCTAGATAACTTACCACAAAGTAAAAGCCAAGAATATATGCTCACCAGTAGTTTGAAATTCATAAACATATTTATATCATCAAAAAAAGCCAAAAAAATTGTACTTCTACCACTATGCTAAATCCATTGTAGCAAATAACATGACACCATCACTAAACATAAGTATTCATAATATCTTAATAACTTAGAAACCAAAACCCATCACCTCAACATTAGAAATGTTTTTTGGTCCAAGGATATATGTATCTTTAGGTTGGTTTTGACCTGGTGATAAATGAATTTGCAACAAATTACATAACCTTTGATGAATGATTCCAGTCAATCTTGGTAGTCTTTTTCTACCATTAAATTAACAAAAGTCAAAACAAAAAAATGCAAAAAAAAAAAATTATGCACATTTACATCAAATTTGAAACTTGTTGTGAACATGACATACAATAGCTAAAAAGTCATTGATGCATTTGTCCATAGCATCTAGAATTACCTACTCTATCAATCTCCAATACAAAATATCGAGATAACAGCAAAATCAAGATAATCATTCAATAGAATGATCTGAACCCAACAATGAACTCCTCAGTCTCTTTCTCCATGCATTTTAGCCTATTTATGGCCATGAGAGATGACTTTGTTCTCTCTCTAGAGTCATATAGCTCAAAATAGCAACTATGAATGCTACACTACCAATTTTAGTCCATATGGCAAAATTACATTAAATAAGGGCTATTTTGTCTTCTTAGACCTATTGAGAAATAGTAAACAATACTATTTCAATCACCTACACATTTGTGAAAAGTTTAATGTACATTATGTACAAGTTTGGCCTCCATTTGACCAAAATAGATAAGCAAACTAGTTGACAATTTCTCACAATTGCACAATCTCATGGTCGTCATTTCTTTGATTTATACGGTACACCACATATTTTGGTTTCTATATTTTCTAATGGTTATAAATATATTTCATAATTTCAATGTGTAAAAGAGTCGTACATTATATCTAAAAGATTATATTCTCCAATAGGCCAATTTTGAAGAAGAAAAGACCTCATTATTGTTAGAACATGCATTTTAGAACCTTGAAAAGATCTACATGCATGTGAGGTTGCATATTAACTAAAAAAACTATGTTGATCAAACTAGGATTTTAGGTGGCAATCTTACTGGCTTTGCATCTTGGCAAGAACTAATGTACACAAAAAGATATCATTCATCAAAATCAAGCACATATCAAGTACACATGTTAGCCTCAACCAAAAATGAGAATAAAAGGCATTTTAGAGAGAGGAAATTTTCTTGCTCTCGAGTTTCTACAATAAGCAATTTCCAATGACTCAAAATTTCTCTCAAAAAGGTATGTACAAAGAGCTCTCATCAAAAATATAATGGTAGCTCGAGTTCCTACACTAATTAGCACATGGTGACTCTTGGAAAATAATTGGGTCCCTAATTATAAACCTATAAACATGATTGTGTTAGCAAAATGAGGAGGTGTGAAATGATCGAAATAGCTCGAAGTGTTGAGAGACATTGTCGGACTATCACGTTCGATAGCGTTGTGTCCTATGGGCTCTATTTCTATATGAGGAATAATTCCAACACCCTGTATTTGGCATTCCTCCCCATTGGCTTGAGTGACCTTGTCCCCATTATGGATTGGTGAGAATTTCTCAAACCAATTGTGTTTCCCAGTCAGATGCCTTGTGGTGCCTAAATCTATGAACAATATGATAAGACTTCTTTGGTAGAAAAATCACTTGTTAACTCCTTTGAAGAGTATTCCACCAATTTTCCACCATTTTCTTTTGTTCCCTCCATGCTTGAAGGCGTGTAGGCTCCACTTCCTTGAAAATAGCTGTGACATAAGGAGAGAAAACTGAGGCCTCCATGTGGCCTCATGATGATCATAAAGATCAAGACCACAAGATAGGCAAAAGTGTTGATTACCAAGATTTTGCATACTAGCTTGACTAGTAACTATTTGCATGATAGATCTAATCTTGAAATAGAAAACTATATTGATCTTATTGAGGCTACATATATACTTTCTCAAGGATGTAAGTGTCCTTCATGGATGATTCACTTAATCTCAAGAGAAATTTACAAATTGCCTCACAACATGTAAAAACGTGATTTTTCACACTATGAGTAACAAAGTTGTCATTAGACTTGCTCTTACTAGATCCAAGAGCATACATTTGATGAAACAACCTCTTGCTTTCAAAATGTTTTGGAAACATATCTAATCCATTAGAGACAAGAAATTTGTCCATACTAGAGGCATGATACAAGATAAGCATTGCCTCACTCCAACTTTGAGATGTAGAAATCTCAATAAAGCAAGATGGTACATCAAATAATGGAAGAGAAGTAAAAGTGAATGTGTTGAAGTAGACGCAACCTCTTTTCCATGTATTGTGAGCCACAAAGACTCAGCCTTGCCTCTTGAAGATCTCCTTGGAACCATGTGTTGAGAAGAATCCTCCTCAAGCCTTGGCAAATCTCCATCATGCACTTGGATTTTTGGTAGATTTGAGAATCCTACCATCATCCTCTTGATTGAGATGAGATCCTCCTTACTCCTTATATGCAAAGGAATATTGACAAATCATATGAATCTAAAGATTCCCAAAGTATCAACTATTGCAATCTTCATATCAAGCGCCATTGATAAGAGATACCTCCAATTGAAGTCTTCAAATAAGAAGTCACATGAAATGGCATTATCTTTGTGGAAACCTGCAAAATAGGACCAAGAATGGATCCTTATCTGATCCACAAGAGGGATTGGATGTTAGATACAATTGATCTATCAATCTACACAAGCTTTAGATCAATCCTAGGCATGAAAATCTAACAAGAACAATCATTAATGAAGGTAAATGTACTTGCTGGTTTCACACATGTGAAAACCTGTCAAAGTACAGACTCCAATCTGAAACCAAAGTACACTATGATAGAAACTCACTGACATTCAAAACAAATGACGACAAATGGAGAGATTGACACAAAATTGCTTCCAAAATCAAGATTGAGTTTTCATGTTGATTATGGCCAAATATGCCTCTATATATACGCTTCTTGGATCTCGAGGTACTGATCATGCATCAGATCTCACACGTGTGAGGATTCTTTGTCATATGGTGAATCATCATGCAAAATTGACACTTGGATCAAACTTTCTATTTTGAGCACTTTTGGTCCAATTTCCTACTATATGGAGATCTACTTGGAAATCTTCTAGAAGTCAAAACTTGCCTACTTCAGCTTATTCCACATGTGTGAGCTTTCCTCTACACATGGGATGTGACACCTAACCTAAGGATGTGGCTCATGCAATCCATAGATTGATGCCATGTGTCATATGTCTAGAAAACTAGTTTTTGGCCTTTTTAGCCACTAGAACTTGAATTAAATCATATGTACAGCCTTTATGATTATGGTACATGACAAGTACACTAATTTCACATGTAAGAATAGGATCCACACATGTGTAATCATCCTATATACATGATTTTGGCCTTGACCAGGCATAATTTTTGCATTTTTCACACTCCTCAAAAATCTAGCTTGGTAAATCTAGCATAGATCTATCTATAACTCCAAGAGCCAATATTAATTTTACAAATGGATCTTTAGGAAATGCCTTGGTGAGTATATCAACAATGCAATCTGATGATGAAACATGAATAAGCTTGATCTCCTTTTCTTGCACTTTCTTCCTCATGAAATGATGTGAAATCTCAATGTGCTTTGTTCGAGCATGGAAGATTGGATTGTTTGCAAGTTGTTGAGCTGCTTGATTGTCACAATATATGCATGGAATGTCTTCACCCTTGATCACATGAAGCTCCTCCAAAAGCCTTTTAAGCCAAAGAACCTCCTTTTTTGTTGTTGTCATAGCTTTATACTCGGATTCTGTTGATGAAAGAGAGATGGTATCTTGCTTTTTGGAAAGCCAAGATGTAGCTCATCCACATAAGAACATAGCAAATGCACTTATGGATTTTCTATCCATCTTGTCACCTTCAAAACTTGAGTCCGAATATGCTCTTAGACAAATATTAGTCCTTTCATAAACTATGCCACTTTTGTAGCTGAGATATACCTTAACACCCTTTTTGCTCCTTTCCAATGACATATTAATGGACTTTGCATGTATTGACTCAATTTGCCAACACAAAAGCTAAGATGTGTTCTAGTGATGGTTAAGTATATCAAGGAGCCCATAAGCATTCTATAGGTAGTGTTGTCCTCAAAGGATGCTTCATCACTTTCCTTAGAAACTTTTACACTTAGTTCCATGGGAGTTTCAACTCCTTTACAATCAATCATGCCAAATTTTGCTAAGATTGATCTAGCATACTTAGATTGGCATATGAAAGTAAAATCATTACTTCTAGTGACTTCTATTCCAAGTATAACTTTAAAAGTCCTAGTTCTACCATCTTAAATTCACTAGACAAGGAAACTTCTACATCTTTGATGCCATCTAGATCATTTCCTGTGAGTATAATGTCATCAAGGTATAAAACTAAGATAATGATCTTCCCATCATTACATTTGTAGTAGAAGGATGGTTCATAAGAACTTACAACAAATCCAATGGAAATAAGATAGGAATGCAACCTAGAGTACCATGCTCTTGGTGCTTGCTTGAGTCCATAAAGACTCTTCTTCAAGAAACACACGTTGTCTTCTTCTCCATCTTTGATGAAGCCCTCGGATTGGCACATGTAGATTTCCTCTTCCAAGAATCCATTCAAGAAAGCATATGTCACATCAAGTTGGAAGAGCTCCCATTTGAAAGAAGTAGCAAGACATATGATTAATCTAATGGTCACAAGCTTTGCAATAGGTGCAAAGGTTTCATCATAATCTATGCCTTTGACTTGCAAAGAACCTTTTGCTACAAGTCTAGTTTTATACTTATGAGTGGAACCATCTTGCATATCTCTCACTCTATATATCCATTTACAAGTAAGAGGCTTCTTTCCATAAGGTAGATCAACAAGCTTCCAAGTTTGATTTTCCATTAATGCATCAAACTCTACTTGCATAGCTTTCTTCCAATATTGAGACTTATTTGCTTCCTCAAAACTAGTTGGTTCTTCAAGCATAGTAGTCAAGAAAGTATAAGAGCTGAGTAGTTGAGAATCTTCCCTTTGCTCCCCTTTGTCACTATAAGTGAGCCTTGATGGCTCAATCCTTGTCCTTGTTGATCTTCTTGGCACCCTTGGACTTTGAGTAAGTTCCACTTGGTCTTCATCTTCATGAAGCTCCTCCTCGGCCATGATCCTTGACAAGTTGAGTGTTGTTGGAAGTCACCTTTCCTTTGGCTTGGAGAGATTCATCAAAAAGTACATCTCTACTTACAACAACTTTTTTGGTAATAGGATCAAATATCCTATAAGCTTTCTTATTTCACTATAACCAACAAACATGCCTTTAAAAGAAGTGGCATATTCTTTTTTCCTTGTTTCTAAAGGAATATGTACATAAAAAGTACATCCAAAAACTTTCAAATCACTAAGATTTGGCTTTTGGCCATACAATACTTCACAAGGTGTAAGTCCTTTAATGGCACTATTAGTCATTCTGTTACATAGAAAGTTTTCACATAAAATAGCTTCTCCCCAAAATGAAATAGGAAGGGATGCATCTAATCTCAAAGCTTTAGCACACTCACATAGTGTCCTATTCTTTCTCTCAGCTACTCCATTTTGTTGTGGAGTATATGTGCAAGTAAACTCTCTCCTAATGCCATTAGTTTCACAAAACTCTTTCATCCTATTGGAGACGTACTCCCCTCCATTATCACTTCTTAATGCTTTCAAGCTAGTATTAAGTTGCTTTTCCACAAGAGTTTTGAACTTTACAAAGGACTCAAAAACTTCACTTTTCTTAGACGAGATAAACTCAAGAGTATTTTGATCTATCATCAATAAAAGTGACATACATAAGAGCTCCACCATTTGACTCATGTGAAAATGAATGAACATCCGAGTGTAGATCCAACACCTACAATCTCACATTCTTGATCACTTGTAGTGAAGATAAATCTCTTAGAACTATTGTAAGAAAGTAGATTAGAAAAGTAGTCTTTTTGGTGAGTCATGTGAGAGCTTGCCCCACTGTCAATCCACCAAGTGTCTTGATTAGATGTTTGTGGTGAGGATACTATCAAAGATAGATTGCTCTTCCTCCTCCTCCTCAAGCACAAGATTGCCTTGATTGTCCTTCTCTTGAGCATTCTCTTTCTTGTAGCACTCGAATGCAAAATTGTGAGAAATTGGCAAAAATCTAGCTTGGTATTTTTTATGATAGAAGTTTGTAAGTGAATCTCACATATGTGGAGGATGTTTCCAGGTGTGGAGAATTGTAAAGTAAATCTGATCCTTATGAGGCTGGGAAGCCTCAGATTTCTCTATTTATGGTGCATTCATCATGCAAGTGGAACTTTCAAAGCAAAGATCATCATCAAGCATGGAGGAAGCCCATGATCATAGTGGCATATTGGTGGAGCACTCTTCAAAGGCATTGGCAAGAGATCTCTACCCATGGATATGGTGAGGGTGCTGCTATGATGGATCCCTTGGCTGATCTTCACTTCTTATGCATACCAAAGGATCCACTCAAAAAGATTTACAAACTTCTCAAGTGATCTAGTACCTTTCCAAGCTATTTTTTGAGGAGGAGCATGAGAAATTGGCAAAAATCTAGCTTGGTATTTTTTATGATAGAAGTTTGTAAGTGAATCTCACATGTGTGGAGGCTGTTCCCACATGTGGAGAATTGTAAAGTAAATCAAAATGTTTGATATAGGGGTCTCATAGAATTTCATAGTCAAGAATTCAGGTGTAGGATGTTGATAGGGTCAAATTTGGCATAGATGGCAAATTATCATTTCCACTTGTAATGCCACTATTGAGCCAAAAAAGAGTAGGAGGCCAAACTCATGCCAATTAGAGTGTAGACAAGTGTAATGTTTTGTTTGATGAAGTTTAAGAGTTCCAATAGGATTTAGAGGTGGAACCATGAGTGGTCCAATAGAATTTGAGGTTTGCTTGAAAATGGTCCAATAGAATTTAGAGGTGCATGGATCAATGGTCCAAAAGGATTAAGAGGTGGCAAAGTGTGGTCCAATCATAGTTAAGCATAGTGGTAGCTCATGGATGTACTAGTATCATTGTACTCCTCATTTGGATCTAATTGATTTTGAGATTGAGTGGATTTTGAGTGTAAGTGATTTTCTAGCTTTCTCTCTCTACCCGAGAGCTATTGATGATTTTCTTTCTCTACCCGAGGAGAGCAGCTTGTTTTTACTTAGATTACTTTTGGATCACTTCCCACACGTGTGAGAGAGAGTTGGAAGTGATTGAATGCATGTAGTAGTGTGTTTTTGCCATAGGATCTAAGATTGATCTTGAATATCAATCTAGTCTTGATCTTGGTGCATCTACACACCTTAGAGATCACAAGTACATGTAGTGGACAATCCACACGTGTGAAATCAACAGAAATGTCTCTTTTTCCCACAAAAGAAACACTTCAGCTTCTTTTTGTCCTTTTTGCTCTTGCCTTTGGAACTTAATGCTCCATCTTTGCTCTCCATCTCCATGTCTTGAGTCTTCTTGGATGGAAACTTTTTCTTCTTGCCTTTCAAGGAAAAGTTAGCTTTTTCATCACCATTAAGGAACTCATCCTACTTTTTATGTGAAGCATTCTACTCTCCTCACTTATAAGCACACTTTGAAGTTTTTCAATACTAGGAAGTGAATCTTGAATAGCGAAGGTTTGAACAAGATTGGAATAATCATCTCCTAACCCATTCAAAATGATTTGAACTAACTCATCATCTTTGATTTTATCATCTATAGAAGACAACTTCTTAGTCAAAGATTTGATCCTAAAGACATAATTTTGGGCACTTTCACTACTTCCTTTACTCCTAAGCATGAGTATCCTTGAAGTATTCTTGGATCCATAAATTGCTTTTAATGAATCCCATGCCTCTTTGGATGTGGTACAAGATGAGATTTCCTTCAAAAGTTCATTACTTACATTCATTTTTATGCAATGTAATGCAACTCTACATCTCTTTTTGTACTTTACCAATTCAACTCCTCCTTGAGGTTCTACTTCCACCTGAAGTACTATGTCATAAAGACCATGGAGTACAAGCAAAGACTCCATTCAAACTATCCAATTAGCATAATTAGTGGATGTGAGCCTTTCACTAGCTTCAAGCAAAAAGCCACCCATTGATGCCACTTTTGAATGTGAAAAAGCACTAGAAACTCTTATGGTAAGAGATCTGAACCTAAAGTCTTCTAGCAATTTGAAAGCTTATCGACACAATCCTATCACTCATGTGACTAGAAATTTAGATTCTAGTCTCAATCTTGCAAAATCACTCCTTAATCTATGATTTTTGGCAATATCTTCTCAACTTCAACATGCACTCAAAAAATCAGAGAAACTCATTTAATGCACCTGAATCAAGCTTCAAATTTAATTTTTTGGCTGATCTAATCCAAGAACTAATCATAGAAATAGATTCTCTATAGAAAAAACTTGATTTTGCACTAAAAATCTCTCAATTTGGGTGTGTGAGTCAAATTGTACAAAATTTTGAATTTTCTCAACCAAAACACGAACAATACGGCCTTACATGTGTGAAAAGTGTTCCTACAGCCCACAACAAGTTTTGGTCAAAAACATTTGAGAATGCCTATCAAATCCAACTCGCTACACAGAACTTAGCTAGTTTCCAAAACGTTTGCTAATTTGGGCTTAGTTTTGGATCAACCCCATCAATATCAATAAATCTTCTTGTACTTGGCTCTGATACCATGTGGAAACCTGCAAAATAGGACCAAGAATGGATTCTAATCTGATCCACAAGAGGGATTGGATGTTAGATACAATTGATCTATCAATCTACACAAGATTTAGATCAATCTAGATCAATTATAGGCATGAAAATCTAACAAGAACAATCATTAATGAAGGTAAATGTATTTGCTGGTCTCACACGAACCTGTCAGAGTACGGACTCCAACCTGAAAACAAAGTACACTATGATAGAAACTCAAAACATTCAAAACAAATGAAGACAAATGGAGAGATTGTCAACACAAAATTGCTTCCAGAATCAAGATTGAGGTTTCATGTTGATTACGGCCAAATATGCCTCTATATATACACTTCTTGGAGCTCAAGGTATTGATCATGCATCAAATCTCACATGTGTGAGGATTCTTTGTCTTATGGTGAATCATCATGCAAAATTGACACTTGGATCAAACTTTCTATTTTGAGCACTTTTGGTCCAATTTCCTACTATATGGAGATCTACTTGGAAATCTTCTAGAAGTCAAAACTCGCCTAATTCAGCTTATTACACACGTGTGAGCTGTCCTCTACACATGGGATATGACACCTAACCTAAGGATGTGGCTCATGCAATCAATAGATTGATGCCATGTGTCATATGTCTAGAAAACTAGTTTTTGGCCTTTTTAGCCACTAGAACTTGAAATCAATCATATGTACAACCTATATGATTATGGTACATGATAGGTACACTAATTTCACACGTGGTAACAGGCTCCACACATGTGTAATCATCCTATATACATGATTTTGGCCTTGACCAAGCATAATTTTTGCATTTTTCACAATCTTTGCTTCTACATGATGAAGTGAGATCATCCAAATGAACAAGATAAGAGAATTTATGAGAAGTAGACCTCCTTGGCAATAACTCTTGATGTGCTTTTGCCAAAGCACCATGTTCATGAGCCTCACCATCTTGGAACATAGGTTGAGGTAGATCACTTGCCTTCTCCTCCTTGAGATGATCCAAGCTCCTCTTGGCCACACTTCTACAAGGATTATCATCAATCTTGAAAAGATTACCACATCTAGT
This sequence comes from Diphasiastrum complanatum, assembly GCA_029204225.1. Taxonomy (NCBI): domain Eukaryota; kingdom Viridiplantae; phylum Streptophyta; class Lycopodiopsida; order Lycopodiales; family Lycopodiaceae; genus Diphasiastrum; species Diphasiastrum complanatum. The sequence goes on from CM055112.1 coordinate 5,971,926, forward strand.
CCCTTTTGCTACCACATCACCATCCTTCTTAACCAAGCAAACAACTTTTCCAAAAACAACTTGGAAACCATCATCTAGCATCTTGCCAACACTAATGAGATTCACAGTGAGATTAGGCACAAGAAGTACATCATCAAGAATCGTACTGGACTCAACACCAATTGGTACACTACCAATTCCTTCTGTCTTGCATTCACCATCAATAGGAGTGAAAATAAACTTTCTAAAACCATTGTAAGGTGCAAGATGAGTGAAAGACTTTCTTGAACTAGTCATATGAGAACTAGATACACTATCTATCCACCATGAATTTTCATTTTTGAAAACTAGGAGAAGAGTACATAGACATCATGAGAGAACCTTATTCATAGCTCCTGTCTATCTCACCTTCACTCTCCTTAGTAATATTGGCTTGCTTGAGAAAGTCTTTAGTTCACAAATCTAAGGCAAGAGCGCTTTCTACCATGCATAGAACAACCAAGCAAGTACATTTACACGTGTGGAGAATTGTAAAACACAAAAATAAATGTGGAAAAGCCTTCCTCTCTGGTAGAGAGAATCCAAGTACCAACACTCGAGTAAAGAGAGAAACTCAAGATTGTTCAAAATGTGTAGAAATCTCAATAACTCCAAAAAAATTGAATTACAAATGAAGTAAGACTCATATATGTAGCAACTCGAGGTAGAGCTCGTCCACTTTACCTTGTGACTGCAGGCTAGACTCTTTCGGTGCAGTTGTGGTGTCTTGCCTGTTGAACCCTTGTGTGTATTTCTGCAGACTGTGGAAGAAATAGCTTATTTCTAGAGACCACTTTGAGAAAGTGATTTCCTTGAGTGAAGCATAGGGCAGCCAAGATGTGTAGGAGTAAGATTAACTCCAACTCCTTGGCAACATGATCATATCCTAACGCCAAGGAAGACAAACAAAAATGTCAAAGAATACGCCATTGGATATAGGAAGCTAGGCCAAGGAGGCTGCACAAACCTAGGTAAAACCTACAGTACTTGTGAGTACAGAAGTTCTAGCACCATCAACAGGCTCATTACTAAGAATAGTTCTTAATCATTCCAAATGGTAGAGCATGAACTTATCTCTTAGAGAGTTTTTGTGAATTGCGCCACAAGCAAAGAGCGTTATGGTAAAATGGATCAATTTCGAATCTAATGCAGCAATGAGAGAACCCTTGTACTGTGCCAGCTATGAGAGAATGAGTAACGTTCTCAACATTGGGGCAATGTGAGAAAGTTAGCAACACAACATCACCCTGCCTATCAAGCACAAGCTATACAGGGACGAAGCGATAATGGTAGATAGAGGATCTGGTGTCAACCTAATCTCCTCTACTTTATATCAGAAATGGAGCTTACAAGGGCTAAAGCCAACAAAATTTGCTATCAAACTAGCTGACCAATCCTGTGTAAAACCAAAAGGTGTAGTTGAAGAAATTCTAGTAAAGATAGTAGGAGTGAAATTTGTGAGCACCTTTGTGATGATGGAAATTTCAGAATCTCCTTCCGCCTATCGAGTTCTACTGGGAGGTCTTGGTTGAGAGTTGTGCAATTGATTCACAATTGGGAAACTAAAAAACTCACATTTGTGAACAGAGAGCAGGCAATAAAGGTAGATCCAACCACTTGTCATTCCAAATCGTTCAGAATCCATATGTTGTAGGATCTGTTCATCTGTCAGCGCGACTTCTTTGTTGTAAGAAAATACATGATGCCAGTGTAGATCATCTTCAACTGCTTTAGGAATGGGTTCCATTGCTAACCATGCCACATTGATCATGTTCACCCTGTAAGTAATTGGCGTGTCTAGGGTGCAACCTTTAGGTGAAGACGTGCTGAGTCCTGAATCCGAATTTGGTTGACATGTATGCCTAGCCATACAGTCAACTATGGCTAAAGCTTCTACGTCCAACACAATGTCAGATTGAGAATCATAATGATCACCCTTAACTAGTCTTGGGAGATCAATGTTATGGTTTGTAGTGGAGGAATCGTCATCAACTTTGGGAGTAATAGGTTTCATCGCAAAAATGCCAACTCAACCTTCTTAGAAACCACCAATAGAGAAGGTTTCCAAGGTTGAACCACCCAAGGCACCTGGTTCTAAAAAGAATCAAATAAAGCAACGCTACAATCAGGTGATCTGTTGGAGTGATATGTCGTAAAAAGCAATAGCTATAGTAGATGTGAATATTGGCAATCACGTTGCGAATATAGAACCAGTTTTCCAAAAGAACACCAAGGATGCAGCTAGTCTTTCTGACAAAAAGGCAAAAAAAAGGTATCAGATTCCTTGAAATCCATCCGGTTGGAACAAGATTCTAGAACCTCGCAGGTGACTGGAACGTCGTAGCTCACCAGTCGTGTTAAAATTACTTGTTGAAGGAGGAATCTCGCCGAGCGTCAGTTCATGATATGCCAGAAACCTTCAAAAGTTATATGTTAGACGACGTGGAAATTATGTCGCTAAAAAGCACAACAAGAGCCTGATAAAGATCAAGAAGTTAAGAAACAAGACTTCGAAGGTCGACCCTTGCATCATTATTTAACACTTCGAATCTAACTTATCATAATTAGGACCCTTGTTTCTATCACACTAGCAAAAACATTTAGTTGTTGGTGTCATAAAATAACATCACTAAGTGTCAAACTAGTTCCCAGCTCACTAATTATTAACAGCATCCATTTATAACAGCATCGAACTTACTAGAATTAATAATAAAATGCACTTCATAAAAATGAATGCAAAAGTAGTTCATATTCTAGAATATCATTTTAAAGGGAATGTATTCAATCTTTTGTGGTTGCAAAATGTGTGATGCAACAATCTCAACTAGCACCCCAACATACTGAATTTGTAAATCCTTCACCTTATACATAAGCACTTGAGCTTGTCCCACTTAACTAGAGTCAAACATACTATGTTAAGCTTGCATCATGAACACTTCTTGAATCTAACTCATCATAATTAGGACCCTTGTTTCTGTCACACCAGCAAAACCTTTTAGCCGTTGGTGTCCTGAAAAAACATCAGTAAGTGTCAAACCAGTTCTCAGTTCACCATGGATAATCATTAACATCATCCATTTATTCCAGCATTCAACTTACTAGAAGTAATTATAAAATGCACTTCATAGGCCCCTAACAATGAATGCAAAAGCAGTTCATATTTTGGAATATCGTTTTAAAGTGAATGTATTCAGTCTTCCGTGGTTGCAAAATGTGTGATGCAATAAGCTCAACTAGCACCCCAACGTGTTAAATTTGCAGATCCTTCATCTTATACATAAGCACTTTGAGATTGCCCCACTTAACTAGAGTCAAATACATACTCTGTCAAGCTTGCATCGTGATCTAACACTTCATATATAACTCATCATAGTTAGGACCCTTGCTTCTATCACTAACATCACTAAGTGTCAGACCAGTTCCCAGTTCATCATGGATAATCATTAACAAAATCTATTTATACCAACATTTAGTCAACTAGAAGTGATAAAAAATTGCACTTCATAGGCCCCAAAAAATGAATGCAAAAGCTCAAAGTGAATGTATTCAATCTTCTGTGATGCAATAAGCTCAATTAGCACCCCAACATGCTAAGTTTGCAGATCCTTGTGCTTAAACATCCGCTTAAATGAATGAGAGAGGATTGACTTACCATCATCCTCAACAAGGTGCTTAAATTGTCATGTCCCACCACCTACTCCAAAGTAGTGTTTTTTATTAGCTACATAAACGACTCCATAATAAGGACAGAGACACTGCATCCATACAAACATTCAATCCACAATAAAAGTGAGGGACTTTTTTGCACATATCTATGACACAAAAACTACTTTCGACATTCAACAAGAACCTAGAATAGCCAAAATCATCTTGGATCAAAGTGATATACTTTGAGACTAGCATCAATAGAACAAAGAACAATCTAACTGAATTGTGTCTTCAAAAGTGAGCTAGTGATTATCTTTGAAAACACAAAGACTCTTTGTTCAAGATATACACATGTCCTTTTTATCAACGAACACATCGTGGGGAATGAACACAACCTCATGAATGAAGATTCTCGACCATTAAAAAACTAAAAAGCAACTTTTTTCAAAAACCCATAGCATCTAGTGAAGGGAAGCCACTCGCCCGCCTCCCCTTCTCCCGGCTCTCTCACGTTATGTACTCCCCCCTCATCTCACAGCCTCTACAGGCTCGCTCCCATCGCTCTTGTAGATTTCTCGCAGATTTCTCCAGATCTTTCACAATTTCAAGTAAAGGCATGCAGGGCGCCTTTTAATCAAGTTCAGTGATAATCACTGCCTTCCACACACTCTTCGTTGGCAAGCTTATGATGTCAAGTGTTCTTTGCATCAGCAGTCTTATATGACCATGATGGAAAACAGGAAGCTCGACCTCTAGGGTAAGGCAATGAATCTCAATAAATGTTAAATATCAGCCGGTGGATGGTAGACAATCGCACATGTGTTGAACGCAAAAGCTCTGCCTGACATTAGATCACCAGTAGGAAACGAGGAGCTGAATTGTACTTTTTATTCTTCGCAGGGTCCATAGAACTGAATGCCAGGACTGAAGAAGCAATAGTAATTGCTTTCAAATAGCACATAGGCTGTTGGGCAGCAACATATACTCTCAATTCTTCATGGCAGGTCCATGGAGCTGAATGTCAGGACTGTTCAAATAGCACATAGGCTATTGGGCAGTGACTTAGACTCTCAACGAGGTGCTTGGAAGAAACAATCATCATTTTGGTTTAGGCGTCATCCTCACCTGGAAAGTGTGTTGGATTTGCAGGTAGGTAATATGCTACCTTGTGAGTAGAATTTTTCAGTGTGGCAAGAAATGCACTGGATTCTCTATTGAAACTTCGTCCATTTGAGATTCGAAAGTGTGCTTGAATGTGCACTGGCAGTGCGTCGATTTCCTTGCTAAAAATGTGCTGCATTAACAATCGATTTTACTTTTCTGTTCCTTCTTCATCAGACTGAGGCATTTTGTGACATGCTTCTTCACTAAATCTTGTCTACATCCACGATCGATCAGGCTCCATGGGAGGGAGGAAATAGATAGTGAAGCGCTAAGTGGGCAGGCTACTCCTGAGCGAGTGACAAGGGTCTGCAAGCCGATGGTCTGATGAAAATGCATTGATCTGTAGGCTGGAGGTGCGCTTCAATGTGCTCTTTCATAAGCTACAGTGCACTTCTCTGTGGCCAAAATTTATGTTGGATTTGCCATTTTCAAATGAACGATTGTTTGGCAGCATCCTACCATGTCAGCTGAGAGATCTTTCTCAAGATAGACTCTTCTTTGCAGTGATGGCAAAATTCATGTTTTTTATAAATGGTTGGAGATGCGCTTTAAGCTGTTATTTTTAACCATTGCTGATATAGTTCAATGATGTTGCCATTTTGATCAAATTTTAAATTATTATTGTTTCCGATCTTAACAGGACTGTGTGTTTGTTCGTTGGGCCATGTTACGCTTCAAAGTTCTCAGGTATGTTTGACAAAAGGCCATTTTGGTTAATCATTGGATAATTGGTTGATCATTAACGCACATTATATGCTACAGGAAGAATGAAAATGTCACATACTTGACAAATGCCTTTATATTGGTGAGCTTTGTTTTGGTCAGTCCCCTTAAAAGCAATAGTCGAGATCAGATCTGGTATGCCCCGCGAACTCAGATATCTTATATGCACTACTATGGCCTGGAGGCAAGGATATGAGCTACCAACCATTAAGCCTTTAATGTTGCACTTGGTTCCTGCTTTTCATGATTGTCCACTGAGTGCTTAAAGAAGATATCTTGTTATGGTACTTTGGATATCTTCTCTTACAGGAATGCATATAATTTTGTGCAGTGACCTTGGAAACGCAAAATTGTCTGGATCTCTTGTGTCAGAGCTTGGTAACTTTCAATATCTGCAACACTTGTATGTTTCCCAGTGACCATCAAATGATTTGTTACACAAGAAAGATGACTTGGAGCTGTTTTGTGGGTTATGGATGTTAATAACATAATAGCTTTTTGGTACCTCCAAATATGCTAATACAAAATTCTACCAAGGATGATGATCAGACTTTGAATTCCGTTTTTTGATCAATTATTGAGTTTCTGTTATTATCAAAGTTCTATGGACCAAATGCTTGAGTTGTACAGTTATGACAACATAAAGATAAGCTAGAGTTGCAAATTTTGAGCCTAAGACCTGGTCTAGATATTTTGGTGTTTGATCTTTTGGGAGATATCTGTTTTTGGTATCTATTTTGTACCATCTCAGTTTTTGTTTAGTCTCGTCCACTTAAGTTAATATTGCTACATCCAAATTGTGAAGCTTTAAGATGCAATTCATGATGGATTGTATGTTAATCTACAATTGCTAATCCATTACAACAAAAGTGTTGCTGCCACTGAGCAATTATTGAGTTTCTATTATTATCAGAGTTCCATGGACAAATGCTTGAGTTGCACTCTTATGGAAACATAAAGATAAGCTAGAGTTGCAAATTTTGAGCTTAAGACCCTAGTCTAGATTTTTTGGTGTTTTGACCTTTTGGGAGATATCAGTCAGATAACAACCTATGTGGCACCATTCCAACTCAAACTCATTTGCACGATTTTCATCTAGAAAGTAAGGGGAATAGAAGATCTTCACTCAGAATACATCACTAAATTTGATATTGTCCTTGATAGGTGGAGGTTATGGCTGAATGTTGGAGCTCTAAATCAAGAGCATGTGGATGTCTACAAAAATAGAATATAAATTGATAACACAATGAAAATAATTTCCTGGAGAAGAACTGAGAGCTACGTTTGTAAGTAAGTCTGCTAGGTTGAAGGGCAATAGCACATAATTTTTTTTGAATTAAAATGATGTGCTTCCAGTTAAAATAGGTTCATAACTTAGTCACAAGTTGAAATGAGTAACTTATAAAAGTTTCTTGGAGGTTTTAATTGAACTTGATTTGAATATAGCAAGCAGAGTTCAAAAATACCTTCATGGTTTTAGGGGTTTTTGAACTAGCAACATTAATCAGATATTGATGATTAGATATGCCACTAGCTCATTAATCGATTTATTGTGATATCTTGTGGCTTGATATAGTAAAATCTATATTCTTGTTGGCAATTGAGAATGTGGAAACAAATAAGTTGTGGCTGACAAAATTTAAGAGTATTTATTAAGGATTAACATCCTGAGTGTATAAGTCCAAGTTACGACCTTAGTAAAATTATATTTACTCAGTTTTAAAAGACTTATTGGTTAACTGAGGCCTAGAACTATGTATGTACAAGTTATAAAGTTAAGTCTAGACTCCCTTGCAGAACCTTTGTAGGATAGTCAAATCACCTTCTGGACCTTCGTATCCCACCTCTCTCTTTTCAGATCAATTCCTCCGATTCCCAACTTTTTTCCTGACACCCTAGCGTGGATGCAGCTCATCAACCTCTCACCACCGCGCCAAGGGTCCCCAACATCCCCTTCTTCTCCTTCTATCCTCCAAACCACCCTCCATTTCCTCTATTCCTCTTGTTCCTTTGTTTGAACAATCTGTTCTTACCCCCGTTGCCACTTTCGCTCTCTCACACCCCGCACCTCTCCAGCAAAGCTGCCGAGGGTTGAAAACCATTCTCTGATGATGCATTTGTACAAACAATGTTTGTACCTTCGCCAAATCATGTTGATCCCACCGCACCTGATGGCATGAAGTCCCCAAAGAAACTAATTGAAGATGATGACGACACAGTACAGGTCGTCGGGGCCTCCTCACAACAAGCCCCTGTCAGCACCAACATACCGGCCGGTCCTATGGACATCACGACGACTACCAAATCTTGGGAACTTAAGTCCAGAAAGCGTAGCTGCCAAAACAAAGCTGGACGGTCATGTACTGGAATTAGCAATGAGCAATATCCAGTGCGAGCAAAATCAGTCAGCTACAATAGGATCTACTGATCGCCCAACAACATGAACAATCAGAAAAGTTGAGGTGGAAAAGTTCAAGAAGTATGAATTGGATCTCCAAGAGTATCTCATAGCCTATCAAATCTACCGTAGACGTTCAGACCAAGGTCTAGGAGATCCAGCAACAACTACAGCAACGTCCCACTCCTCTATAGGGCCCAAATTTTAGTACTGAAAAACGAAATTAGTCAAGCCGAGGTGGATCTACTCTGAAGGCAAGTGCAGCTATATACTGATACATTTGCCATGTACCAGGGCGAATTCGACAACTACCAACTTGGGGCAATGCAAGAGTTGGCATAGACAAATAATGCTCTGAAGGCATGCTAGAAAAAATATGGAGCGACAACCTCAACCAGCCCAACTACGCAAGATCAAGGCTCAGATGTAGCCGATGTAGGTCTTGGGCCAAGATACAGGTCCGAGCCAAAGCCAAGGGGAGCATCAGCCTCCACATATAGTGGTTCGAGATCCATATCTACCAGTCGCGCTTTCCGTTTAAAGTCCGTGAAGAGAAAATCAATGAGTTCCTGGTCAAATATCCCCAAGAATTCTCAAGAGGCAACTGGGCAGATATCTTTTTCAGCACAAACCATCAAAGGCAATGATCGATCAAGTACTTCCAACCTCCACCCCACAACCAGAGTGGCGCCAACAGCTGTTCGATGAGACCCTGCAGCCATCAGGGCCTATGTGACTAGTCCACGTCAACTACGGGTGAACGCGCATTTCCTGCCATGCACGCGACGATCCAAATGGGCATAATGTGGCACTCCCCTAGACCAGATCACCATCCAGAACTACAATTGGCCAAGAATTTTTTCAGAGCATAGTTGGAATACAGATGTAGATGTCCGAAGGGCTCTCATCCAATTTTCTAAAAAGTATTTCAACTGTCCCGATCCAATAGTCCGCGCAACAACCACTTAAAGAAAACTTTGTACTGAACTGATAGAGTGCCGAGGGACTAGCACTACTTCAGGCCATGGGTCCTATTAGGGGTATTTCCAACACATTGTAAATAAATAAAATCAGAAAATAGAAATAGTTGCGAGGGTCGTGGCATCTTGCATGTATACTACTCATGGTGGCCCAATGAGCACGCAAGTCAAGTTTAATAGAAATAAA